>JAUKNL010000662.1:0-339300 GCA_030765065.1 Deroplatys truncata | reverse complement strand
AACAACCATTTATATGATTTTTTGGAAGATTGAAAGAAGTGAGGAAAACGCGATTTTACACTCACTAGGGGATAGAAAATTGATTTTCTTGACTTGTTAAAAACTCATTATTTTGGTATATAGAGGCATATTATGAGGTAATACATCAATTTATATGATTTTTAAGCAGTTTGAAAGAAGGGAAGTAAACGCAATTTTACTTTCACTAGTGGCTAGAAAATCGATTTTCTTGACTTTTTGGAAACTCAGTATTTTTGGTATATAGAGGCTTATTATAAGTTAATACATCGATTTATATGATTTTTAATCGGTTTGAAAGAAATGAAGTAAACGCGATTTTACAATCACTAGGTGCTAGAAAATCCAATTTCTTCGCTTTTTAAAAACTCATTATTCTTGGTATATATAGGCTTATTATGACGTGAAACAACCATTTATATGATTTTTTCGAAGTTTGAAAGAAGTGAAGTAAACGCGATTTTACACTCACTAGGGGCTAGAAAATCGATTTTCTTGACTTGTTAAAAACTCAATATTCTTGGTATATAGAGGCTTATTATGAGGTGATACATCCATTAGATGACTTTTAAGCAGTTTGAAAGAAGTGAAGTAAACGCGATTTTACACTCACTAGGTCCTAGAAAATCGAATTTCTTGACTTTTTGAAAACTCAGTATTTTTGGTATATAGAGGCTTATTATGAGGTAATACATCAATTTATATGATTTTTAAGCAGTTTGAAAGAAGTGAAGTAAACGCGATTTTACACTCACTAGTGGCTAGAAAATCGATTTTCTTGACTTATTAAAAACTCAGTTATCTTGGTATATATAGGCTTATTATGACGTGAAACAACCATTTATATGATTTTTTCGAAGTTTGAAAGAAGTCAAGTAAACGCGATTTTACACTCAATAGAGGCTAGAAAATCGAATTTCTTGACTTTTTGAAAACTCAGTATTTTTGGTATATAGAGGCTTATTATGAGGTAATACATCAATTTATATGATTTTTAAGCAGTTTGAAAGAAGTGAAGTAAACGCGATTTTACACTCACTAGTGGCTAGAAAATCGATTTTCTTGACTTTTTGAAACCTCAGTATTTTTGGTATATATAGGCTTATTATGAGGTGATACATCCATTTCTATGATTTTTAAGCAGTTTGAAAGAAGTGAAGTAAACGCGATTTTACACTCACTAGGGGCTAGAAAATCGAATTTCTTGACTTTTTGAAAACTCAGTATTTTTGGTATATAGAGGCTTATTGTAAGTTAATACATCGATTTATATAATTTTTTCGAAGCTTGAAAGAAGTGAAGTAAACGCGATTTTAGAATCACTAGGGGCTAGAAAAACAATTTTCTTGACTTGTTGAAAAATCAATATCCTTGGTATATATAGGCTTATTATGAGGTGATACATCCATTTATATGATTTTTAAGCAGTTTGAAATTAGTGAAGTAAACGCGATTTTACACTAACTAGGGGCTAGAAAATGGAATTTCTTCACTTTTTAAAAACTCAGTCTTCTTGGTATATATAGGGTTATTATGACGTGAAACAACCATTTATATGATTTTTTGGAAGTTTGAAAGAAGTGAAGTAAACGCGATTTTACACTCACTAGGGGCTAGAAAATCGATTTTCTTGACTTGTTAAAAACTCAATATTCTTGGTATATAGAGGCTTATTATGAGGTGATACATCCATTAGATGACTTTTAAGCAGTTTGAAAGAAGTGAAGTAAACGCGATTTTACACTCACTAGGTCCTAGAAAATCGAATTTCTTGACTTTTTGAAAACTCAGTATTTTTGGTATATAGAGGCTTATTATGAGGTAATACATCAATTTATATGATTTTTAAGCAGTTTGAAAGAAGTGAAGTAAACGCGATTTTACACTCACTAGTGGCTAGAAAATCGATTTTCTTGACTTATTAAAAACTCAGTTATCTTGGTATATATAGGCTTATTATGACGTGAAACAACCATTTATATGATTTTTTCGAAGTTTGAAAGAAGTCAAGTAAACGCGATTTTACACTCAATAGAGGCTAGAAAATCGAATTTCTTGACTTTTTGAAAACTCAGTATTTTTGGTATATAGAGGCTTATTATGAGGTAATACATCAATTTATATGATTTTTAAGCAGTTTGAAAGAAGTGAAGTAAACGCGATTTTACACTCACTAGTGGCTAGAAAATCGATTTTCTTGACTTTTTGAAACCTCAGTATTTTTGGTATATATAGGCTTATTATGAGGTGATACATCCATTTCTATGATTTTTAAGCAGTTTGAAAGAAGTGAAGTAAACGCGATTTTACACTCACTAGGGGCTAGAAAATCGAATTTCTTGACTTTTTGAAAACTCAGTATTTTTGGTATATAGAGGCTTATTGTAAGTTAATACATCGATTTATATAATTTTTTCGAAGCTTGAAAGAAGTGAAGTAAACGCGATTTTAGAATCACTAGGGGCTAGAAAAACAATTTTCTTGACTTGTTGAAAAATCAATATCCTTGGTATATATAGGCTTATTATGAGGTGATACATCCATTTATATGATTTTTAAGCAGTTTGAAATTAGTGAAGTAAACGCGATTTTACACTAACTAGGGGCTAGAAAATGGAATTTCTTCACTTTTTAAAAACTCAGTCTTCTTGGTATATATAGGGTTATTATGACGTGAAACAACCATTTATATGATTTTTTGGAAGATTGAAAGAAGTGAAGTAAACGCGATTTTACACTCACTAGTGGCTAGAAAATCTATTTTCTTGACTTTTTGAAAACTCAGTATTTTTGGTATATAGAGGCTTATTATAAGTTAATACATCGATTTATATGATTTTTAAGCAGTTTGAAAGAAGTGAAGTAAACGCGATTTTACAATCACTAGGGGCTAGAAAATCGAATTTCTTCGCTTTTTAAAAACTCAGTATTCTTGGTATATATAGGCTTATTATAGCGTGAAACAACCATTTATATGATTTTTTCGAAGTTTGAAAGAAGTGAAGTAAACGCGATTTTACACTCACTAGGGGCTAGAAAATCGATTTTCTTGACTTGTTGAAAAATCAATATTCTTGGTATATATAGGCTTATTATGAGGTGATACATCCATTTATATGATTTTTAAGCAGTTTGAAAGTAGTGAAGTAAACGCGATTTTACACTAACTAGGGGCTAGAAAATCGAATTTCTTGACTTGTTGAAAAATCAATATTCTTGGTATATATAGGCTGATTATGAGGTGATACATCCATTTATATGATTTTTAAGCAGTTTGAAAGTAGTGAAGTAAACGCGATTTTACACTAACTAGGGGCTAGAAAATCGAATTTCTTCACTTTTTAAAAACTCTGTCTTCTTGGTATATATAGGCTTATTATGACGTGAAACAACCATTTATATGATTTTTTGGAAGATTGAAAGAAGTGAGGAAAACGCGATTTTACACTCACTAGGGGATAGAAAATCAATTTTCTTGACTTGTTAAAAACTCATTATTCTTGGTATATAGAGGCATATTATGAGGTAATACATCAATTTATATGATTTTTAAGCAGTTTGAAAGAAGTGAAGTAAACGCAATTTTACTTTCACTAGTGGCTAGAAAATCGATTTTCTTGACTTTTTGGAAACTCAGTATTTTTGGTATATAGAGGCTTATTATAAGTTAATACATCGATTTATATGATTTTTAATCGGTTTGAAAGAAGTGAAGTAAACGCGATTTTACAATCACTAGGGGCTAGAAAATCGAATTTCTTCGCTTTTTAAAAACTCAGTATTTTTGGTATATAGAGGCTTATTTTGAGGTGATACATCCATTTATATGATTTTTAGGCAGTTTGAAAGCAGTGAAGTAAACGCGATTTTACACTCACTAGTGGCTAGAAAATCGAATTTCTTGACTTATTAAAAACTCAGTTATCTTGGTATATATAGGCTTATTATGACGTGAAACAACCATTTATATGATTTTTTCGAAGTTTGATTGAAGTAAAGTAAACGCGATTTTACAATCACTAGGGGCTAGAAATTCAATTTTCTTGACTTGTTAAAAACTCAATATTCTTGGTATATAGAGGCTTATTATGAGGTAATACATCAATTTATATGATTTTTAAGCAGTTCGAAAGAAGTGAAGTAAACGCGATTTTACAATCAATAGGGGCTAGAAAATCGAATTTCTTCGCTTTTTAAAAACTCAGTATTCTTGGTATATATAGGCTTATTATGGCGTGAAACAACCACTTATATGATTTTTTCGAAGTTTGAAAGAAGTGAAGTAAACGCGATTTTACACTCACTAGGGGCTAGAAAATCGATTTTCTTGACTTGTTGAAAAATCAATATTCTTGGTATATATAGGCTTATTATGAGGTGATACATCCATTTATATGATTTTTAAGCAGTTTCAAAGTAATGAAGTAAACGCGATTTTACACTAACTAGGGGCTAGAAAATCGAATTTCTTGACTTGTTGAAAAATCAATATTCTTGGTATATACAGGCTGATTATGAGGTGATACATCCATTTATATGATTTTTAAGCAGTTTGAAAGTAGTGAAGTAAACGCGATTTTACACTAACTAGGGGCTAGAAAATCGAATTTCTTCCCTTTTTAAAAACTCTGTCTTCTTGGTATATATAGGCTTATTATGACGTGAAACAACCATTTATATGATTTTTGGAAGGTTGAAAGAAGTGAGGAAAACGCGATTTTACACTCACTAGGGGATAGAAAATCGATTTTCTTGACTTGTTAGAAACTCATTATTTTGGTATATAGAGGCATAATTTGAGGTAATACATCAATTTATATGATTTTTAAGCAGTTTGAAAGAAGTGAAGTAAACGCAATTTTACTTTCACTAGTGGCTAGAAAATCGATTTTCTTGACTTTTTGGAAACTCAGTATTTTTGGTATATAGAGGCTTATTATAAGTTAATACATCGATTTATATGATTTTTAATCGGTTTGAAAGAAGTGAAGTAAACGCGATTTTACAATCACTAGGGGCTAGAAAATCGAATTTCTTCGCTTTTTAAAAACTCAGTATTCTTGCTATATAGAGGCTTATTTTGAGGTGATACATCCATTTATATGATTTTTAGGCAGTTTGAAAGCAGTGAAGTAAACGCGATTTTACACTCACTAGTGGCTAGAAAATGGAATTTCTTGACTTTTTAAAAACTCAGTATTCTTGGTATATATAGGCTTATTATGACGTGAAACAACCATTTATATGTTTTTTTCGAAGTTTGAAGGAAGTGAAGTAAACGCGATTTTACACTCAATAGAGGCTAGAAAATCGAATTTCTTGAATTTTTGAAAACTCAGTATTTTTGGTATATAGAGGCTTATTATGAGGTAATGCATCAATTTATATGATTTTTAAGCAGTTTGAAAGAAGTGAAGTAAACGCTATTTTACACTCACTAGGGGCTAGAAAATAGAATTTCCTCGCTTTTTAAAAACTTAGTATTCATGGTATATATAGGCTTATTATGGCGTGAAACAACCTTTTATATGATTTTTAAGCAGTTTGAAATAAGTGAAGTAAACGCGATTTTACACTCACTAGTGGCTGGAAAATCGATTTTCTTGACTTTTTGAAAACTCAGTATTTTTGGTATATAGAGGCTTATTGTAAATTAATACATCGATTTATATGATTTTTAAGCAGTTTGAAAGAAGTGAAGTAAACGCGATTTTACACACACCACTGGCTAGAAAATCGAATTTCTTGACTTTTTAAAAACTCAGTATTCTTGGTATATATAGGCTTATAATGAGGTGATACATCCATTTATATGACTTTTAAGCAGGCTGAAAAAAGTGAAGTAAACGCGATTTTACACTCACTAGGGGCTAGAAAATCGTTTTTCTTGACTTTTTAAAAACTCTGTCTTCTTGGTATATACAGGCTTATTATGACGTGAAACAACCATTTATATGATTTTTTGGAAGATTGAAAGAAATGAAGAAAACGCGATTTTACACTCACTAGGGGATAGAAAATCGATTTTCTTGACTTGTTAAAAACTCATTATTCTTGGTATATAGAGGCATATTATGAGGTAATACATCAATTTATATGATTTTTAAGCAGTTTGAAAGAAGTGAAGTAAACGCAATTTTACTTTCACTAGTGGCTAGAAAATCGATTTTCTTGACTTTTTGGAAACTCAGTATTTTTTGTATATAGAGGCTTATTATAAGTTAATACATCGATTTATATGATTTTTAAGCGGTTTGAAAGAAGTGAAGTAAACGCGATTTTACAATCACTAGGGGCTAGAAAATCGAATTTCTTCGCTTTTTAAAAACTCAGTATTCTTGGTATATATAGGCTTATTATGGCGTGAAACAACCATTTATATGATTTTTTCGAAGTTTGAAAGAAGTGAAGTAAACGCGATTATACAATCACTAGTTGCAAGAAAATCGAATTTCTTGACTTTTTAAAAAATCAGTATTCTTGGTATATATAGGCTTATTATGACGTGAAACAACCATTTATATGATTTTTTCGAAGTTTGAAAGAAGTGAAGTAAACGCGATTTTACACTCACTAGGGGCTAGAAAATCGATTTTCTTGACTTGTTAAAAACTCAATATTCTTGGTATATAGAGGCTTATTATGAGGTGATACATCCATTAGATGACTTTTAAGCAGTTTGAAAGAAGTGAAGTAAACGCGATTTTACACTCACTAGGTCCTAGAAAATCGAATTTCTTGACGTTTTGAAAACTCAGTATTTTTGGTATATAGAGGCTTATTATGAGGTAATACATCAATTTATATGATTTTTAAGCAGTTTGAAAGAAGTGAAGTAAACGCGATTTTACACTCACTAGTGGCTAGAAAATCGATTTTCTTGACTTTTTGAAACCTCAGTATTTTTGGTATATAGAGGCTTATGAGGTAATACATCAATTTATATGATTTTTAAGCAGTTTGAAAAGAAGTGAAGTAAACGCGATTTTACACTCACTAGTGGCTAGAAAATCGAATTTCTTGACTTTTTAAAAACTCAGTATTCTGGTATATATAGGCTTGTTATGACGTGAAACAACCATTTATATGATTTTTTCGAATTTTGAAAGAAGTGAAGTAAACGCGATTTTACACTCACTAGTGGCTAGAAAATCGAATTTCTTGACTATTTAAAAACTCAGTATTCTGGTATATATAGGCTTGTTATGACGTGAAACAACCATTTATATGATTTTTTGGCAGTTTGAAAGAAGTGAAGTAAACGCGATTTTACACTCACTAGTGGCTAGAAAATCGAATTTCTTGACTTTTTAAAAACTCAGTTATCTTGGTACATATATAGCTTATTATGACGTGAAACAAGCATTTATATGATTATTTCTAGTTTGAAATAAGTGAAGTAAACGCGATTTTACACTCACTAGGAGCTAGAAAATCAATTGTTTCGACTTGTTAAAAACTCAATATTCTTGGTATATAGAGGCTTATTTTGAGGTGATACATCCATTTATATGATTTTTAGGCAGTTTGAAAGCAGTGAAGTAAACGCGATTTTACACTCACTAGTGGCTAGAAAATCGAATTTCTTGACTTTTTGAAACCTCAGTATTTTTGGTATATATAGGCTTATTATGAGGTGATACATCCATTTCTATGATTTTGAAGCAGTTTGAAAGAAGTGAAGTAAACGCGATTTTACACTCACTAGGGGCTAGAAAATCGAATTTCTTGACTTTTTGAAAACTCAGTATTTTTGGTATATAGAGGCTTATTATAAGTTAATACATCGATTTATATGATTTTTTCGAAGCTTGAAAGAAGTGAAGTAAACGCGATTTTAGAGTCACTAAGGGCTAGAAAATCAATTTTCTTGACTTGTTGAAAAATCAATATTCTTGGTATATATAGGCTTATTATGAGGTGATACATCCATTTATATGATTTTTAAGCAGTTTGAAATTAGTGAAGTAAACCCGATTTTACACTAACTAGGGGCTAGAAAATGGAATTTCTTCACTTTTTAAAAACTCAGTATTTTTGGTATATAGAGGCTTATTATAAGTTAATACATCGATTTATATGATTTTTAAGCAGTTTGAAAGAAGTGAAGTAAACGCGATTTTACAATCACTAGGGGCTAGAAAATCGAATTTCTTCGCTTTTTAAAAACTCAGTATTCTTGGTATATATAGGCTTATTATGACGTGAAACAACCATTTATATGATTTTTAGGCAGTTTGAAAGCAGTGAAGTAAACGCGATTTTACACTCACTAGTGGCTAGAAAATCGAATTTCTTGACTTATTAAAAACTCAGTTATCTTGGTATATATAGGCTTATTATGACGTGAAACAACCATTTATATGATTTTTTCGAAGTTTGAAAGAAGTAAAGTAAACGCGATTTTACACTCACTAGGAGCTAGAAAATCAATTGTTTCGACTTGTTAAAAACTCAAAGTTCTTGGGATATACAGGCTTATTTTGAGGTGATACATCCATTTATATGATTTTTAGGCAGTTTGAAAGCAGTGAAGTAAACGCGATTTTACACTCACTAGTGGCTAGAAAATCTATTTTCTTGACTTTTTGAAAACTCAGTATTTTTGGTATATAGAGGCTTATTATAAGTTAATACATCGATTTATATGATTTTTAAGCAGTTTGAAAGAAGTGAAGTAAACGCGATTTTACAATCACTAGGGGCTAGAAAATCGAATTTTTTCGCTTTTTAAAAACTCAGTATTCTTGGTATATATAGGCTTATTATAGCGTGAAACAACCATTTATATGATTTTTTCGAAGTTTGAAAGAAGTGAAGTAAACGCGATTTTACACTCACTAGGGGCTAGAAAATCGATTTTCTTGACTTGTTGAAAAATCAATATTCTTGGTATATATAGGCTTATTATGAGGTGATACATCCATTTATATGATTTTTAAGCAGTTTGAAAGTAGTGAAGTAAACGCGATTTTACACTAACTAGGTGCTAGAAAATCGAATTTCTTGACTTGTTGAAAAATCAATATTCTTGGTATATATAGGCTGATTATGAGGTGATACATCCATTTATATGGTTTTTAAGCAGTTTGAAAGTAGTGAAGTAAACGCGATTTTACACTAACTAGGGGCTAGAAAATCGAATTTCTTCACTTTTTAAAAACTCTGTCTTCTTGGTATATATAGGCTTATTATGACGTGAAACAACCATTTATATGATTTTTTGGAAGATTGAAAGAAGTGAGTAAAACGCGATTTTACACTCACTAGGGGATAGAAAATCGATTTTTTTGACTTGTTAAAAACTCATTATTCTTGGTATATAGAGGCATATTATGAGGTAATGCATCAATTTATATGATTTTTAAGCAGTTTGAAAGAAGTGAAGTAAACGCAATTTTACTTTCACTAGTGGCTAGAAAATTGATTTTCCTGACTTTTTGGAAACTCAGTATTTTTGGTATATAGAGGCTTATTATAAGTTAATACATCGATTTATATGATTTTTAATCGGTTTGAAAGAAGTGAAGTAAACGCGATTTTACAATCACTAGGGGCTAGAAAATCGAATTTCTTCGCTTTTTAAAAACTCAGTATTCTTGGTATATATAGGCTTATTATGGCGTGAAACAACCATTTATATGATTTTTTCGAAGTTTGAAAGAAGTGAAGTAAACGCGATATTACAATCACTAGTGGCAAGAAAATCGAATTTCTTGACTTTTTAAAAAATCAGTATTCTTGGTATATATAGGCTTATTATGACGTGAAACAACCATTTATATGATTTTTTCGAAGTTTGAAAGAAGTGAAGTAAACGCGATTTTACACTCACTAGGGGCTAGAAAATCGATTTTCTTGACTTGTTAAAAACTCAATATTCTTGGTATATAGAGGCTTATTATGAGGTGATACATCCATTAGATGACTTTTAAGCAGTTTGAAAGAAGTGAAGTAAACGCGATTTTACACTCACTAGGTCCTAGAAAATCGAATTTCTTGACTTTTTGAAAACTCAGTATTTTTGGTATATAGAGGCTTATTATGAGGTAATACATCAATTTATATGATTTTTAAGCAGTTTGAAAGAAGTGAAGTAAACGCGATTTTACACTCACTAGTGGCTAGAAAATCGAATTTCTTGACTTATTAAAAACTCAGTTATCTTGGTATATATAGGCTTATTATGACGTGAAACAACCATTTATATGATTTTTTCGAAGTTTGAAAGAAGTAAAGTAAACGAGACTTTACACTCACTAGGGGCTAGATAATCGATTTTCTTGACTTGTTAAAAACTCAATATTCTTGGTATATAGAGGCTTATTATGAGGTGATACATCCATTTATATAATTTTTAAGCAGTTTGAAAGAAGTGAAGTAAACGCGATTTTACACTCACTAGGGGCAAGAAAATCGAATTTCATGACTTTTTAAAAACTCAGTATGCTTGGTATATTTAGGCTTATTATGACGTGAAACAACCATTTATGTTTTTTTCGAAGTTTGAAAGAAGTAAAGTAAACGCGATTTTACACTCAATAGAGGCTAGAAAATCGAATTTCTTGACTTTTTGAAAACTCAGTATTTTTGGTATATAGAGGCTTATTATGAGGTAATACATCAATTTATATGATTTTTAAGCAGTATGAAAGAAGTGAAGTAAACGCGATTTTACACTCACTAGTGGCTAGAAAATCGATTTTCTTGTCTTTTTGAAACCTCAGTATTTTTGGTATATAGAGGCTTATTATGAGGTAATACATCAATTTATATGATTTTTAAGCAGTTTGAAAAGAAGTGAAGTAAACGCGATTTTACACTCACTAGTGGCTAGAAAATCGAATTTCTTGACTTTTTAAAAACTCAGTATTCTGGTATATATAGGCTTGTTATGACGTGAAACAACCATTTATATGATTTTTCGAAGTTTGAAAGAAGTGAAGTAAACGCGATTTTACACTCACTAGGGGCTAGATAATCGATTTTCTTGACTTGTTAAAAACTCAATATTCTTGGTATATAGAGGCTTATTATGAGGTGAAACATCCATTTAGATAATTTTTAAGCAGTTTGAAAGAAGTGAAGTAAACGCGATTTTACACTCACTAGGGGCAAGAAAATCGAATTTCATGACTTTTTAAAAACTCAGTATCCTTGGTATATATAGGCTTATTATGACGTGAAACAACCATTTATGTTTTTTTCGAAGTTTGAAAGAAGTAAAGTAAACGCGATTTTACACTCAATAGAGGCTAGAAAATCGAATTTCTTGACTTTTTGCAAACTCAGTATTTTTGGTATATAGAGGCTTATTATGAGGTGAAACATCCATTTATATGATTTTTAAGCAGTTTGAAATTAGTGAAGTAAACGCGATTTTACACTAACTAGGGGCTAGAAAATGGAATTTCTTCACTTTTTAAAAACTCAGTCTTCTTGGTATATATAGGGTTATTATGACGTGAAATAACCATTTATATGATTTTTTGGAAGATTGAAAGAATTGAAGAAAACGCGATTTTAACTCACTAGGGGATAGAAAATCGATTTTCTTGACTTGTCAAAAACCCAATATTCTTGGTATATAGAGGCTTATTATGAGGTAATACATCAATTTATATGATTTTTAAGCAGTTTGAAAGAAGTGAAGTAAACGCGATTTTACACTCACTAGTGGCTAGAAAATCTATTTTCTTGACTTTTTGAAAACTCAGTATTTTTGGTATATAGAGGCTTATTATAAGTTAATACAGCGATTTATATGATTTTTAAGCAGTTTGAAAGAAGTGAAGTAAACGCGATTTTACAATCACTAGGGGCTAGAAAATCGAATTTCTTCGCTTTTTAAAAACTCAGTATTCTTGGTATATATAGGCTTATTATAGCGTGAAACAACCATTTATATGATTTTTTCGAAGTTTGAAAGAAGTGAAGTAAACGCGATTTTACACTCACTAGGGGCTAGAAAATCGATTTTCTTGACTTGTTGAAAAATCAGTATTCTTGGTATATATAGGCTTATTATGAGGTGATACATCCATTTATATGATTTTTAAGCAGTTTGAAACTAGTGAAGTAAACGCGATTTTACACCAACTAGGGGCTAGAAAATCGAATTTCTTGACTTGTTGAAAAATCAACATTCTTGGTATATATAGGCTGATTATGAGGTGATACATCAATTTATATGATTTTTAAGCAGTTTGAAAGTAGTGAAGTAAACGCGATTTTACACTAACTAGGGTCTAGAAAATCGAATTTCTTCACTTTTTAAAAACTCATTATTCTTGGTATATATAGGCTTATTATGACGTGAATCAACCATTTATATGATTTTTTGGAAAATTGAAAGAAGTGAGGAAAACGCGATTTTACACTCACTAGGGGATAGAAAATCGATTTTCTTGACTTGTTAAAAACTCATTATTCTTGGTATATAGAGGCATATTATGAGGTAATACATCAATTTATATGATTTTTAAGCAGTTTGAAAGAAGTGAAGTAAACGCAATTTTACTTTCACTAGTGGCTAGAAAATCGATTTTCTTGACTTTTTGGAAACTCAGTATTTTTGGTATATAGAGGCTTATTATAAGTTAATACATCGATTTATATGATTTTTAATCGGTTTGAAAGAAGTGAAGTAAACGCGATTTTACAATCACTAGGGGCTAGAAAATTGAATTTCTTCGCTTTTTAAAAACTCAGTATTCTTGGTATATAGAGGCTTATTTTGAGTTGATACATCCATTTATATGATTTTTAGGCAGTTTGAAAGCAGTGAAGTAAACGCGATTTTACACTCACTAGTGGCTAGAAAATGGAATTTCTTGACTTTTTAAAAACTCAGTATTCTTGGTATATATAGGCTTATTATGACGTGAAACAACCATTTATATGTTTTTTTCGAAGTTTGAAAGAAGTGAAGTAAACGCGATTTTACACTCAATAGAGGCTAGAAAATCGAATTTCTTGAATTTTTGAAAACTCAGTATTTTTGGTATATAGAGGCTTATTATGAGGTAATGCATCAATTTATATGATTTTTAAGCAGTTTGAAAGAAGTGAAGTAAACGCTATTTTACACTCACTAGGGGCTAGAAAATAGAATTTCCTCGCTTTTTAAAAACTCAGTATTCTTGGTATATATAGGCTTATTATGGCGTGAAACAACCTTTTATATGATTTTTAAGCAGTTTGAAATAAGTGAAGTAAACGCGATTTTACACTCAATAGTGGCTAGAAAATCGATTTTCTTGACTTTTTGAAAACTCAGTATTTTTGGTATATAGAGGCTTATTGTAAATTAATACATCGATTTATATGATTTTTAAGCAGTTTGAAAGAAGTGAAGTAAACGCGATTTTACACACACCACTGGCTAGAAAATCGAATTTCTTGACTTTTTAAAAACTCAGTATTCTTGGTATATATAGGCTTATTATGAGGTGATACATCCATTTATATGACTTTTAAGCAGGCTGAAAAAAGTGAAGTAAACGCGATTTTACACTCACTAGGGGCTAGTAAATCGAATTTCTTGACTTTTTAAAAACTCTGTCTTCTTGGTATATACAGGCTTATTATGACGTGAAACAACCATTTATATGATTTTTTGGAAGATTGAAAGAAGTGAAGAAAACGCGATTTTACACTCACTAGGGGATAGAAAATCGATTTTCTTGACTTGTTAAAAACTCATTATTCTTGGTATATAGAGGCATATTATGAGGTAATACATCAATTTATATGATTTTTAAGCAGTTTGAAAGAAGTGAAGTAAACGCAATTTTACTTTCACTAGTGGCTAGAAAATCGATTTTCTTGACTTTTTGGAAACTCAGTATTTTTGGTATATAGAGGCTTATTATAAGTTATTACATCGATTTATATGATTTTTAAGCGGTTTGAAAGAAGTGAAGTAAACGCGATTTTACAATCACTAGGGGCTAGAAAATCGAATTTCTTCGCTTTTTAAAAACTCAGTATTCTTGGTATATATAGGCTTATTATGGCGTGAAACAACCATTTATATGATTTTTTCGAAGTTTGAAAGAAGTGAAGTAAACGCGATTATACAATCACTAGTGGCAAGAAAATCGAATTTCTTGACTTTTTTAAAAAATCAGTATTCTTGGTATATATAGGATTATTATGACGTGAAACAACCATTTATATGATTTTTTCGAAGTTTGAAAGAAGTGAAGTAAACGCGATTTTACACTCACTAGTGGCTAGAAAATCTATTTTCTTGACGTTTTGAAAACTCAGTATTTTTGGTATATAGAGGCTTATTATGAGGTAATACATCAATTTATATGATTTTTAAGCAGTTTGAAAGAAGTGAAGTAAACGCGATTTTACACTCACTAGTGGCTAGAAAATCGATTTTCTTGACTTTTTGAAACCTCAGTATTTTTGGTATAAAGAGGCTTATGAGGTAATACATCAATTTATATGATTTTTAAGCAGTTTGAAAAGAAGTGAAGTAAACGCGATTTTACACTAACTAGTGGCTAGAAAATCGAATTTCTTGACTTTTTAAAAACTCAGTATTCTGGTATATATAGGCTTGTTATGACGTGAAACAACCATTTATATGATTTTTTCGAAGTTTGAAAGAAGTGAAGTAAACGCGATTTTACACTCACTAGGGGCTAGAAAATCAATTTTCTTGACTTGTTAAAAACTCAATATTCTTGGTATATAGAGGCTTATTATGAGGTGATACATCCATTTATATGATTTTTTGGCAGTTTGAAAGAAGTGAAGTAAACGCGATTGTACACTCACTAGTGGCTAGAAAATCGAATTTCTTGACTTTTTAAAAACTCAGTTATCTTGGTATATATAGCTTATTATGACGTGAAACAAGCATTTATATGATTTTTTCTAGTTTGAAAGAAGTGAAGTAATCGCGATTTTACACTCACTAGGAGCTAGAAAATCAATTGTTTCGACTTGTTAAAAACTCAATATTCTTGGTATATAGAGGCTTATTTTGAGGTGATACATCCATTTATATGATTTTTAAGCAGTTTGAAAGTAGTGAAGTAAACGCGATTTTACAATAACTAGGGGCTAGAAAATCGAATTTCTTGACTTGTTGAAAAATCAATATTCTTGGTATATATAGGCTGATTATGAGGTGATACATCCATTTATATGATTTTTAAGCAGTTTGAAAGAAGTGAAGTAAACGCGATTTTACACTCACTAGGAGCTAGAAAATCAATTGTTTCGACTTGTTAAAAACTCAATATTCTTGGTATATAGAGGCTTATTTTGAGGTGATACATCCATTTATATGATTTTTAGGCAGTTTGAAAGCAGTGAAGTAAACGCGATTTTACACTCACTAGTGGCTAGAAAATCGAATTTCTTGACTTATTAAAAACTCAGTTATCTTGGTATATATAGGCTTATTATGACGTGAAACAACCATTTATGTTTTTTTCGAGGTTTGAAAGAAGTAAAGTAAACGCGAATTTACACTCAATAGAGGCTAGAAAATCGAATTTCTTGACCTTTTGAAAACTCAGTATTTTTGGTATATAGAGGCTTATTATGAGGTAATACATCAATTTATATGATTTTTAAGCAGTTTGAAAGGAGTGAAGTAAACGCGATTTTACACTCACTAGTGGCTAGAAAATCGATTTTCTTGACTCTTTGAAACCTCAGTATTTTTGGTATATATAGGCTTATTATGAGGTGATACATCCATTTCTATGATTTTTAAGCAGTTTGAAAGAAGTGAAGTAAACGCGATTTTACACTCACTAGGGGCTAGAAAATCGAATTTCTTGACTTTTTGAAAACTCAGTATTTTTGGTATATAGAGGCTTATTATAAGTTAATACATCGATTTATATGATTTTTTCGAAGCTTGAAAGAAGTGAAGTAAACGCGATTTTAGAGTCACTAGGGGCTACAAAATCAATTTTCTTGACTTGTTGAAAAATCAATATTCTTGGTATATATAGGCTTATTATGAGGTGATACATCCATTTATATGATTTTTAAGCAGTTTGAAATTAGTGAAGTAAACGCGATTTTACACTAACTAGGGGCTAGAAAATGGAATTTCTTCACTTTTTAAAAACTTAGTCTTCTTGGTATATATAGGGTTATTATGACGTGAAACAACCATTTATATGATTTTTTGGAAGATTGAAAGAATTGAAGAAAACGCGATCTTAACTCACTAGGGGATAGAAAATCGATTTTCTTGACTTGTCAAAAACTCAATATTCTTGGTATATAGAGGCTTATTATGAGGTGATACATCCATTTATATGATTTTTAAGCAGTTTGAAAGTAGTGAAGTAAACGCGATTTTACAATAACTAGGGGCTAGAAAATCGAATTTCTTGACTTGTTGAAAAATCAATATTCTTGGTATATATAGGCTGATTATGAGGTGATACATCCATTTATATGATTTTTAAGCAGTTTGAAAGTAGTGAAGTAAACGCGATTTTACACTAACTAGGGGCTAGAAAATCGAATTTCTTCACTTTTTAAAAACTCTGTCTTCTTGGTATATATAGGCTTATTATGACGTGAAACAACCATTTATATGATTTTTTGGAAGATTGAAAGAAGTGAGGAAAGCGCGATTTTACACTCACTAGGGGCTAAAAAATCGATTTTCTTGACTTGTTAAAAACTCATTATTTTGGTATATAGAGGCATATTATGAGGTAATACATCAATTTATATGATTTTTAAGCAGTTTGAAAGAAGTGAAGTAAACGCAATTTTACTTTCACTAGTGGCTAGAAAATCGATTTTCTTGACTTTTTGGAAACTCAGTATTTTTGGTATATAGAGGCTTATTATAAGTTAATACATCGATTTATATGATTTTTAATCGGTTTGAAAGAAGTGAAGTAAACGCGATTTTACAATCACTGGGGGCTAGAAAATCGAATTTCTTCGCTTTTTAAAAACTCAGTATTCTTGGTATATAGAGGCTTATTTTGAGGTGATACATCCATTTATATGATTTTTAGGCAGTTTGAAAGCAGTGAAGTTAACGCGATTTTACACTCACTAGTGGCTAGAAAATCGAATTTCTTGACTTATTAAAAACTCAGTTATCTTGGTATATATAGGCTTATTATGACGTGAAACAACCATTTATATGATTTTTTCGAAGTTTGAAAGAAGTAAAGTAAACGCGATTTTACACTCACTAGGAGCTGGAAAATCAATTGTTTCGACTTGTTAAAAACTCAAAGTTCTTGGTATATACAGGCTTATTTTGAGGTGATACATCCATTTATATGATTTTTAGGCAGTTTGAAAGCAGTGAAGTAAACGCGATTTTACACTCACTAGTGGCTAGAAAATCTATTTTCTTGACTTTTTGAAAACTCAGGATTTTTGGTATATAGAGGCTTATTATAAGTTAATACATCGATTTATATGATTTTTAAGCAGTTTGAAAGAAGTGAAGTAAACGCGATTTTACAATCACTAGGGGCTAGAAAATCGAATTTCTTCGCTTTTTAAAAACTCAGTATTCTTGGTATATATAGGCTTATTATAGCGTGAAACAACCATTTATATGATTTTTTCGAAGTTTGAAAGAAGTGAAGTAAACGCGATTTTACACTCACTAGGGGCTAGAAAATCGATTTTCTTGACTTGTTGAAAAATCAATATTCTTGGTATATATAGGCTTATTATGAGGTGATACATCCATTTATATGATTTTTAAGCAGTTTGAAAGTAGTGAAGTAAACGCGATTTTACACTAACTAGGGGCTAGAAAATCGAATTTCTTGACTTGTTGAAAAATCAATATTCTTGGTATATATAGGCTGATTATGAGGTGATACATCCATTTATATGATTTTTAAGCAGTTTGAAAGTAGTGAAGTAAACGCGATTTTACACTAACTAGGGGCTAGAAAATCGAATTTCTTCACTTTTTAAAAACTCTGTCTTCTTGGTATATATAGGCTTATTATGACGTGAAACAACCATTTATATGATTTTTTGGAAGATTGAAAGAAATGAAGAAAACGCGATTTTACACTCACTAGGGGATAGAAAATCGATTTTCTTGACTTGTTAAAAACTCATTATTCTTGGTATATAGAGGCATATTATGAGGTAATACATCAATTTATATGATTTTTAAGCAGTTTGAAAGAAGTGAAGTAAACGCGATTTTACACTCACTAGTGGCTAGAAAATCGATTTTCTTGACTTTTTGAAACCTCAGTATTTTTGGTATATATAGGCTTATTATGAGGTGATACATCCATTTCTATGATTTTTAAGCAGTTTGAAATAAGTGAAGTAAACACGATTTTACACTCACTAGGGGCTAGAAAATCGAATTTCTTGACTTTTTGAAAACTGAGTATTTTTGGTATATAGAGGCTTATTATAAGTTAATACATCGATTTATATGATTTTTTCGAAGCTTGAAAGAAGTGAAGTAAACGCGATTTTAGAATCACTAGGGGCTAGAAAATCAATTTTCTTGACTTGTTGAAAAATCAATATTCTTGGTATATATAGGCTTATTATGAGGTGATACATCCATTTATATGATTTTTAAGTAGTTTGAAATTAGTGAAGTAAACGCGATTTTACACTAACTAGGGGCTAGAAAATGGAATTTCATCACTTTTTAAAAACTCAGTCTTCTTGGTATATATAGGGTTATTATGACGTGAAACAACCAATTATATGATTTTTTGGAAGATTGAAAGAATTGAAGAAAACGCGATTTTAACTCACTAGGGGATAGAAAATCGATTTTCTTGACTTGTCAAAAACCCAATATTCTTGGTATATAGAGGCTTATTATGAGGTAATACATCAATTTATATGATTTTTATGCAGTTTGAAAGAAGTGAAGTAAACGCGATTTTACACTCACTAGTGGCTAGAAAATCTATTTTCTTGACTTTTTGAAAACTCAGTATTTTTGGTATATAGAGGCTTATTATAAGTTAATACATCGATTTATATGATTTTTAAGCAGTTTGAAAGAAGTGAAGTAAACGCGATTTTACAATCACTAGTGGCTAGAAAATCGAATTTCTTCGCTTTTTAAAAACTCAGAATTCTTGGTATATATAGGCTTATTATAGCGTGAAACAACCATTTATATGACTTTTTCGAAGTTTGAAAGAAGTGAAGTAAACGGGATTTTACACTCACTAGGGGCTAGAAAATCGATTTTCTTGACTTGTTGAAAAATCAATATTCTTGGTATATATAGGCTTATTATGAGGTGATACATCCATTTATATGATTTTTAAGCAGTTTGAAAGTAGTGAAGTAAACGCGATTTTACATTAACTAGGGACTAGAAAATCGAATTTCTTGACTTGTTGAAAAATCAATATTCCTGGTATATATAGGCTGATTATGAGGTGATACATCCATTTATATGGTTTTTAAGCAGTTTGAAAGTAGTGAAGTAAACGCGATTTTACACTAACTAGGGGCTAGAAAATCGAATTTCTTCACTTTTTAAAAACTCTGTCTTCTTGGTATATATAGGCTTATTATGACGTGAAACAACCATTTATATGATTTTTTGGAAGATTGAAAGAAGTGAGGAAAACGCGATTTTACACTCACTAGGGGATAGAAAATCGATTTTCTTGACTTGTTAAAAACTCATTATTCTTGGTATATAGAGGCATATTATGAGGTAATACATCAATTTATATGATTTTTAAGCAGTTTGAAAGAAGTGAAGTAAACGCAATTTTACTTTCACTTTCGATTTTCTTGACTTTTTGGAAACTCAGTATTTTTGGCATATAGAGGCTTATTATAAGTTAATACATCGATTTATATGATTTTTAATCGGTTTGAAAGAAGTGAAGTAAACGCGATTTTACAATCACTAGGGGTTGGAAAATCGAATTTCTTCGCTTTTTAAAAACTCAGTATTCTTGGTATATAGAGGCTTATTTTGAGGTGATACATCCATTTATATGATTTTTAGGCAGTTTGAAAGCAGTGAAGTAAACGCGATTTTACACTCACTAGTGGCTAGAAAATCGAATTTCTTGACTTATTAAAAACTCAGTTATCTTGGTATATATAGGCTTATTATGACGTGAAACAACCATTTATAAGATTTTTTTTGAAGTTTGATTGAAGTAAAGTAAACGCGATTTTACACTCACTAGGAGCTAGAAAATCAATTGTTTCGACTTGTTAAAAACTCAATATTCTTGGTATATAGAGGCTTATTTTGAGGTGATACATCCATTTATATGATTTTTAGGCAGTTTGAAAGCAGTGAAGTAAACGCGATTTTACACTCACTAGTGGCTAGAAAATGGAATTTCTTTACTTTTTAAAAACTCAGTATTCTTGGTATATATAGGCTTATTATGACGTGAAACAACCATTTATATGTTTTTTTCGAAGTTTGAAAGAAGTGAAGTAAACGCGATTTTACACTCAATAGAGGCTAGAAAATCGAATTTCTTGAATTTTTGAAAACTCAGTATTTTTGGTATATAGAGGCTTATTATGAGGTAATGCATCAATTTATTTGATTTTTAAGCAGTTTGAAAGAAGTGAAGTAAACGCTATTTTACACTCATTAGGGGCTAGAAAATAGAATTTCCTCGCTTTTTAAAAACTCAGTATTCTTGGTATATATAGGCTTATTATGGCGTGAAACAACCTTTTATATGATTTTTAAGCAGTTTGAAATAAGTGAAGTAAACGCGATTTTACACTCACTAGTGGCTAGAAAATCGATTTTCTTGACTTTTTGAAAACTCAGTATTTTTGGTATATAGAGGCTTATTATAAATTAATACATCGATTTATATGATTTTTAAGCAGTTTGAAAGAAGTGAGGTAAACGCGATTTTACACACACCACTGGCTAGAAAATCGAATTTCTTGACTTTTTAAAAACTCAGTATTCTTGGTATATATAGGCTTATTATGAGGTGATACATCCATTTATATGACTTTTAAGCAGGCTGAAAAAAGTGAAGTAAACGCGATTTTACACTCACTAGGGGCTAGAAAATCGAATTTCTTGACTTTTTAAAAACTCTGTCTTCTTGGTATATACAGGCTTATTATGACGTGAAACAACCATTTATATGATTTTTTGGAAGATTGAAAGAAGTAAAGAAAACGCGATTTTACAATCACTAGGGGCTAGAAAATCGAATTTCTTCGCTTTTTAAAAACTCAGTATTCTTGGTATATATAGGCTTATTATGGCGTGAAACAACCATTTATATGATTTTTTCGAAGTTTGAAAGAAGTGAAGTAAACGCGATTATACAATCACTAGTGGCAAGAAAATCGAATTTCTTGACTTTTTAAAAAATCAGTATTCTTGGTATATATAGGCTTATTATGACGTGAAACAACCATTTATATGATTTTTTCGAAGTTTGAAAGAAGTGAAGTAAACGCGATTTTACACTCACTAGGGGCTAGAAAATCGATTTTCTTGACTTGTTAAAAACTCAATATTCTTGGTATATAGAGGCTTATTATGAGGTGATACATCCATTAGATGACTTTTAAGCAGTTTGAAAGAAGTGAAGTAAACGCGATTTTACACTCACTAGGTCCTAGAAAATCGAATTTCTTGACTTTTTGAAAACTCAGTATTTTTGGTATATAGAGGCTTATTATGAGGTAATACATCAATTTATATGATTTTTAAGCAGTTTGAAAGAAGTGAAGTAAACGCGATTTTACACTCACTAGTGGCTAGAAAATCGATTTTCTTGACTTTTTGAAACCTCAGTATTTTTGGTATATAGAGGCTTATGAGGTAATACATCAATTTATATGATTTTTAAGCAGTTTGAAAAGAAGTGAAGTAAACGCGATTTTACACTCACTAGTGGTTAGAAAATCGAATTTCTTGACTTTTTAAAAACTCAGTATTCTGGTATATATAGGCTTGTTATGACGTGAAACAACCATTTATATGATTTTTTCGAAGATTGAAAGAAGTGAAGTAAACGCGATTTTACACTCACTAGGGGCTAGAGAATCAATTTTCTTGACTTGTTAAAAACTCAATATTCTTGGTATATAGAGGCTTATTATGAGGTTATACATCCATTTATATGATTTTTTGGCAGTTTGAAAGAAGTGAAGTAAACGCGATTTTACACTCACTAGTGGCTAGAAAATCGAATTTCTTGACTTATTAAAAACTCAGTTATCTTGGTATATATAGGCTTAGTATGACGTGAAACAACCATTTATATGATTTTTTCGAAGTTTGAAAGAAGTAAAGTAAACGAGACTTTACACTCACTAGGGGCTAAATAATCGATTTTCTTGACTTGTTAAAAACTCAATATTCCTGGTATATAGAGGCTTATTATGAGGTGAAACATCCATTTATATAATTTTTAAGCAGTTTGAAAGAAGTGAAGTAAACGCGATTTTACACTCACTAGGGGCAAGAAAATCGAATTTCATGACTTTTTAAAAACTCAGTATCCTTGGTATATATAGGCTTATTATGACGTGAAACAACCATTTATGTTTTTTTCGAAGTTTGAAAGAAGTAAAGTAAACGCGATTTTCCACTCAATAGAGGCTAGAAAATCGAATTTCTTGACTTTTTGAAAACTCAGTATTTTTGGTATATACAGGCTTGTAAGAGATACTTGGTCCAGGATTAAAAATGTTTTGTGGATTGTATTGGAAGATAAACTGATAAATGAGAAAACCATATGTTTAGGTGTAGTGTATAATGCACCAGCTCCCTCGCAATACCACAATCCTGAATTGTTGAAGGCGCTAGAGAGAGATATAAATAGGTTAAGAGAGAAGTACGGGAATACGGAAGTAATAATAATGGGGGATTTTAATATCAGAATAGGTGAAGGAGATGTGAATATAGAGTGTGATATGTTTGTTGGAAATGAAACACGTTCCAGAAGGGAGCAGTTCAGGCGAAGTAAAGATAAGTGTATTGATAAGTCAAGTGATGGTTTTATCGAATTTTGTGAAGTGAACGCCTTAGACATATTGAACGGTAAATATGGAGATGATTTGGAGGGAGAGTTTACTTTTGTTAATATGAATGGGCAAAGTGTCATTGATTATATATTATGGCCGATTAGCAAGGCATATACAATAGAAAACTTTAAGGTACTAAACTTTGTATCTAATAGCTCCCACTTCCCGCTGGTAGTGGAGATTCAAAGGCGATCAGAGGAAGTACGGGAATTCAGACGGGAATGGGGAAAGAATACTAAGCAATATATTGAATTTAAATGGAGGGAGGAACAGAGGATAGAATTTAAACGAACATTAGATTCAAAGCATGGTCAAATATGTCAACAGGGAATGATTTTTATGATAAGGAACCAGGAAATAGAGAATGTAAACAATATTTTTAATATGTTAATGCAAAGAGCAGGGGAAGGGATGAGAAGGGGGAGAGGCAGGGTAATAAAGGAAATAGGGTGGTATGATGAAGAATGCAAAATAACAAAAAAGGTGGTGAAACAGGCATTAGTAAGATGGAAAATGAGAGGGTATGAGGAAGATAAGAAGGAATACCTAAAGAGTAGGAATTTATATAATGCACTATTAGAAGAAAAGAAACAAGAATGGAGAAATAAAGAACAAAGTAATTTGATTAAAGTATTAAGGGAAAACAATGCCAGTAAGAAGAAACTGGTATTGACAAAGGGGAAAGGGGCAATGGCAGCGATTAGAGGGTGCAAATATAGAATACCAGATATAAATGTTAAATGGCTAGAGAAAATATATAACACAGTAGTTGAAGCAAAAATGTTATATGGTAGTGAAATATGGGGAGTAGAACGAGGCTGGGAAGAGATAGATATGGTACATAGGAGTTTCTGCAGAGAAGTGTTAGGCCTGCCAAATGCTACAGTTAAGGAATTTGCTCTAATTGAAATGCAGAGAGTGGGGGGGAAAGGGGTAATAATGGAGAGAGCTCTTAAATATTGGTACAGACTATTAAATTTAGAAGAGAAGAACTTGTTGAGGCAGTGTTTGGAATTCCAAGAAAGGAGCTTGAAGAAGAATGGATGGAGTTATAGTATACAGACTAATTTGGAAAATAGTGGTCTAGGGGAAATCTGGAGAAGGAGGGAAAATAATGTTAAGGGTTTCTGGAAAGAAGCTAGGCAGAGGTTTGAAGATATAGAGATACAAAATTTATTTAGCAACATTGGGAACAAAAGTTCCTTGGAATCATATATATTAATAAAAAATGTATGGGCTAGAGAACAGTATGTGGATAACACAAATAAGGAACAAAGAGAAAGTATTGCCTGGGCACGAGCAGGTGTATGGAGATTAATAGGAATGAGAAATGGGTTCCCACAGAATCAGTGCCCAATATGTGGGGAAAGAGAAGATTTAGAACATATCGTTTTTGACTGTAAAGGTACACAACATTGGAGAAAGGCCGGGACAGGAAAGTAGCTTTAAGCAAGATTTTTAACAAGGATAGTAAAAAGGTAGGAGAATACTTGTCCAAAGTTAAAAAGAAATGGTTATGGACAATAAAAAGAGATGTAAATTAATTTCATCAAGTGATGTTAAGTTTTGTAATTATATTATTATTATTATTATTATATATTATTACTATAAGATTATTATTTTGGTACCATTACTATTATTTTATTATTATTATTATTATCATCATTTTTTATGTTATAATAAGAGTGTAATATGGGTAGAATATGGCAAGATAACAGCTTGGGCTGATGTATAGCCATATTCTAGGGAAGATTGCTAGCACAAATAAATAAATAAACAAATAAATAAATATACAGGCTTATTATGAGGTAATACATCAATTTATATGATTTTTAAGCAGTTTGAAAGAAGTGAAGTAAACGCGATTTTACACACACTAGTGGCTAGAAAATCGATTTTCTTGACTTTTTGAAACCTCAGTATTTTTGGTATATATAGGCTTATTATGAGGTGATACATCCATTTCTATGATTTTTAAGCAGTTTGAAAGAAGTGAAGTAAACGCGATTTTACACTCACTAGGGGCTAGAAAATCGAATTTCTTGACTTTTTGAAAACTCAGTATTTTTGGTATATAGAGGCTTATTATAAGTTAATACATCGATTTATATGATTTTTTCGAAGCTTGAAAGAAGTGAAGTAAACGCGATTTTAGTCACTAGGGGCTAGAAAATCAATTTTCTTGACTTGTTGAAAAATCAATATTCTTGGTATATATAGGCTTATTATGAGGTGATACATCCATTTATATGATTTTTAAGCAGTTTGAAATTAGTGAAGTAAACGCGATTTTACACTAACTAGGGGCTAGAAAATGGAATTTCTTCACTTTTTAAAAACTCAGTCTTCTTGGTATATATAGGGTTATTATGACGTGAAACAACCATTTATATGATTTTTTGGAAGATTGAAAGAATTGAAGAAAACGCGATTTTAACTCACTAGGGGATAGAAAATCGATTTAATTGACTTGTCAAAAACTCAATACTCTTGGTATATAGAGGCTTATTATGAGGTAATACATAAATTTATATGATTTTTAAGCACTTTGAAAGAAGTGAAGTAAGCGCGATTTTACACTCACTAGTGGCTAGAAAATCTATTTTCTTGACTTTTTGAAAACTCAGTATTTTTGGTATATAGAGGCTTATTATAAGTTAATACATCGATTTATATGATTTTTAAGCAGTTTGAAAGAAGTGAAGTAAACGCGATTTTACAATCACTAGGGGCTAGAAAATCGAATTTCTTCGCTTTTTAAAAACTCAGTATTCTTGGTATATATAGGCTTATTATAGCGTGAAACAACCATTTATATGATTTTTTCGAAGTTTGAAAGAAGTGAAGTAAACGCGATTTTACACTCACTAGGGGCTAGAAAATCGATTTTCTTGACTTGTTGAAAAATCAATATTCTTGGTATATAGGCATATTATGAGGTAATGCATCAATTTATTTGATTTTTAAGCAGTTTGAAAGAAGTGAAGTAAACGCTATTTTACACTCACTAGGGGCTAGAAAATAGAATTTCCTCGCTTTTTAAAAACTCAGTATTCTTGGTATATATAGGCTTATTATGGCGTGAAACAACCTTTTATATGATTTTTAAGCAGTTTGAAATAAGTGAAGTAAACGCGATTTTACACTCACTAGTGGCTAGAAAATCGATTTTCTTGACTTTTTGTAAACTCAGTATTTTTGGTATATAGAGGCTTATTATAAATTAATACATCGATTTATATGATTTTTAAGCAGTTTGAAAGAAGTGAAGTAAACGCGATTTTACACACACCACTGGCTAGAAAATCGAATTTCTTGACTTTTTAAAAACTCAGTATTCTTGGTATATATAGGCTTATTATGAGGTGATACATCCATTTATATGACTTTTAAGGTGGCTGAAAAAAGTGAAGTAAACGAGATTTTACACTCACTAGGGGCTAGAAAATCGAATTTCTTGACTTTTTAAAAACTCTGTCTTCTTGGTATATACAGGCTTATTATGACGTGAAACAACTATTTATATGATTTTTTGGAAGATTGAAAGAAGTAAAGAAAACGCGATTTTACAATCACTAGGGGCTAGAAAATCGAATTTCTTCGCTTTTTAAAAACTCAGTATTCTTGGTATATATAGGCTTATTATGGCGTGAAACAACCATTTATATGATTTTTTCGAAGTTTGAAAGAAGTGAAGTAAACGCGATTATACAATCACTAGTGGCAAGAAAATCGAATTTCTTGACTTTTTAAAAAATCAGTATTCTTGGTATATATAGGCTTATTATGACGTGAAACAACCATTTATATGATTTTTTCGAAGTTTGAAAGAAGTGAAGTAAACGCGATTTTACACTCACTAGGGGCTAGAAAATCGATTTTCTTGACTTGTTAAAAACTCAATATTCTTGGTATATAGAGGCTTATTATGAGGTGATACATCCATTAGATGACTTTTAAGCAGTTTGAAAGAAGTGAAGTAAACGCGATTTTACACTCACTAGGTCCTAGAAAATCGAATTTCTTGACTTTTTGAAAACTCAGTATTTTTGGTATATAGAGGCTTATTATGAGGTAATACATCAATTTATATGATTTTTAAGCAGTTTGAAAGAAGTGAAGTAAACGCGATTTCACAATCACTAGGGGCTAGAAAATCGAATTTCTTGACTTTTTGAAACCTCAGTATTTTTGGTATATAGAGGCTTATGAGGTAATACATCAATTTATATGATTTTTAAGCAGTTTGAAAAGAAGTGAAGTAAACGCGATTTTACACTCACTAGTGGTTAGAAAATCGAATTTCTTGACTTTTTAAAAACTCAGTATTCTGGAATATATAGGCTTGTTATGACGTGAAACAACCATTTATATGATTTTTTCGAAGATTGAAAGAAGTGAAGTAAACGCGATTTTACACTCACTAGGGGCTAGAAAATCAATTTTCTTGACTTGTTAAAAACTCAATATTCTTGGTATATAGAGGCTTATTATGAGGTTATACATCCATTTATATGATTTTTTGGCAGTTTGAAAGAAGTGAAGTAAACGCGATTTTACACTCACTAGTGGCTAGAAAATCGAATTTCTTGACTTTTTAAAAACTCAGTTATCTTGGTATATATAGCTTATTATGACGTGAAACAAGCATTTATATGATTTTTTCTAGTTTGAAAGAAGTGAAGTAAACGCGATTTTACACTCACTAGGAGCTAGAAAATCAATTGTTTCGACTTGTTAAAAACTCAATATTCTTGGTATATAGAGGCTTATTTTGAGGTGATACATCCATTTATATGATTTTTAGGCAGTTTGAAAGCAGTGAAGTAAACACGATTTTACACTCACTAGTGGCTAGAAAATCGAATTTCTTGACTTATTAAAAACTCAGTTATCTTGGTATATATAGGCTTATTATGACGTGAAACAACCATTTATATGATTTTTTCGAAGTTTGAAAGAAGTAAAGTAAACGAGACTTTACACTCACTAGGGGCTAAATAATCGATTTTCTTGACTTGTTAAAAACTCAATATTCCTGGTATATAGAGGCTTATTATGAGGTGAAACATCCATTTATATAATTTTTAAGCAGTTTGAAAGAAGTGAAGTAAACGCGATTTTACACTCACTAGGGGCAAGAAAATCGAATTTCATGACTTTTTAAAAACTCAGTATCCTTGGTATATATAGGCTTATTATGACGTGAAACAACCATTTATGTTTTTTTCGAAGTTTGAAAGAAGTAAAGTAAACGCGATTTTCCACT
Organism: Deroplatys truncata; assembly: GCA_030765065.1. Taxonomy (NCBI): domain Eukaryota; kingdom Metazoa; phylum Arthropoda; class Insecta; order Mantodea; family Mantidae; genus Deroplatys; species Deroplatys truncata. The sequence goes on along the minus strand of JAUKNL010000662.1, from coordinate 311,000 downwards.
CAATAGAGGCTAGAAAATCGAATTTCTTGACTTTTTGAAAACTCAGTATTTTTGGTATATACAGGCTTATTATGAGGTAATACATCAATTTATATGATTTTTAAGCAGTTTGAAAGAAGTGAAGTAAACGCGATTTTACACTCACTAGTGGCTAGAAAATCGATTTTCTTGACTTTTTGAAACCTCAGTATTTTTGGTATATATAGCCTTATTATGAGGTGATACATCCATTTCTATGATTTTTCAGCAGTTTGAAAGAAGTGAAGTAAACGCGATTTTACACTCACTAGGGGCTAGAAAATCGAATTTCTTGACTTTTTGAAAACTCAGTATTTTTGGTATATAGAGGCTTATTATAAGTTAATACATCGATTTATATGATTTTTTCGAAGCTTGAAAGAAGTGAAGTAAACGCGATTTTAGAGTCACTAGGGGCTAGAAAATCAATTTTCTTGACTTGTTGAAAAATCAATATTCTTGGTATATATAGGCTTATTATGAGGTGATACATCCATTTATATGATTTTTAAGCAGTTTGAAATTAGTGAAGTAAACGCGATTTTACACTAACTAGGTGCTAGAAAATGGAATTTCTTCACTTTTTAAAAACTCAGTCTTCTTGGTATATATAGGTTTATTATGACGTGAAACAACCATTTATATGATTTTTTCGAAGTTTGAAAGAAGTGAAGTAAACGCGATTTTACACTCACTAGGGGCTAGAAAATCGATTTTCTTGACTTGTTGAAAAATCAATATTTTTGGTATATATAGGCTTATTATGAGGTGATACATCCATTTATATGATTTTTAAGCAGTTTGAAAGTAGTGAAGTAAACGCGATTTTACACTAACTAGGGGCTAGAAAATCGAATTTCTTGACTTGTTGAAAAATCAATATTCTTGGTATATATAGGCTGATTATGAGGTGATACATCCATTTATATGATTTTTAAGCAGTTTGAAAGTAGTGAAGTAAACGCGATTTTACACTAACTAGGGGCTAGAAAATCGAATTTCTTCACTTTTTAAAAACTCTGTCTTCTTGGTATATATAGGCTTATTATGACGTGAAACAACCATTTATATGATTTTTTGGAAGATTGAAAGAAGTGAGGAAAACGCGATTTTACACTCACTAGGGGATAGAAAATCGATTTTCTTGACTTGTTAAAAACTCATTATTTTGGTATATACAGGCATATTATGAGGTAATACATCAATTTATATGATTTTTAAGCAGTTTGAAAGAAGTGAAGTAAACGCAATTTTACTTTCACTAGTGGCTAGAAAATCGATTTTCTTGACTTTTTGGAAACTCAGTATTTTTGGTATATAGAGGCTTATTATAAGTTAATACATCGATTTATATGATTTTTAATCGGTTTGAAAGAAATGAAGTAAACGCGATTTTACAATCACTAGGGGCTAGAAAATCGAATTTCTTCGCTTTTTAAAAACTCAGTATTCTTGGTATATAGAGGCTTATTTTGAGGTGATACAACCATTTATATGATTTTTAGGCAGTTTGAAAGCAGTGAAGTAAACGCGATTTTACACTCACTAGTGGCTAGAAAATCGAATTTCTTGACTTATTAAAAACTCAGTTATCTTGGTATATATAGGCTTATTATGACGTGAAACAACCATTTATATGATTTTTTCGAAGTTTGAAAGAAGTAAAGTAAACGCGATTTTACACTCACTAGGAGCTAGAAAATCAATTGTTTCGACTTGTTAAAAACTCAAAATTCTTGGTATACAGAGGCTTATTTTGAGGTGATACATCCATTTATATGATTTTTAGGCAGTTTGAAAGCAGTGAAGTAAACGCGATTTTACACTCACTAGTGGCTAGAAAATCGAATTTCTTGACTTATTAAAAACTCAGTTATCTTGGTATATATAGGCTTATTATGACGTGAAACAACCATTTATATGATTTGTTCGAAGTTTGAAAGAAGTAAAGTAAACGAGACTTTACACTCACTAGGGGCTAGATAATCGATTTTCTTGACTTGTTAAAAACTCAATATTCTTGGTATATAGAGGCATATTATGAGGTGAAACATCCATTTATATAATTTTTAAGCAGTTTAAAAGAAGTGAAGTAAACGCGATTTTACACTCACTAGGGGCAAGAAAATCGAATTTCATGACTTTTTAAAAACTCAGTATCCTTGGTATATATAGGCTTATTATGACGTGAAACAACCATTTATGTTTTTTTCGAAGTTTCAAAGAAGTAAAGTAAACGCGATTTTACACTCAATAGAGGCTAGAAAATCGAATTTCTTGACTTTTTGAAAACTCAGTATTTTTGGTATATAGAGGCTTATTATGAGGTTATACATCAATTTATATGATTTTTAAGCAGTTTGAAAGAAGTGAAGTAAACGCGATTTCACACTCACTAGTGGCTAGAAAATCGAATTTCTTGACTTTTTGAAAACTCAGTATTTTTGGTATATAGAGGCTTATTATAAGTTAATACATCGATTTATATGATTTTTTCGAAGCTTGAAAGAAGTGAAGTAAACGCGATTTTAGAATCACTAGGGGCTAGAAAATCAATTTTCTTGACTTGTTGAAAAATCAATATTCTTGGTATATATAGGCTTATTATGAGGTGATACATCCATTTATATGATTTTTAAGCAGTTTGAAATTAGTGAAGTAAACGCGATTTTACACTAACTAGGGGCTAGAAAATGGAATTTCTTCACTTTTTAAAAACTCAGTCTTCTTGGTATATATAGGTTTATTATGACGTGAAACAACCATTTATATGATTTTTTGGAAGATTGAAAGAATTGAAGAAAACGCGATTTTACACTCACTAGTGGCTAGAAAATCTATTTTCTTGACTTTTTGAAAACTCAGTATTTTTGGTATATAGAGGCTTATTATAAGTTAATACATCGATTTATATGATTTTTAAGCAGTTTGAAAGAAGTGAAGTAAACGCGATTTTACAATCACTAGGGGCTAGAAAATCGAATTTCTTCGCTTTTTAAAAACTCAGTATTCTTGGTATATATAGGCTTATTATAGCGTGAAACAACCATTTATATGATTTTTTCGAAGTTTGAAAGAAGTGAAGTAAACGCGATTTTACACTCACTAGGGGCTAGAAAATCGATTTTCTTGACTTGTTGAAAAATCAATATTCTTGGTATATAGGCTTATTATGAGGTAATGCATCAATTTATTTGATTTTTAAGCAGTTTGAAAGAAGTGAAGTAAACGCTATTTTACACTCACTAGGGGCTAGAAAATAGAATTTCCTCGCTTTTTAAAAACTCAGTATTCTTGGTATATATAGGCTTATTATGGCGTGAAACAACCTTTTATATGATTTTTAAGCAGTTTGAAATAAGTGAAGTAAACGCGATTTTACACTCACTAGTGGCTAGAAAATCGATTTTCTTGACTTTTTGTAAACTCAGTATTTTTGGTATATAGAGGCTTATTATAAATTAATACATCGATTTATATGATTTTTAAGCAGTTTGAAAGAAGTGAAGTAAACGCGATTTTACACACACCACTGGCTAGAAAATCGAATTTCTTGACTTTTTAAAAACTCAGTATTCTTGGTATATATAGGCTTATTATGAGGTGATACATCCATTTATATGACTTTTAAGGTGGCTGAAAAAAGTGAAGTAAACGAGATTTTACACTCACTAGGGGCTAGAAAATCGAATTTCTTGACTTTTTAAAAACTCTGTCTTCTTGGTATATACAGGCTTATTATGACGTGAAACAACTATTTATATGATTTTTTGGAAGATTGAAAGAAGTAAAGAAAACGCGATTTTACAATCACTAGGGGCTAGAAAATCGAATTTCTTCGCTTTTTAAAAACTCAGTATTCTTGGTATATATAGGCTTATTATGGCGTGAAACAACCATTTATATGATTTTTTCGAAGTTTGAAAGAAGTGAAGTAAACGCGATTATACAATCACTAGTGGCAAGAAAATCGAATTTCTTGACTTTTTAAAAAATCAGTATTCTTGGTATATATAGGCTTATTATGACGTGAAACAACCATTTATATGATTTTTTCGAAGTTTGAAAGAAGTGAAGTAAACGCGATTTTACACTCACTAGGGGCTAGAAAATCGATTTTCTTGACTTGTTAAAAACTCAATATTCTTGGTATATAGAGGCTTATTATGAGGTGATACATCCATTAGATGACTTTTAAGCAGTTTGAAAGAAGTGAAGTAAACGCGATTTTACACTCACTAGGTCCTAGAAAATCGAATTTCTTGACTTTTTGAAAACTCAGTATTTTTGGTATATAGAGGCTTATTATGAGGTAATACATCAATTTATATGATTTTTAAGCAGTTTGAAAGAAGTGAAGTAAACGCGATTTCACAATCACTAGGGGCTAGAAAATCGAATTTCTTGACTTTTTGAAACCTCAGTATTTTTGGTATATAGAGGCTTATGAGGTAATACATCAATTTATATGATTTTTAAGCAGTTTGAAAAGAAGTGAAGTAAACGCGATTTTACACTCACTAGTGGTTAGAAAATCGAATTTCTTGACTTTTTAAAAACTCAGTATTCTGGAATATATAGGCTTGTTATGACGTGAAACAACCATTTATATGATTTTTTCGAAGATTGAAAGAAGTGAAGTAAACGGGATTTTACACTCACTAGGGGCTAGAAAATCAATTTTCTTGACTTGTTAAAAACTCAATATTCTTGGTATATAGAGGCTTATTATGAGGTTATACATCCATTTATATGATTTTTTGGCAGTTTGAAAGAAGTGAAGTAAACGCGATTTTACACTCACTAGTGGCTAGAAAATCGAATTTCTTGACTTTTTAAAAACTCAGTTATCTTGGTATATATAGCTTATTATGACGTGAAACAAGCATTTATATGATTTTTTCTAGTTTGAAAGAAGTGAAGTAAACGCGATTTTACACTCACTAGGAGCTAGAAAATCAATTGTTTCGACTTGTTAAAAACTCAATATTCTTGGTATATAGAGGCTTATTTTGAGGTGATACATCCATTTATATGATTTTTAGGCAGTTTGAAAGCAGTGAAGTAAACACGATTTTACACTCACTAGTGGCTAGAAAATCGAATTTCTTGACTTATTAAAAACTCAGTTATCTTGGTATATATAGGCTTATTATGACGTGAAACAACCATTTATATGATTTTTTCGAAGTTTGAAAGAAGTAAAGTAAACGAGACTTTACACTCACTAGGGGCTAAATAATCGATTTTCTTGACTTGTTAAAAACTCAATATTCCTGGTATATAGAGGCTTATTATGAGGTGAAACATCCATTTATATAATTTTTAAGCAGTTTGAAAGAAGTGAAGTAAACGCGATTTTACACTCACTAGGGGCAAGAAAATCGAATTTCATGACTTTTTAAAAACTCAGTATCCTTGGTATATATAGGCTTATTATGACGTGAAACAACCATTTATGTTTTTTTCGAAGTTTGAAAGAAGTAAAGTAAACGCGATTTTCCACTCAATAGAGGCTAGAAAATCGAATTTCTTGACTTTTTGAAAACTCAGTATTTTTGGTATATACAGGCTTATTATGAGGTAATACATCAATTTATATGATTTTTAAGCAGTTTGAAAGAAGTGAAGTAAACGCGATTTTACACTCACTAGTGGCTAGAAAATCGATTTTCTTGACTTTTTGAAACCTCAGTATTTTTGGTATATATAGCCTTATTATGAGGTGATACATCCATTTCTATGATTTTTCAGCAGTTTGAAAGAAGTGAAGTAAACGCGATTTTACACTCACTAGGGGCTAGAAAATCGAATTTCTTGACTTTTTGAAAACTCAGTATTTTTGGTATATAGAGGCTTATTATAAGTTAATACATCGATTTATATGATTTTTTCGAAGCTTGAAAGAAGTGAAGTAAACGCGATTTTAGAGTCACTAGGGGCTAGAAAATCAATTTTCTTGACTTGTTGAAAAATCAATATTCTTGGTATATATAGGCTTATTATGAGGTGATACATCCATTTATATGATTTTTAAGCAGTTTGAAATTAGTGAAGTAAACGCGATTTTACACTAACTAGGTGCTAGAAAATGGAATTTCTTCACTTTTTAAAAACTCAGTCTTCTTGGTATATATAGGTTTATTATGACGTGAAACAACCATTTATATGATTTTTTCGAAGTTTGAAAGAAGTGAAGTAAACGCGATTTTACACTCACTAGGGGCTAGAAAATCGATTTTCTTGACTTGTTGAAAAATCAATATTTTTGGTATATATAGGCTTATTATGAGGTGATACATCCATTTATATGATTTTTAAGCAGTTTGAAAGTAGTGAAGTAAACGCGATTTTACACTAACTAGGGGCTAGAAAATCGAATTTCTTGACTTGTTGAAAAATCAATATTCTTGGTATATATAGGCTGATTATGAGGTGATACATCCATTTATATGATTTTTAAGCAGTTTGAAAGTAGTGAAGTAAACGCGATTTTACACTAACTAGGGGCTAGAAAATCGAATTTCTTCACTTTTTAAAAACTCTGTCTTCTTGGTATATATAGGCTTATTATGACGTGAAACAACCATTTATATGATTTTTTGGAAGATTGAAAGAAGTGAGGAAAACGCGATTTTACACTCACTAGGGGATAGAAAATCGATTTTCTTGACTTGTTAAAAACTCATTATTTTGGTATATACAGGCATATTATGAGGTAATACATCAATTTATATGATTTTTAAGCAGTTTGAAAGAAGTGAAGTAAACGCAATTTTACTTTCACTAGTGGCTAGAAAATCGATTTTCTTGACTTTTGGAAACTCAGTATTTTTGGTATATAGAGGCTTATTATAAGTTAATACATCGATTTATATGATTTTTAATCGGTTTGAAAGAAATGAAGTAAACGCGATTTTACAATCACTAGGGGCTAGAAAATCGAATTTCTTCGCTTTTTAAAAACTCAGTATTCTTGGTATATAGAGGCTTATTTTGAGGTGATACAACCATTTATATGATTTTTAGGCAGTTTGAAAGCAGTGAAGTAAACGCGATTTTACACTCACTAGTGGCTAGAAAATCGAATTTCTTGACTTATTAAAAACTCAGTTATCTTGGTATATATAGGCTTATTATGACGTGAAACAACCATTTATATGATTTTTTCGAAGTTTGAAAGAAGTAAAGTAAACGCGATTTTACACTCACTAGGAGCTAGAAAATCAATTGTTTCGACTTGTTAAAAACTCAAAATTCTTGGTATACAGAGGCTTATTTTGAGGTGATACATCCATTTATATGATTTTTAGGCAGTTTGAAAGCAGTGAAGTAAACGCGATTTTACACTCACTAGTGGCTAGAAAATCGAATTTCTTGACTTATTAAAAACTCAGTTATCTTGGTATATATAGGCTTATTATGACGTGAAACAACCATTTATATGATTTGTTCGAAGTTTGAAAGAAGTAAAGTAAACGAGACTTTACACTCACTAGGGGCTAGATAATCGATTTTCTTGACTTGTTAAAAACTCAATATTCTTGGTATATAGAGGCATATTATGAGGTGAAACATCCATTTATATAATTTTTAAGCAGTTTAAAAGAAGTGAAGTAAACGCGATTTTACACTCACTAGGGGCAAGAAAATCGAATTTCATGACTTTTTAAAAACTCAGTATCCTTGGTATATATAGGCTTATTATGACGTGAAACAACCATTTATGTTTTTTTCGAAGTTTCAAAGAAGTAAAGTAAACGCGATTTTACACTCAATAGAGGCTAGAAAATCGAATTTCTTGACTTTTTGAAAACTCAGTATTTTTGGTATATAGAGGCTTATTATGAGGTTATACATCAATTTATATGATTTTTAAGCAGTTTGAAAGAAGTGAAGTAAACGCGATTTCACACTCACTAGTGGCTAGAAAATCGAATTTCTTGACTTTTTGAAAACTCAGTATTTTTGGTATATAGAGGCTTATTATAAGTTAATACATCGATTTATATGATTTTTTCGAAGCTTGAAAGAAGTGAAGTAAACGCGATTTTAGAATCACTAGGGGCTAGAAAATCAATTTTCTTGACTTGTTGAAAAATCAATATTCTTGGTATATATAGGCTTATTATGAGGTGATACATCCATTTATATGATTTTTAAGCAGTTTGAAATTAGTGAAGTAAACGCGATTTTACACTAACTAGGGGCTAGAAAATGGAATTTCTTCACTTTTTAAAAACTCAGTCTTCTTGGTATATATAGGTTTATTATGACGTGAAACAACCATTTATATGATTTTTTGGAAGATTGAAAGAATTGAAGAAAACGCGATTTTACACTCACTAGTGGCTAGAAAATCTATTTTCTTGACTTTTTGAAAACTCAGTATTTTTGGTATATAGAGGCTTATTATAAGTTAATACATCGATTTATATGATTTTTAAGCAGTTTGAAAGAAGTGAAGTAAACGCGATTTTACAATCACTAGGGGCTAGAAAATCGAATTTCTTCGCTTTTTAAAAACTCAGTATTCTTGGTATATATAGGCTTATTATAGCGTGAAACAACCATTTATATGATTTTTTCGAAGTTTGAAAGAAGTGAAGTAAACGCGATTTTACACTCACTAGGGGCTAGAAAATCGATTTTCTTGACTTGTTGAAAAATCAATATTCTTGGTATATAGGCTTATTATGAGGTAATGCATCAATTTATTTGATTTTTAAGCAGTTTGAAAGAAGTGAAGTAAACGCTATTTTACACTCACTAGGGGCTAGAAAATAGAATTTCCTCGCTTTTTAAAAACTCAGTATTCTTGGTATATATAGGCTTATTATGGCGTGAAACAACCTTTTATATGATTTTTAAGCAGTTTGAAATAAGTGAAGTAAACGCGATTTTACACTCACTAGTGGCTAGAAAATCGATTTTCTTGACTTTTTGTAAACTCAGTATTTTTGGTATATAGAGGCTTATTATAAATTAATACATCGATTTATATGATTTTTAAGCAGTTTGAAAGAAGTGAAGTAAACGCGATTTTACACACACCACTGGCTAGAAAATCGAATTTCTTGACTTTTTAAAAACTCAGTATTCTTGGTATATATAGGCTTATTATGAGGTGATACATCCATTTATATGACTTTTAAGGTGGCTGAAAAAAGTGAAGTAAACGAGATTTTACACTCACTAGGGGCTAGAAAATCGAATTTCTTGACTTTTTAAAAACTCTGTCTTCTTGGTATATACAGGCTTATTATGACGTGAAACAACTATTTATATGATTTTTTGGAAGATTGAAAGAAGTAAAGAAAACGCGATTTTACAATCACTAGGGGCTAGAAAATCGAATTTCTTCGCTTTTTAAAAACTCAGTATTCTTGGTATATATAGGCTTATTATGGCGTGAAACAACCATTTATATGATTTTTTCGAAGTTTGAAAGAAGTGAAGTAAACGCGATTATACAATCACTAGTGGCAAGAAAATCGAATTTCTTGACTTTTTAAAAAATCAGTATTCTTGGTATATATAGGCTTATTATGACGTGAAACAACCATTTATATGATTTTTTCGAAGTTTGAAAGAAGTGAAGTAAACGCGATTTTACACTCACTAGGGGCTAGAAAATCGATTTTCTTGACTTGTTAAAAACTCAATATTCTTGGTATATAGAGGCTTATTATGAGGTGATACATCCATTAGATGACTTTTAAGCAGTTTGAAAGAAGTGAAGTAAACGCGATTTTACACTCACTAGGTCCTAGAAAATCGAATTTCTTGACTTTTTGAAAACTCAGTATTTTTGGTATATAGAGGCTTATTATGAGGTAATACATCAATTTATATGATTTTTAAGCAGTTTGAAAGAAGTGAAGTAAACGCGATTTCACAATCACTAGGGGCTAGAAAATCGAATTTCTTGACTTTTTGAAACCTCAGTATTTTTGGTATATAGAGGCTTATGAGGTAATACATCAATTTATATGATTTTTAAGCAGTTTGAAAAGAAGTGAAGTAAACGCGATTTTACACTCACTAGTGGTTAGAAAATCGAATTTCTTGACTTTTTAAAAACTCAGTATTCTGGAATATATAGGCTTGTTATGACGTGAAACAACCATTTATATGATTTTTTCGAAGATTGAAAGAAGTGAAGTAAACGCGATTTTACACTCACTAGGGGCTAGAAAATCAATTTTCTTGACTTGTTAAAAAACTCAATATTCTTGGTATATAGAGGCTTATTATGAGGTTATACATCCATTTATATGATTTTTTGGCAGTTTGAAAGAAGTGAAGTAAACGCGATTTTACACTCACTAGTGGCTAGAAAATCGAATTTCTTGACTTTTTAAAAACTCAGTTATCTTGGTATATATAGCTTATTATGACGTGAAACAAGCATTTATATGATTTTTTCTAGTTTGAAAGAAGTGAAGTAAACGCGATTTTACACTCACTAGGAGCTAGAAAATCAATTGTTTCGACTTGTTAAAAACTCAATATTCTTGGTATATAGAGGCTTATTTTGAGGTGATACATCCATTTATATGATTTTTAGGCAGTTTGAAAGCAGTGAAGTAAACACGATTTTACACTCACTAGTGGCTAGAAAATCGAATTTCTTGACTTATTAAAAACTCAGTTATCTTGGTATATATAGGCTTATTATGACGTGAAACAACCATTTATATGATTTTTTCGAAGTTTGAAAGAAGTAAAGTAAACGAGACTTTACACTCACTAGGGGCTAAATAATCGATTTTCTTGACTTGTTAAAAACTCAATATTCCTGGTATATAGAGGCTTATTATGAGGTGAAACATCCATTTATATAATTTTTAAGCAGTTTGAAAGAAGTGAAGTAAACGCGATTTTACACTCACTAGGGGCAAGAAAATCGAATTTCATGACTTTTTAAAAACTCAGTATCCTTGGTATATATAGGCTTATTATGACGTGAAACAACCATTTATGTTTTTTTCGAAGTTTGAAAGAAGTAAAGTAAACGCGATTTTCCACTCAATAGAGGCTAGAAAATCGAATTTCTTGACTTTTTGAAAACTCAGTATTTTTGGTATATACAGGCTTATTATGAGGTGGTGATACATCCATTTCTATGATTTTTAAGCAGTTTGAAAGAAGTGAAGTAAACGCGATTTTACACTCACTAGTGGCTAGAAAATCGATTTTCTTGACTTTTTGAAACCTCAGTATTTTTGGTATATATAGGCTTATTATGAGGTGATACATCCATTTCTATGATTTTTAAGCAGTTTGAAAGAAGTGAAGTAAACGCGATTTTACACTCACTAGGGGCTAGAAAATCGAATTTCTTGACTTTTTGAAAACTCAGTATTTTTGGTATATAGAGGCTTATTATAAGTTAATACATCGATTTATATGATTTTTTCGAAGCTTGAAAGAAGTGAAGTAAACGCGATTTTAGAATCACTAGGGGCTAGAAAATCAATTTTCTTGACTTGTTGAAAAATCAATATCCTTGTTATATATAGGCTTATTATGAGGTGATACATTTATTTATATGATTTTTAAGCAGTTTGAAATTAGTGAAGTAAACGCGATTTTACACTAACTAGGGGCTAGAAAATGGAATTTCTTCACTTTTTAAAAACTCAGTCTTCTTGGTATATATAGGGTTATTATGACGTGAAACAACCATTTATATGATTTTTTGGATGATTGAAAGAATTGAAGAAAACGCGATTTTAACTCACTAGGGGATAGAAAATCGATTTTCTTGACTTGTCAAAAACTCAATATTCTTGGTATATAGAGGCTTATTATGAGGTAATACATCAATTTATATGATTTTTAAGCAGTTTGACAGAAGTGAAGTAAACGCGATTTTACACTCACTAGTGGCTAGAAAATCTATTTTCTTGACTTTTTGAAAACTCAGTATTTTTGGTATATAGAGGCTTATTATAAGTTAATACATCGATTTATATGATTTTTAAGCAGTTTGAAAGAAGTGAAGTAAACGCGATTTTACAATCCATAGGGGCTAGAAAATCGAATTTCTTCGCTTTTTAAAAACTCAGTATTCTTGGTATATATAGGCTTATTATAGCGTGAAACAACCATTTATATGATTTTTTCGAAGTTTGAAAGAAGTGAAGTAAACGCGATTTTACACTCACTAGGGGCTAGAAAATCGATTTTCTTGACTTGTTGAAAAATCAATATTCTTGGTATATATAGGCTTATTATGAGGTGATACATCCATTTATATGATTTTTAAGCAGTTTGAAAGTAGTGAAGTAAACGCGATTTTACACTAACTAGGGGCTAGAAAATCGAATTTCTTGACTTGTTGAAAAATCAATATTCTTGGTATATATAGGCTGATTATGAGGTGATACATCCATTTATATGATTTTTAAGCAGTTTGAAAGTAGTGAAGTAAACGCGATTTTACACTAACTAGGGGCTAGAAAATCGAATTTCTTCACTTTTTAAAAACTCTGTCTTCTTGGTATATAGAGGCTTATTATGAGGTAATACATCAATTTATATGATTTTTAAGCAGTTTGAAAGAAGTGAAGTAAACGCGATTTTACACTCACTAGTGGCTAGAAAATCGACTTTCTTGACTTTTTGAAACCTCAGTATTTTTGGTATATAGAGGCTTATTATGAGGTAATACATCAATTTATATGATTTTTAAGCAGTTTGAAAAGAAGTGAAGTAAACGCGATTTTACACTCACTAGTGGCTAGAAAATCGATTTTCTTGACTTTTTGAAACCTCAGTATTTTTGGTATATATAGGCTTATTATGAGGTGATACATCCATTTCTATGATATTTAAGCAGTTTGAAAGAAGTGAAATAAACGCGATTTTACACTCACTAGGGGCTAGAAAATCGAATTTCTTGACTTTTTGAAAACTCAGTATTTTTGGTATATAGAGGCTTATTATAAGTTAATACATCGATTTATATGATTTTTTCGAAGCTTGAAAGAAGTGAAGTAAACGCGATTTTAGAATCACTAGGGGCTAGAAAATCAATTTTCTTGACTTGTTGAAAAATCAATATTCTTGGTATATATAGGCTTATTATGAGGTGATACATCCATTTATATGATTTTTAAGCAGTTTGAAATTAGTGAAGTAAACGCGATTTTACACTAACTAGGGGCTAGAAAATGGAATTTCTTCACTTTTTAAAAACTCAGTCTTCTTGGTATATATAGGTTTATTATGACGTGAAACAACCATTTATATGATTTTTTGGAAGATTGAAAGAATTGAAGAAAACGCGATTTTAACTCACTAGGGGATAGAAAATCGATTTTCTTGACTTGTCAAAAACTCAATATTCTTGGTATATAGAGGCTTATTATGAGGTAATACATCAATTTATATGATTTTTAAGCAGTTTGAAAGAAGTGAAGTAAACGCGATTTTACACTCACTAGTGGCTAGAAAATCTATTTTCTTGACTTTTTGAAAACTCAGTATTTTTGGTATATAGAGGCTTATTATAAGTTAATACATCGATTTATATGATTTTTAAGCAGTTTGAAAGAAGTGAAGTAAACGCGATTTTACAATCACTAGGGGCTAGAAAATCGATTTTCTTCGCTTTTTAAAAACTCAGTATTCTTGGTATATATAGGCTTATTATAGCGTGAAACAACCATTTATATGTTTTTTCGAAGTTTGAAAGAAGTGAAGTAAACGCGATTTTACACTCACTAGGGGCTAGAAAATCGATTTTCTTGACTTGTTGAAAAATCAATATTCTTGGTATATATAGGCTTATTATGAGGTGATACTTCCATTTATATGATTTTTAAGCAGTTTGAAAGTAGTGAAGTAAACGCGATTTTACACTAACTAGGGGCTAGAAAATCGAATTTCTTGACTTGTTGAAAAATCAATATTCTTGGTATATATAGGCTGATTATGAGGTGATACATCCATTTATATGATTTTTAAGCAGTTTGAAAGTAGTGAAGTAAACGCGATTTTACACTAACTAGGGGCTAGAAAATCGAATTTCTTCACTTTTTAAAAACTCTGTCTTCTTGGTATATATAGGCTTATTATGACGTGAAACAACCATTTATATGATTTTTTGGAAGATTGAAAGAAGGGAGGAAATCGCGATTTTACACTCACTAGGGGATAGAAAATCGATTTTCTTGACTTGTTAAAAACTCATTATTCTTGGTATATAGAGGCATATTATGAGGTAATACATCAATTTATATAATTTTTAAGCAGTTTGAAAGAAGTGAAGTAAACGCAATTTTACTTTCACTAGTGGCTAGAAAATCGATTTTCTTGACTTTTTGGAAACTCAGTATTTTTGGTATATAGAGGCTTATTATAAGTTAATACATCGATTTATATGATTTTTAATCGGTTTGAAAGAAGTGAAGTAAACGCGATTTTACAATCACTAGGGGCTAGAAAATCGAATTTCTTCGCTTTTTAAAAACTCATTATTCTTGGTATATATAGGCTTATTATGGCGTGAAACAACCATTTATATGATTTTTTCGAAGTTTGAAAGAAGTGAAGTAAACGCGATATTACAATCACTAGTGGCAAGAAAATCGAATTTCTTGACTTTTTAAAAAATCAGTATTCTTGGTATATATAGGCTTATTATGACGTGAAACAACCATTTATATGATTTTTTCGAAGTTTGCAAGAAGTGAAGTATACGCGATTTTACACTCACTAGGGGCTAGAAAATCGATTTTCTTGACTTGTTAAAAACTCAATATTCTTGGTATATAGAGGCTTATTATGAGGTGATACATCCATTAGATCACTTTTAAGCAGTTTGAAAGAAGTGAAGTAAACGCGATTTTACACTCACTAGGTCCTAGAAAATCGAATTTCTTGACTTTTTGAAAACTCAGTATTTTTGGTATATAGAGGCTTATTATGAGGTAATACATCAATTTATATGATTTTTAAGCAGTTTGAAAGAAGTGAAGTAAACGCGATTTTACACTCACTAGTGGCTAGAAAATCGATTTTCTTGACTTTTTGAAACCTCAGTATTTTTGGTATATAGAGGCTTATTATGAGGTAATACATCAATTTATATGATTTTTAAGCAGTTTGAAAAGAAGTGAACTAAACGCGATTTTACACTCACTATTGGCTAGAAAATCGAATTTCTTGACTTTTTAAAAACTCAATATTCTGGTATATATAGGCTTGTTATGACGTGAAACAACCATTTATATGATTTTTTCGAAGTTTGAAATAAGTGAATTAAACGCGATTTTACACTCACTAGGGGCTAGAAAATCAATTTTCTTGACTTGTTAAAAACTCAATATTCTTGGTATATAGAGGCTTATTATGAGGCGATACATCCATTTATATGATTTTTTGGCAGTTTGAAAGAAGTGAAGTAAACGCGATTTTACACTCACTAGTGGCTAGAAAATCGAATTTCTTGACTTTTTAAAAACACAGTTATCTTGGTATATATATAGCTTATTATGACGTGAAACAAGCATTTATATGATTTTTTCTAGTTTGAAAGAAGTGAAGTAAACGCGATTCTACACTCACTAGTAGCTAGAATATCAATTGTTTCGACTTGTTAAAAACTCAATATTCTTGGTATATAGAGGCTTATTTTGAGGTGATACATCCATTTATATGATTTTTAGGCAGTTTGAAAGCAGTGAAGTAAACGCGATTTTACACTCACTAGTGGCTAGAAAATCGAATTTCTTGACTTATTAAAAACTCAGTTATCTTGGTATATATAGGCTTATTATGACGTGAAACAACCATTTATATGATTTTTAAGCAGTTTGAAATTAGTGAAGTAAACGCGATTTTACACTAACTAGGGGCTAGAAAATGGAATTTCTTCACTTTTTAAAAACTCAGTCTTCTTGGTATATATAGGGTTATTATGACGTGAAACAACCATTTATATAATTTTTAAGCAGTTTGAAAGAAGTGAAGTAAACGCGATTTTACACTCACTAGGGGCAAGAAAATCGAATTTCATGACTTTTTAAAAACTCAGTATCCTTGGTATATATAGGCTTATTATGACGTGAAACAACCATTTATGTTTTTTTCGAAGTTTGAAAGAAGTAAAGTAAACGCGATTTTACACTCAATAGAGGCTAGAAAATTGAATTTCTTGACTTTTTGAAACCTCAGTATTTTTGGTATATATAGGCTTATTATGAGGTGATACATCCATTTCTATGATTTTTAAGCAGTTTGAAAGAAGTGAAGTAAACGCGATTTTACACTCAGTAGTGGCTAGAAAATCGATTTTCTTGACTTTTTGAAACCTCAGTATTTTTGGTATATATAGGCTTATTATGAGGTGATACATCCATTTCTATGATTTTTAAGCAGTTTGAAAGAAGTGAAGTAAACGCGATTTTACACTCACTAGGGGCTAGAAAATCGAATTTCTTGACTTTTTGAAAACTCAGTATTTTTGGTATATAGAGGCTTATTATAAGTTAATACATCGATTTATATGATTTTTTCGAAGCTTGAAAGAGGTGAAGTAAACGCGATTTTATAATCACTAGGGGCTAGAAAATCAATTTTCTTGACTTGTTGAAAAATCAATATCCTTGGTATATATAGGCTTATTATGAGGTGATACATCCATTTATATGATTTTTAAGCAGTTTGAAATTAGTGAAGTAAACGCGATTTTACACTAACTAGGGGCTAGAAAATGGAATTTCTTCACTTTTTAAAAACTCAGTCTTCTTGGTATATATAGGGTTATTATGACGTGAAACAACCATTTATATGATTTTTTGGAAGATTGAAAGAATTGAAGAAAACGCGATTTTACACTCACTAGGGGCTAGAAAATCGATTTTCTTGACTTGTTGAAAAATCAATATTCTTGGTATATATAGGCTTATTATGAGGTGATACATCAATTTATATGATTTTTAAGCAGTTTGACAGAAGTGAAGTAAACGCGATTTTACACTCACTAGTGGCTAGAAAATCTATTTTCTTGACTTTTTGAAAACTCAGTATTTTTGGTATATAGAGGCTTATTATAAGTTAATACATCGATTTATATGATTTTTAAGCAGTTTGAAAGAAGTGAAGTAAACGCGATTTTACAATCCATAGGGGCTAGAAAATCGAATTTCTTCGCTTTTTAAAAACTCAGTATTCTTGGTATATATAGGCTTATTATAGCGTGAAACAACCATTTATATGATTTTTTCGAAGTTTGAAAGAAGTGAAGTAAACGCGATTTTACACTCACTAGGGGCTAGAAAAATCGATTTTCTTGACCTGTTGAAAAATCAATATTCTTGGTATATATAGGCTTATTATGAGGTGATACATCCATTTATATGATTTTTAAGCAGTTTGAAAGTAGTGAAGTAAACGCGATTTTACACTAACTAGGGGCTAGAAAATCGAATTTCTTGACTTGTTGAAAAATCAATATTCTTGGTATATATAGGCTGATTATGAGGTGATACATCCATTTATATGATTTTTAAGCAGTTTGAAAGTAGTGAAGTAAATGCGATTTTACACTAACTAGGGGCTAGAACATCGAATTTCTTCACTTTTTAAAAACTCTGTCTTCTTGGTATATAGAGGCTTATTATGAGGTAATACATCAATTTATATGATTTTTAAGCAGTTTGAAAGAAGTGAAGTAAACGCGATTTTACACTCACTAGTGGCTAGAAAATCGACTTTCTTGACTTTTTGAAACCTCAGTTATCTTGGTATATATAGCTTATTATGACGTGAAACAAGCATTTATATGATTTTTTCTAGTTTGAAAGAAGTGAAGTAAACGCGATTTTACACTCACTAGGAGCTAGAAAATCAATTGTTTCGACTTGTTAAAAACTCAATATTCTTGGTATATAGAGGCTTATTTTGAGGTGATACATCCATTTATATGATTTTTAGGCAGTTTGAAAGCAGTGAAGTAAACGCGATTTTACACTCACTAGTGGCTAGAAAATCGAATTTCTTGACTTATTAAAAACTCAGTTATCTTGGTATATATAGGCTTATTATGACGTGAAACAACCATTTATATGATTTTTTCGAAGTTTGAAAGAAGTAAAGTAAACGAGACTTTACAATCACTAGGGGCTAGATAATCGATTTTCTTGACTTGTTAAAAACTCAATATTCTTGGTATATAGAGGCTTATTATGAGGTGATACATCCATTTATATAATTTTTAAGCAGTTTGAAAGAAGTGAAGTAAACGCGATTTTACACCCACTAGGGGCAAGAAAATCGAATTTCATGACTTTTTAAAAACTCAGTATCCTTGGTATATATAGGCTTATTATAACATGAAACAACCATTTATGTTTTTTTCGAAGTTTGAAAGAAGTAAAGTAAACGCGATTTTACACTCAATAGAGGCTAGAAAATCGAATTTCTTGACTATTTGAAAACTCAGTATTTTTGGTATATAGAGGCTTATTATGAGGTAATACATCAATTTATATGATTTTTAAGCAGTTTGAAAGAAGTGAAGTAAACGCGATTTTACACACACTAGGGGCTAGAAAATCGAAATTCTTGACTTTTTGAAAACTGAGTTTTCTTGGTATACAGATGCTTATTATGAGGTGATACATACATTTATATGATTTTTAAGCAGTTTGAAAGAAGTGAAGTAAACGCGATTTTACACTCACTAGGGGCTAGAAAATCGAATTTCTTGACTTTTTGAAAACTCAGTATTTTTGGTATATAGAGGCTTATTATGAGGTGATACTTCTATTTATATGATTTTTAAGCAGTTTGAAAGAAGTGAAGTAAACGCGATTTTACACTCACTAGTGTCTAGAAAATCGATTTTCTTGACTTTTTGAAACCTCAGAATTTTTTGGTATATATAGGCTTATTATGAGGTGATACATCCATTTCTATGATTTTTAAGCAGTTTGAAAGAAGTGAAGTAAACGCGATTTTACACTCACTAGGGGATAGAAAATCGAATTTCTTGACTTTTTAAAAACTCAGTTATCTTGGTATATATAGCTTATTATGACGTGAAACAAGCATTTATATGATTTTTTCTAGTTTGAAAGAAGTGAAGTAAACGCGATTTTACACTCACTAGGAGCCAGAAAATCAATTGTTTCGACTTGTTAAAAACTCAATATTCTTGGTATATAGAGCCTTATTATGGCGCGAAACAACCATTTATATGATTTTTTCGAAGTTTGAAAGAAGTGAAGTAAACGCGATATTACAATCACTAGGGGCTAGAAAATCGATTTTCTTGACTTTTTAAAAAATCAGTATTCTTGGTATATATAGGCTTATTATGACGTGAAACAACCATTTATATGATTTTTTCGAAGTTTGAAAGAAGTGAAGTAAACGCGATTTTACACTCACTAGGGGCTAGAAAATCAATTTTCTTGACTTGTTAAAAACTCAATATTCTTGGTATATAGAGGCTTATTATGAGGTGATACATCCATTAGATCACTTTTAAGCAGTTTGAAAGAAGTGAAGTAAACGCGATTTTACACTCACTAGGTCCTAGAAAATCGAATTTCTTGACTTTTTGAAAACTCAGTATTTTTGGTATATAGAGGCTTATTATGAGGTAATACATCAATTTATATGATTTTTAAGCAGTTTGAAAGAAGTGAAGTAAACGCGATTTTACACTCACTAGTGGCTAGAAAATCGATTTTCTTGACTTTTTGAAAACTCAGTATTTTTGGTATATAGAGGCTTATTATGAGGTAATACATCAATTTATATGATTTTTAAGCAGTTTGAAAGAAGTGAAGTAAACGCGATTTTACACTCACTAGGGGCTAGAAAATCAATTTTCTTGACTTGTTAAAAACTCAATATTCTTGGTATATAGAGGCTTATTATGAGGTGATACATCCATTTATATGATATTTTGGTAGTTTGAAAGAAGTGAAGTAAACGCGATTTTACACTCCTTAGTGGCTAGAAAATCGAATTTCTTGACTTTTTAAAAACTCAGTTATCTTGTTATATATAGCTTATTATAACGTGAAACAAGCATTTATATGATTTTTTCTAGTTTGAAAGAAGTGAAGTAAACGCGATTTTACACTCACTAGGAGCTAGAAAATCAATTGTTTCGACTTGTTAAAAACTCAATATTCTTGGTATATAGAGGCTTATTTTGAGGTGATACATCCATTTATATGATTTTTAGGCAGTTTGAAAGAAGTGAAGTAAACGCGATATTACAATCACTAGTGGCAAGAAAATCGAATTTCTTGACTTTTTAAAAAATCAGTATTCTTGGTATATATAGGCTTATTATGACGTGAAACAACCATTTATATGATTTTTTCGAAGTTTGCAAGAAGTGAAGTAAACGCGATTTTACACTCACTAGGGGCTAGAAAATCGATTTTCTTGACTTGTTAAAAACTCAATATTCTTGGTATATAGAGGCTTATTATGAGGTGATACATCCATTAGATCACTTTTAAGCAGTTTGAAAGAAGTGAAGTAAACGCGATTTTACACTCACTAGGTCCTAGAAAATCGAATTTCTTGACTTTTTGAAAACTCAGTATTTTTGGTATATAGAGGCTTATTATGAGGTAATACATCAATTTATATGATTTTTAAGCAGTTTGAAAGAAGTGAAGTAAACGCGATTTTACACTCACTAGTGGCTAGAAAATCGATTTTCTTGACGTTTTGAAACCTCAGTATTTTTGGTATATAGAGGCTTATTATGAGGTAATACATCAATTTATATGATTTTTAAGCAGTTTGAAAAGAAGTGAACTAAACGCGATTTTACACTCACTATTGGCTAGAAAATCGAATTTCTTGACTTTTTAAAAACTCAATATTCTGGTATATATAGGCTTGTTATGACGTGAAACAACCATTTATATGATTTTTTCGAAGTTTGAAATAAGTGAATTAAACGCGATTTTACACTCACTAGGGGCTAGAAAATCAATTTTCTTGACTTGTTAAAAACTCAATATTCTTGGTATATAGAGGCTTATTATGAGGCGATACATCCATTTATATGATTTTTTGGCAGTTTGAAAGAAGTGAAGTAAACGCGATTTTACACTCACTAGTGGCTAGAAAATCGAATTTCTTGACTTTTTAAAAACTCAGTTATCTTGGTATATATATAGCTTATTATGACGTGAAACAAGCATTTATATGATTTTTTCTAGTTTGAAAGAAGTGAAGTAAACGCGATTCTACACTCACTAGTAGCTAGAATATCAATTGTTTCGACTTGTTAAAAACTCAATATTCTTGGTATATAGAGGCTTATTTTGAGGTGATACATCCATTTATATGATTTTTAGGCAGTTTGAAAGCAGTGAAGTAAACGCGATTTTACACTCACTAGTGGCTAGAAAATCGAATTTCTTGACTTATTAAAAACTCAGTTATCTTGGTATATATAGGCTTATTATGACGTGAAACAACCATTTATATGATTTTTTCGAAGTTTGAAAGAAGTAAAGTAAACGAGACTTTACACTCACTAGGGGCTAGATAATCGATTTTCTTGACTTGTTAAAAACTCAATATTCTTGGTATATAGAGGCTTATTATGAGGTGAAACATCCATTTATATAATTTTTAAGCAGTTTGAAAGAAGTGAAGTAAACGCGATTTTACACTCACTAGGGGCAAGAAAATCGAATTTCATGACTTTTTAAAAACTCAGTATCCTTGGTATATATAGGCTTATTATGACGTGAAACAACCATTTATGTTTTTTTCGAAGTTTGAAAGAAGTAAAGTAAACGCGATTTTACACTCAATAGAGGCTAGAAAATTGAATTTCTTGACTTTTTGAAACCTCAGTATTTTTGGTATATATAGGCTTATTATGAGGTGATACATCCATTTCTATGATTTTTAAGCAGTTTGAAAGAAGTGAAGTAAACGCGATTTTACACTCAGTAGTGGCTAGAAAATCGATTTTCTTGACTTTTTGAAACCTCAGTATTTTTGGTATATATAGGCTTATTATGAGGTGATACATCCATTTCTATGATTTTTAAGCAGTTTGAAAGAAGTGAAGTAAACGCGATTTTACACTCACTAGGGGCTAGAAAATCGAATTTCTTGACTTTTTGAAAACTCAGTATTTTTGGTATATAGAGGCTTATTATAAGTTAATACATCGATTTATATGATTTTTTCGAAGCTTGAAAGAGGTGAAGTAAACGCGATTTTATAATCACTAGGGGCTAGAAAATCAATTTTCTTGACTTGTTGAAAAATCAATATCCTTGGTATATATAGGCTTATTATGAGGTGATACATCCATTTATATGATTTTTAAGCAGTTTGAAATTAGTGAAGTAAACGCGATTTTACACTAACTAGGGGCTAGAAAATGGAATTTCTTCACTTTTTAAAAACTCAGTCTTCTTGGTATATATAGGGTTATTATGACGTGAAACAACCATTTATATGATTTTTTGGAAGATTGAAAGAATTGAAGAAAACGCGATTTTACACTCACTAGGGGCTAGAAAATCGATTTTCTTGACTTGTTGAAAAATCAATATTCTTGGTATATATAGGCTTATTATGAGGTGATACATCAATTTATATGATTTTTAAGCAGTTTGACAGAAGTGAAGTAAACGCGATTTTACACTCACTAGTGGCTAGAAAATCTATTTTCTTGACTTTTTGAAAACTCAGTATTTTTGGTATATAGAGGCTTATTATAAGTTAATACATCGATTTATATGATTTTTAAGCAGTTTGAAAGAAGTGAAGTAAACGCGATTTTACAATCCATAGGGGCTAGAAAATCGAATTTCTTCGCTTTTTAAAAACTCAGTATTCTTGGTATATATAGGCTTATTATAGCGTGAAACAACCATTTATATGATTTTTTCGAAGTTTGAAAGAAGTGAAGTAAACGCGATTTTACACTCACTAGGGGCTAGAAAATCGATTTTCTTGACCTGTTGAAAAATCAATATTCTTGGTATATATAGGCTTATTATGAGGTGATACATCCATTTATATGATTTTTAAGCAGTTTGAAAGTAGTGAAGTAAACGCGATTTTACACTAACTAGGGGCTAGAAAATCGAATTTCTTGACTTGTTGAAAAATCAATATTCTTGGTATATATAGGCTGATTATGAGGTGATACATCCATTTATATGATTTTTAAGCAGTTTGAAAGTAGTGAAGTAAACGCGATTTTACACTAACTAGGGGCTAGAAAATCGAATTTCTTCACTTTTTAAAAACTCTGTCTTCTTGGTATATAGAGGCTTATTATGAGGTAATACATCAATTTATATGATTTTTAAGCAGTTTGAAAGAAGTGAAGTAAACGCGATTTTACACTCACTAGTGGCTAGAAAATCGACTTTCTTGACTTTTTGAAACCTCAGTATTTTTGGTATATAGAGGCTTATTATGAGGTAATACATCAATTTATATGATTTTTAAGCAGTTTGAAAAGAAATGAAGTAAACGCGATTTTACACTCACTAGTGGCTAGAGAATCGAATTTCTTGACTTTTTAAAAACTCAGTTATCTTGGTATATATAGCTTATTATGACGTGAAACAAGCATTTATATGATTTTTTCTAGTTTGAAAGAAGTGAAGTAAACGCGATTTTACACTCACTAGGAGCTAGAAAATCAATTGTTTCGACTTGTTAAAAACTCAATATTCTTGGTATATAGAGGCTTATTTTGAGGTGATACATCCATTTATATGATTTTTAGGCAGTTTGAAAGCAGTGAAGTAAACGCGATTTTACACTCACTAGTGGCTAGAAAATCGAATTTCTTGACTTATTAAAAACTCAGTTATCTTGGTATATATAGGCTTATTATGACGTGAAACAACCATTTATATGATTTTTTCGAAGTTTGAAAGAAGTAAAGTAAACGAGACTTTACAATCACTAGGGGCTAGATAATCGATTTTCTTGACTTGTTAAAAACTCAATATTCTTGGTATATAGAGGCTTATTATGAGGTGATACATCCATTTATATAATTTTTAAGCAGTTTGAAAGAAGTGAAGTAAACGCGATTTTACACTCACTAGGGGCAAGAAAATCGAATTTCATGACTTTTTAAAAACTCAGTATCCTTGGTATATATAGGCTTATTATAACATGAAACAACCATTTATGTTTTTTTCGAAGTTTGAAAGAAGTAAAGTAAACGCGATTTTACACTCAATAGAGGCTAGAAAATCGAATTTCTTGACTATTTGAAAACTCAGTATTTTTGGTATATAGAGGCTTATTATGAGGTAATACATCAATTTATATGATTTTTAAGCAGTTTGAAAGAAGTGAAGTAAACGCGATTTTACACACACTAGGGGCTAGAAAATCGAAATTCTTGACTTTTTGAAAACTGAGTTTTCTTGGTATACAGATGCTTATTATGAGGTGATACATACATTTATATGATTTTTAAGCAGTTTGAAAGAAGTGAAGTAAACGCGATTTTACACTCACTAGGGGCTAGAAAATCGAATTTCTTGACTTTTTGAAAACTCAGTATTTTTGGTATATAGAGGCTTATTATGAGGTGATACTTCTATTTATATGATTTTTAAGCAGTTTGAAAGAAGTGAAGTAAACGCGATTTTACACTCACTAGTGTCTAGAAAATCGATTTTCTTGACTTTTTGAAACCTCAGAATTTTTTGGTATATATAGGCTTATTATGAGGTGATACATCCATTTCTATGATTTTTAAGCAGTTTGAAAGAAGTGAAGTAAACGCGATTTTACACTCACTAGGGGATAGAAAATCGAATTTCTTGACTTTTTAAAAACTCAGTTATCTTGGTATATATAGCTTATTATGACGTGAAACAAGCATTTATATGATTTTTTCTAGTTTGAAAGAAGTGAAGTAAACGCGATTTTACACTCACTAGGAGCCAGAAAATCAATTGTTTCGACTTGTTAAAAACTCAATATTCTTGGTATATAGAGCCTTATTATGGCGCGAAACAACCATTTATATGATTTTTTCGAAGTTTGAAAGAAGTGAAGTAAACGCGATATTACAATCACTAGGGGCTAGAAAATCGATTTTCTTGACTTTTTAAAAAATCAGTATTCTTGGTATATATAGGCTTATTATGACGTGAAACAACCATTTATATGATTTTTTCGAAGTTTGAAAGAAGTGAAGTAAACGCGATTTTACACTCACTAGGGGCTAGAAAATCAATTTTCTTGACTTGTTAAAAACTCAATATTCTTGGTATATAGAGGCTTATTATGAGGTGATACATCCATTAGATCACTTTTAAGCAGTTTGAAAGAAGTGAAGTAAACGCGATTTTACACTCACTAGGTCCTAGAAAATCGAATTTCTTGACTTTTTGAAAACTCAGTATTTTTGGTATATAGAGGCTTATTATGAGGTAATACATCAATTTATATGATTTTTAAGCAGTTTGAAAGAAGTGAAGTAAACGCGATTTTACACTCACTAGTGGCTAGAAAATCGATTTTCTTGACTTTTTGAAAACTCAGTATTTTTGGTATATAGAGGCTTATTATGAGGTAATACATCAATTTATATGATTTTTAAGCAGTTTGAAAGAAGTGAAGTAAACGCGATTTTACACTCACTAGGGGCTAGAAAATCAATTTTCTTGACTTGTTAAAAACTCAATATTCTTGGTATATAGAGGCTTATTATGAGGTGATACATCCATTTATATGATATTTTGGTAGTTTGAAAGAAGTGAAGTAAACGCGATTTTACACTCCTTAGTGGCTAGAAAATCGAATTTCTTGACTTTTTAAAAACTCAGTTATCTTGTTATATATAGCTTATTATAACGTGAAACAAGCATTTATATGATTTTTTCTAGTTTGAAAGAAGTGAAGTAAACGCGATTTTACACTCACTAGGAGCTAGAAAATCAATTGTTTCGACTTGTTAAAAACTCAATATTCTTGGTATATAGAGGCTTATTTTGAGGTGATACATCCATTTATATGATTTTTAGGCAGTTTGAAAGAAGTGAAGTAAACGCGATTTTACACTCACTAGTGGCTAGAAAATCGAATTTCTTGACTTATTAAAAACTCAGTTATCTTGGTATATATAGGCTTATTATGACGTGAAACAACCATTTATATGATTTTTTCGAAGTTTGAAAGAAGTAAAGTAAACGAGACTTTACACTCACTAGGGGATAGATAATCGATTTTCTTGACTTGTTAAAAACTCAATATTCTTGGTATATAGAGGCTTATTATGAGGTGAAACATCCATTTATATAATTTTTAAGCAGTTTGAAAGAAGTGAAGTAAACGCGATTTTACACTCACTAGGGGCAAGAAAATCGAATTTCATGACTTTTTAAAAACTCAGTATTCTTGGTATATATAGGTTTATTATGACGTGAAACAACCATTTATGTTTTTTTCGAAGTTTGAAAGAAGTAAAGTAAACGCGATTTTACACTCAATAGAGGCTAGAAAATCGAATTTCTTGACTTTTTGAAAACTCAGTATTTTTGGTATATAGAGGCTTATTATGAGGTAATACATCAATTTATATGATTTTTAAGCAGTTTGAAAGAAGTGAAGTAAACGCGATTTTACACTCACTAGTGGCTAGAAAATCGATTTTCTTGACTTTTTGAAACCTCAGTATTTTTGGTATATATAGGCTTATTATGAGGTGATACATCCATTTCTATGATTTTTAAGCAGTTTGAAAGAAGTGAAGTAAACGCGATTTTACACTCACTAGGGGCTAGAAAATCGAATTTCTTGACTTATTGAAAACTCAGTATTTTTGGTATATAGAGGCTTATTATGTTAATACATCGATTTATATGATTTTTTCGAAATTTGAAAGAAGTGAGGTAAACGCGATTTTACAATCACTAGGGGCTAGAAAATCAATTTTCTTGACTTGTTGAAAAATCAATATTCTTGGTATATATAGGCTTATTATGAGTTGATACATCCATTTATATGATTTTTAAGCAGTTTGAAATTAGTGAAGTAAACGCGATTTTACGCTAACTAGGGGCTAGAAAATGGAATTTCTTCGCTTTTTAAAAACTCAGTCTTCTTGGTATATATAGGGTTATTATGACGTAAAACAACCATTTATATGATTTTTTAGAAGATTGAAAGAATTGAAGAAAACGCGATTTTACACTCACTAGGGGATAGAAAATCGATTTTCTTGACTTGTCAAAAACTCAATATTCTTGGTATATAGAGGCTTATTATGAGGTAATACATCAATTTATATGATTTTTAAGCAGTTTGAAAGAAGTGAAGTAAACGCGATTTTACACTCACTAGTGGCTAGAAAATCTATTTTCTTGACTTTTTGAAAACTCAGTATTTTTGGTATATAGAGGCTTATTATAAGTTAATACATCGATTTATTTGATTTTTAAGCAGTTTGAAAGAAGTGAAGTAAACGCGATTTTACGCTAACTAGGGGCTAGAAAATGGAATTTCTTCGCTTTTTAAAAACTCAGTATTCTTGGTATATATAGGCTTATTATAGCGTGAAACAACTATTTATATGATTTTTTCGAAGTTTGAAAGAAGTGAAGTAAACGCGATTTTACACTCACTAGGGGCTAGAAAATCGATTTTCTTGACTTGTTGAAAAATCAATATTCTTGGTATATATAGGCTTATTATGAGGTGATACATCTATCTATATGATTTTTAAGCAGTTTGAAATAAGTGAAGTAAACGCGATTTTACACTCACTAGTGCCTAGAAAATCGATTTTCTTGACTTTTTGAAAACTCAGTATTTTAGGTATATAGAGGCTTATAAATTAATACATCGATTTATATGATTTTTAAGCAGTTTGAAAGAAGTGAAGTAAACGCGATTTTACACACACCTCTGGCTAGAATATCGAATTGCTTGACTTTTTAAAAACTCAGTATTCTTGGTATATACAGGCTTCTTATGACGTGCAACAACCATTTATATGATTTTTTCGAAGTTTGAAAGAAGTGAAGTAAACGCGATTTTACACTCACTAGGGGCTAGAAAATCGATTTTCTTGACTTGTTAAAAACTCAATATTCTTGGTATATAGAGGCTTATTATGATGTGATACATCCATTTATATGACCTTTCAGCAGGCTGAAAGAAGTGAAGTAAACGCGATTTTACACTCACTAGGGGCTAGAAAATCGAATTTCTTGACTTTTTAGAAACTCTGTCTTCTTGGTATATATAGGCTTATTATGACGTGAAACAACCATTTATATGATTTTTTGGAAGATTGAAAGAAGTGAAGAAAACGCGATTTTACAATCACTAGGGGCTAGAAAATCAATTTTCTTGACTTGTTGAAAAATCAATATTCTTGGTATATATAGGCTGATTATGAGGTGATACATCCATTTATATGTTTTTTAAGCAGTTTGAAAGTAGTGAAGTAAACGCGATTTTACACTAACTAGGGGCTAGAAAATCGAATTTCTTCACTTTTTAAAAACTCTGTCTTCTTGGTATATATTGGCTTATTATGACGTGAAACAACCATTTATATGATTTTTTCGAAGTTTGAAAGAAGTAAAGTAAACGCGATTTTACACTCACTAGGAGCTAGAAAATCAATTGTTTCGACTTGTTAAAAACTCAAAGTTCTTGGGATATAGAGGCTTATTTTGAGGTGATACATCCATTTATATGATTTTTGGCAGTTTGAAAGCAGTGAAGTAAACGCGATTTTACACTCACTAGTGGACAGAAAATCTATTTTCTTGACTTTTTGAAAACTCAGTATTTTTGGTATATAGAGGCTTATTATAAGTTAATACATCAATTTATATGATTTTTAAGCAGTTTGAAAAAGTGAAGTAAACGCGATTTTACAATCACTAGGGGCTAGAAAATCGAATTTTTTCGCTTTTTAAAAACTCAGTATTCTTGGTATATATAGGCTTATTATAGCGTGAAACAACCATTTATGTTTTTTTCGAAGTTTGAAAGAAGTAAAGTAAACGCGATTTTACACTCAATAGAGGCTAGAAAATCGAATTTCTTGACTTTTTGAAAACTCGGTATTTTTGGTATATAGAGGCTTATTATGAGGTGAAACATCCATTTATATGATTTTTAAGCAGTTTGAAAGTAGTGAAGTAAACGCGATTTTACACTAACTAGGGGCTAGAAAATCGAATTTCTTGACTTGTTGAAAAATCAATATTCTTGGTATATATAGGCTGATTATGAGGTGATACATCCATTTATATGATTTTTAAGCAGTTTGAAAGTAGTGAAGTAAACGCGATTTTACACTAACTAGGGGCTAGAAAATCGAACTTCTTCACTTTTTAAAAACTCTGTCTTCTTGGTATATATAGGTTTATTATGACGTGAAACAACCATTTATATGATTTTTTGGAAGATTGAAAGAAGTGAGTAAAACGCGATTTTACACTCACTAGGGGATAGAAAATCGATTTTTTTGACTTGTTAAAAACTCATTATTCTTGGTATATAGAGGCATATTATGAGGTAATACATCAATTTATATGATTTTTAAGCAGTTTGAAAGAAGTGAAGTAAACGCAATTTTACTTTCACTAGTGGCTAGAAAATCGATTTTCCTGACTTTTTGGAAACTCAGTATTTTTGGTATATAGAGGCTTATTATATGTTAATACATCGATTTATATGATTTTTAATCGGTTTGAAAGAAGTGAAGTAAACGCGATTTTACAATCACTAGGGGCTAGAAAATTGAATTACTTCGCTTTTTAAAAACTCAGTATTCTTGGTATATATAGGCTTATTATGGCGTGAAACAACCATTTATATGATTTTTTCGAAGTTTGAAAGAAGTGAAGTAAACGCGATATTACAATCACTAGTGGCAAGAAAATCGAATTTCTTGACTTTTTAAAAAATCAGTATTCTTGGTATATATAGGCTTATAATGACGTGAAACAACCATTTATATGATTTTTTCGAAGTTTGAAAGAAGTGAAGTAAACGCGATTTTACACTCACTAGGGGCTAGAAAATCGATTTTCTTGACTTGTTAAAAACTCAATATTCTTGGTATATAGAGGCTTATTATGAGGTGATACATCCATTAGATGACTTTTAAGAAGTTTGAAAGAAGTGAAGTAAACGCGATTTTACACTCACTAGGTCCTAGAAAATCGAATTTCTTGACTTTTTGAAAACTCAGTATTTTTGGTATATAGAGGCTTATTATGAGGTAATACATCAATTTATATGATTTTTAAGCAGTTTGAAAGAAGTGAAGTAAACGCGATTTTACACTCACTAGTGGCCAGAAAATCGACTTTCTTGACTTTTTGAAACCTCAGTATTTTTGGTATATAGAGGCTTATTATGAGGTAATACATCAATTTATATGATTTTTAAGCAGTTTGAAAAGTAGTGAAGTAAACGCGATTTTACACTCACTAGTGGCTAGAAAATCGAATTTCTTGACTTTTTAAAAACTCAGTATTCTGGTATATATAGGCTTGTTATGACGTGAAACAACCATTTATATGATTTTTCGAAGTTTGAAAGAAGTGAAGTAAACGCGATTTTACACTCACTAGGGGCTAGATAATCGATTTTCTTGACTTGTTAAAAACTCAATATTCTTGGTATATAGAGGCTTATTATGAGGTGAAACATCCATTTAGATAATTTTTAAGCAGTTTGAAAGAAGTGAAGTAAACGCGATTTTACACTCACTAGGGGCAAGAAAATCGAATTTCATGACTTTTTAAAAACTCAGTATCCTTGGTATATATAGGCTTATTATGACGTGAAACAACCATTTATGTTTTTTTCGAAGTTTGAAAGAAGTAAAGTAAACGCGATTTTACACTCAATAGAGGCTAGAAAATCGAATTTCTTGACTTTTTGAAAACTCAGTATTTTTGGTATATAGAGGCTTATTATGAGGTGAAACATCCATTTATATGATTTTTAAGCAGTTTGAAATTAGTGAAGTAAACGCGATTTTACACTAACTAGGGGCTAGAAAATGGAATTTCTTCACTTTTTAAAAACTCAGTCTTCTTGGTATATATAGGGTTATTATGACGTGAAACAACCATTTATATGATTTTTTGGAAGATTGAAAGAATTGAAGAAAACGCGATTTTAACTCACCAGAGGATAGAAAATCGATTTTCTTGACTTGTCAAAAACCCAATATTCTTGGTATATAGAGGCTTATTATGAGGTAATACATCAATTTATATGATTTTTAAGCAGTTTGAAAGAAGTGAAGTAAACGCGATTTTACACTCACTAGTGGCTAGAAAATCTATTTTCTTGACTTTTTGAAAACTCAGTATTTTTGGTATATAGAGGCTTATTATAAGTTAATACATCAATTTATATGATTTTTAAGCAGTTTGAAAGAAGTGAAGTAAACGCGATTTTACAATCACTAGGGGCTAGAAAATCGAATTTGTTCGCTTTTTAAAAACTCAGTATTCTTGCTATATATAGGCTTATTATAGCGTGAAACAACCATTTATATGATTTTTTCGAAGTTTGAAAGAAGTGAAGTAAACGCGATTTTACACTCACTAGGGGCTAGAAAATCGATTTTCTTGACTTGTTGAAAAATCAATATTCTTGGTATATATAGGCTTATTATGAGGTGATACATCCATTTATATGATTTTTAAGCAGTTTGAAACTAGTGAAGAAAACGCGATTTTACACTAACTAGGGGCTAGAAAATCGAATTTCTAAACTTGTTGAAAAATCAATATTCTTGGTATATATAGGCTGATTATGAGGTGATACATCCATTTATATGATTTTTAAGCAGTTTGAAAGTAGTGAAGTAAACGCGAATTTACACTAACTAGGGGCTAGAAAATCGAATTTCTTCACTTTTTAAAAACTCTGTCTTCTTGGTATATATAGGCTTATTATGACGTGAAACAACCATTTATATGATTTTTTGGAAGATTGAAAGAAGTGAGGAAAACGCGATTTTACACTCACTAGGGAATAGAAAATCGATTTTCTTGACTTGTTAAAAACTCATTATTCTTGGTATATAGAGGCATATTATGAGGTAATACATCAATTTATATGATTTTTAAGCAGTTTGAAAGAAGTTAAGTAAACGCAATTTTACTTTCACTAGTGGCTAGAAAATCGATTTTCTTGACTTTTTGGAAACTCAGTATTTTTGGTATATAGAGGCTTATTATAAGTTAATACATCGATTTATATGATCTTTAATCGGTTTGAAAGAAGTGAAGTAAACGCGATTTTACAATCACTAGGGGCTAGAAAATTGAATTTCTTCGCTTTTTAAAAACTCAGTATTCTTGGTATATAGAGGCTTATTTTGAGGTGATACATCCATTTATATGATTTTTAGGCAGTTTGAAAGCAGTGAAGTAAACGCGATTTTACACTCACTAGTGGCTAGAAAATCGAATTTCTTGACTTATTAAAAACTCAGTTATCTTGGTATATATAGGCTTATTATGACGTGAAACAACCATTTATATGATTTTTTCGAAGTTTGAAAGAAGTAAAGTAAACGAGACTTTACACTCACTAGGGGCTAGATAATCGATTTTCTTGACTTGTTAAAAACTCAATATTCTTGGTATATAGAGGCTTATTATGAGGTGAAACATCCATTTATATAATTTTTAAGCAGTTTGAAAGAAGTGAAGTAAACGCGATTTTACACTCACTAGTGGCTAGAAAATCGATTTTCTTGATGTTTTGAAACCTCAGTATTTTTGGTATATAGAGGCTTATTATGAGGTAATACATCAATTTATATGATTTATAAGCAGTTTGAAAGAAGTGAAGTAAACGCGATTTTACACTCACTAGGGGCTAGATAATCGATTTTCTTGACTTGTTAAAAACTCAATATTCTTGGTATATAGAGGCTTATTATGAGGTGAAACATCCATTTAGATAATTTTTAAGCAGTTTGAAAGAAGTGAAGTAAACGCGATTTTACACTCACTAGGGGCAAGAAAATCGAATTTCATGACTTTTTAAGGACTCAGTATCCTTGGTATATATAGGCTTATTATGACGTGAAACAACCATTTATGTTTTTTTCGAAGTTTGAAAGAAGTAAAGTAAACGCGATTTTACACTCAATAGAGGCTAGAAAATCGAATTTCTTGACTTTTTGAAAACTCGGTATTTTTGGTATATAGAGGCTTATTATGAGGTGAAACATCCATTTATATAATTTTTAAGCAGTTTGAAAGAAGTGAAGTAAACGCGATTTTACACTCACTAGGGGCAAGAAAATCGAATTTCATGACTTTTTAAAAACTCAGTATTCTTGGTATATATAGGTTTATTATGACGTGAAACAACCATTTATGTTTTTTTCGAAGTTTGAAAGAAGTAAAGTAAACGCGATTTTACACTCAATAGAGGCTAGAAAATCGAATTTCTTGACTTTTTGAAAACTCAGTATTTTTGGTATATAGAGGCTTATTATGAGGTAATACATCAATTTATATGATTTTTAAGCAGTTTGAAAGAAGTGAAGTAAACGCGATTTTACACTCACTAGTGGCTAGAAAATCGATTTTCTTGACTTTTTGAAACCTCAGTATTTTTGGTATATATAGGCTTATTATGAGGTGATACATCCATTTCTATGATTTTTAAGCAGTTTGAAAGAAGTGAAGTAAACGCGATTTTACACTCACTAGGGGCTAGAAAATCGAATTTCTTGACTTATTGAAAACTCAGTATTTTTGGTATATAGAGGCTTATTATGTTAATACATCGATTTATATGATTTTTTCGAAATTTGAAAGAAGTGAGGTAAACGCGATTTTACAATCACTAGGGGCTAGAAAATCAATTTTCTTGACTTGTTGAAAAATCAATATTCTTGGTATATATAGGCTTATTATGAGTTGATACATCCATTTATATGATTTTTAAGCAGTTTGAAATTAGTGAAGTAAACGCGATTTTACGCTAACTAGGGGCTAGAAAATGGAATTTCTTCGCTTTTTAAAAACTCAGTCTTCTTGGTATATATAGGGTTATTATGACGTAAAACAACCATTTATATGATTTTTTAGAAGATTGAAAGAATTGAAGAAAACGCGATTTTACACTCACTAGGGGATAGAAAATCGATTTTCTTGACTTGTCAAAAACTCAATATTCTTGGTATATAGAGGCTTATTATGAGGTAATACATCATTTTATATGATTTTTAAGCAGTTTGAAAGAAGTGAAGTAAACGCGATTTTACACTCACTAGTGGCTAGAAAATCTATTTTCTTGACTTTTTGAAAACTCAGTATTTTTGTTATATAGAGGCTTATTATAAGTTAATACATCGATTTATTTGATTTTTAAGCAGTTTGAAAGAAGTGAAGTAAACGCGATTTTACGCTAACTAGGGGCTAGAAAATGGAATTTCTTCGCTTTTTAAAAACTCAGTATTCTTGGTATATATAGGCTTATTATAGCGTGAAACAACTATTTATATGATTTTTTCGAAGTTTGAAAGAAGTGAAGTAAACGCGATTTTACACTCACTAGGGGCTAGAAAATCGATTTTCTTGACTTGTTGAAAAATCAATATTCTTGGTATATATAGGCTTATTATGAGGTGATACATCTATCTATATGATTTTTAAGCAGTTTGAAATAAGTGAAGTAAACGCGATTTTACACTCACTAGTGCCTAGAAAATCGATTTTCTTGACTTTTTGAAAACTCAGTATTTTAGGTATATAGAGGCTTATAAATTAATACATCGATTTATATGATTTTTAAGCAGTTTGAAAGAAGTGAAGTAAACGCGATTTTACACACACCTCTGGCTAGAATATCGAATTGCTTGACTTTTTAAAAACTCAGTATTCTTGGTATATACAGGCTTCTTATGACGTGCAACAACCATTTATATGATTTTTTCGAAGTTTGAAAGAAGTGAAGTAAACGCGATTTTACACTCACTAGGGGCTAGAAAATCGATTTTCTTGACTTGTTAAAAACTCAATATTCTTGGTATATAGAGGCTTATTATGATGTGATACATCCATTTATATGACCTTTCAGCAGGCTGAAAGAAGTGAAGTAAACGCGATTTTACACTCACTAGGGGCTAGAAAATCGAATTTCTTGACTTTTTAGAAACTCTGTCTTCTTGGTATATATAGGCTTATTATGACGTGAAACAACCATTTATATGATTTTTTGGAAGATTGAAAGAAGTGAAGAAAACGCGATTTTACAATCACTAGGGGCTAGAAAATCAATTTTCTTGACTTGTTGAAAAATCAATATTCTTGGTATATATAGGCTGATTATGAGGTGATACATCCATTTATATGTTTTTTAAGCAGTTTGAAAGTAGTGAAGTAAACGCGATTTTACACTAACTAGGGGCTAGAAAATCGAATTTCTTCACTTTTTAAAAACTCTGTCTTCTTGGTATATATTGGCTTATTATGACGTGAAACAACCATTTATATGATTTTTTCGAAGTTTGAAAGAAGTAAAGTAAACGCGATTTTACACTCACTAGGAGCTAGAAAATCAATTGTTTCGACTTGTTAAAAACTCAAAGTTCTTGGGATATAGAGGCTTATTTTGAGGTGATACATCCATTTATATGATTTTTGGCAGTTTGAAAGCAGTGAAGTAAACGCGATTTTACACTCACTAGTGGCTAGAAAATCTATTTTCTTGACTTTTTGAAAACTCAGTATTTTTGGTATATAGAGGCTTATTATAAGTTAATACATCAATTTATATGATTTTTAAGCAGTTTGAAAAAGTGAAGTAAACGCGATTTTACAATCACTAGGGGCTAGAAAATCGAATTTTTTCGCTTTTTAAAAACTCAGTATTCTTTGTATATATAGGCTTATTATAGCGTGAAACAACCATTTATATGATTTTTTCGAAGTTTGAAAGAAGTGAAGTAAACGCGATTTTACACTCACTAGGGGCTAGAAAATCGATTTTCTTGACTTGTTGAAAAATCAATATTCTTGGTATATATAGGCTTATTATGAGGTGATACATCCATTTATATGATTTTTAAGCAGTTTGAAAGTAGTGAAGTAAACGCGATTTTACACTAACTAGGGGCTAGAAAATCGAATTTCTTGACTTGTTGAAAAATCAATATTCTTGGTATATATAGGCTGATTATGAGGTGATACATCCATTTATATGATTTTTAAGCAGTTTGAAAGTAGTGAAGTAAACGCGATTTTACACTAACTAGGGGCTAGAAAATCGAATTTCTTCACTTTTTAAAAACTCTGTCTTCTTGGTATATATAGGTTTATTATGACGTGAAACAACCATTTATATGATTTTTTGGAAGATTGAAAGAAGTGAGTAAAACGCGATTTTACACTCACTAGGGGATAGAAAATCGATTTTTTTGACTTGTTAAAAACTCATTATTCTTGGTATATAGAGGCATATTATGAGGTAATACATCAATTTATATGATTTTTTAAGCAGTTTGAAAGAAGTGAAGTAAACGCAATTTTACTTTCACTAGTGGCTAGAAAATCGATTTTCCTGACTTTTTGGAAACTCAGTATTTTTGGTATATAGAGGCTTATTATATGTTAATACATCGATTTATATGATTTTTAATCGGTTTGAAAGAAGTGAAGTAAACGCGATTTTACAATCACTAGGGGCTAGAAAATTGAATTACTTCGCTTTTTAAAAACTCAGTATTCTTGGTATATATAGGCTTATTATGGCGTGAAACAACCATTTATATGATTTTTTCGAAGTTTGAAAGAAGTGAAGTAAACGCGATTTTACACTCACTAGGGGCTAGAAAATCGATTTTCTTGACTTGTTAAAAACTCAATATTCTTGGTATATAGAGGCTTATTATGAGGTGATACATCCATTAGATGACTTTTAAGAAGTTTGAAAGAAGTGAAGTAAACGCGATTTTACACTCACTAGGTCCTAGAAAATCGAATTTCTTGACTTTTTGAAAACTCAGTATTTTTGGTATATAGAGGCTTATTATGAGGTAATACATCAATTTATATGATTTTTAAGCAGTTTGAAAGAAGTGAAGTAAACGCGATTTTACACTCACTAGTGGCCAGAAAATCGACTTTCTTGACTTTTTGAAACCTCAGTATTTTTGGTATATAGAGGCTTATTATGAGGTAATACATCAATTTATATGATTTTTAAGCAGTTTGAAAAGTAGTGAAGTAAACGCGATTTTACACTCACTAGTGGCTAGAAAATCGAATTTCTTGACTTTTTAAAAACTCAGTATTCTGGTATATATAGGCTTGTTATGACGTGAAACAACCATTTATATGATTTTTCGAAGTTTGAAAGAAGTGAAGTAAACGCGATTTTACACTCACTAGGGGCTAGATAATCGATTTTCTTGACTTGTTAAAAACTCAATATTCTTGGTATATAGAGGCTTATTATGAGGTGAAACATCCATTTAGATAATTTTTAAGCAGTTTGAAAGAAGTGAAGTAAACGCGATTTTACACTCACTAGGGGCAAGAAAATCGAATTTAATGACTTTTTAAAAACTCAGTATCCTTGGTATATATAGGCTTATTATGACGTGAAACAACCATTTATGTTTTTTTCGAAGTTTGAAAGAAGTAAAGTAAACGCGATTTTACACTCAATAGAGGCTAGAAAATCGAATTTCTTGACTTTTTGAAAACTCAGTATTTTTGGTATATAGAGGCTTATTATGAGGTGAAACATCCATTTATATGATTTTTAAGCAGTTTGAAATTAGTGAAGTAAACGCGATTTTACACTAACTAGGGGCTAGAAAATGGAATTTCTTCACTTTTTAAAAACTCAGTCTTCTTGGTATATATAGGGTTATTATGACGTGAAACAACCATTTATATGATTTTTCGGAAGATTGAAAGAATTGAAGAAAACGCGATTTTAACTCACCAGAGGATAGAAAATCGATTTTCTTGACTTGTCAAAAACCCAATATTCTTGGTATATAGAGGCTTATTATGAGGTAATACATCAATTTATATGATTTTTAAGCAGTTTGAAAGAAGTGAAGTAAACGCGATTTTACACTCACTAGTGGCTAGAAAATCTATTTTCTTGACTTTTTGAAAACTCAGTATTTTTGGTATATAGAGGCTTATTATAAGTTAATACATCAATTTATATGATTTTTAAGCAGTTTGAAAGAAGTGAAGTAAACGCGATTTTACAATCACTAGGGGCTAGAAAATCGAATTTGTTCGCTTTTTAAAAACTCAGTATTCTTGGTATATATAGGCTTATTATAGCGTGAAACAACCATTTATATGATTTTTTCGAAGTTTGAAAGAAGTGAAGTAAACGCGATTTTACACTCACTAGGGGCTAGAAAATCGATTTTCTTGACTTGTTGAAAAATCAATATTCTTGGTATATATAGGCTTATTATGAGGTGATACATCCATTTATATGATTTTTAAGCAGTTTGAAACTAGTGAAGAAAACGCGATTTTACACTAACTAGGGGCTAGAAAATCGAATTTCTAAACTTGTTGAAAAATCAATATTCTTGGTATATATAGGCTGATTATGAGGTGATACATCCATTTATATGATTTTTAAGCAGTTTGAAAGTAGTGAAGTAAACGCGATTTTACACTAACTAGGGGCTAGAAAATCGAATTTCTTCACTTTTTAAAAACTCTGTCTTCTTGGTATATATAGGCTTATTATGACGTGAAACAACCATTTATATGATTTTTTGGAAGATTGAAAGAAGTGAGGAAAACGCGATTTTACACTCACTAGGGAATAGAAAATCGATTTTCTTGACTTGTTAAAAACTCATTATTCTTGGTATATAGAGGCATATTATGAGGTAATACATCAATTTATATGATTTTTAAGCAGTTTGAAAGAAGTTAAGTAAACGCAATTTTACTTTCACTAGTGGCTAGAAAATCGATTTTCTTGACTTTTTGGAAACTCAGTATTTTTGGTATATAGAGGCTTATTATAAGTTAATACATCGATTTATATGATCTTTAATCGGTTTGAAAGAAGTGAAGTAAACGCGATTTTACAATCACTAGGGGCTAGAAAATTGAATTTCTTCGCTTTTTAAAAACTCAGTATTCTTGGTATATAGAGGCTTATTTTGAGGTGATACATCCATTTATATGATTTTTAGGCAGTTTGAAAGCAGTGAAGTAAACGCGATTTTACACTCACTAGTGGCTAGAAAATCGAATTTCTTGACTTATTAAAAACTCAGTTATCTTGGTATATATAGGCTTATTATGACGTGAAACAACCATTTATATGATTTTTTCGAAGTTTGAAAGAAGTAAAGTAAACGAGACTTTACACTCACTAGGGGCTAGATAATCGATTTTCTTGACTTGTTAAAAACTCAATATTCTTGGTATATAGAGGCTTATTATGAGGTGAAACATCCATTTATATAATTTTTAAGCAGTTTGAAAGAAGTGAAGTAAACGCGATTTTACACTCACTAGTGGCTAGAAAATCGATTTTCTTGATGTTTTGAAACCTCAGTATTTTTGGTATATAGAGGCTTATTATGAGGTAATACATCAATTTATATGATTTTTAAGCAGTTTGAAAGAAGTGAAGTAAACGCGATTTTACACTCACTAGGGGCTAGATAATCGATTTTCTTGACTTGTTAAAAACTCAATATTCTTGGTATATAGAGGCTTATTATGAGGTGAAACATCCATTTAGATAATTTTTAAGCAGTTTGAAAGAAGTGAAGTAAACGCGATTTTACACTCACTAGGGGCAAGAAAATCGAATTTCATGACTTTTTAAGGACTCAGTATCCTTGGTATATATAGGCTTATTATGACGTGAAACAACCATTTATGTTTTTTTCGAAGTTTGAAAGAAGTAAAGTAAACGCGATTTTACACTCAATAGAGGCTAGAAAATCGAATTTCTTGACTTTTTGAAAACTCGGTATTTTTGGTATATAGAGGCTTATTATGAGGTGAAACATCCATTTATATGATTTTTAAGCAGTTTGAAAGTAGTGAAGTAAACGCGATTTTACACTAACTAGGGGCTAGAAAATCGAATTTCTTGACTTGTTGAAAAATCAATATTCTTGGTATATATAGGCTGATTATGAGGTGATACATCCATTTATATGATTTTTAAGCAGTTTGAAAGTAGTGAAGTAAACGCGATTTTACACTAACTAGGGGCTAGAAAATCGAATTTCTTCACTTTTTAAAAACTCTGTCTTCTTGGTATATATAGGTTTATTATGACGTGAAACAACCATTTATATGATTTTTTGGAAGATTGAAAGAAGTGAGTAAAACGCGATTTTACACTCACTAGGGGATAGAAAATCGATTTTTTTGACTTGTTAAAAACTCATTATTCTTGGTATATAGAGGCATATTATGAGGTAATACATCAATTTATATGATTTTTAAGCAGTTTGAAAGAAGTGAAGTAAACGCAATTTTACTTTCACTAGTGGCTAGAAAATCGATTTTCCTGACTTTTTGGAAACTCAGTATTTTTGGTATATAGAGGCTTATTATAAGTTAATACATCGATTTATATGATTTTTAATCGGTTTGAAAGAAGTGAAGTAAACGCGATTTTACAATCACTAGGGGCTAGAAAATCGAATTTCTTCGCTTTTTAAAAACTCAGTATTCTTGATATATATAGGCTTATTATGGCGTGAAACAACCATTTATATGATTTTTTCGAAGTTTGAAAGAAGTGAAGTAAACGCGATATTACAATCACTAGTGGCAAGAAAATCGAATTTCTTGACTTTTTAAAAAATCAGTATTCTTGGTATATATAGGCTTATTATGACGTGAAACAACCATTTATATGATTTTTTCGAAGTTTGAAAGAAGTGAAGTAAACGCGATTTTACACTCACTAGGGGCTAGAAAATCGATTTTCTTGACTTGTTAAAAACTCAATATTCTTGGTATATAGAGGCTTATTATGAGGTGATACATCCATTAGATGACTTTTAAGAAGTTTGAAAGAAGTGAAGTAAACGCGATTTTACACTCACTAGGTCCTAGAAAATCGAATTTCTTGACTTTTTGAAAACTCAGTATTTTTGGTATATAGAGGCTTATTATGAGGTAATACATCAATTTATATGATTTTAAGCAGTTTGAAAGAAGTGAAGTAAACGCGATTTTACACTCACTAGTGGCCAGAAAATCGACTTTCTTGACTTTTTGAAACCTCAGTATTTTTGGTATATAGAGGCTTATTATGAGGTAATACATCAATTTATATGATTTTTAAGCAGTTTGAAAAGAAGTGAAGTAAACGCGATTTTACACTCACTAGTGGCTAGAAAATCGAATTTCTTGACTTTTTAAAAACTCAGTATTCTGGTATATATAGGCTTATTATGAG
Source organism: Deroplatys truncata (assembly GCA_030765065.1). Classification (NCBI taxonomy): domain Eukaryota; kingdom Metazoa; phylum Arthropoda; class Insecta; order Mantodea; family Mantidae; genus Deroplatys; species Deroplatys truncata. The sequence goes on along the minus strand of JAUKNL010000662.1, from coordinate 269,540 downwards.
GTGTAACATCCATTTAGATAATTTTTAAGCAGTTTGAAAGAAGTGAAGTAAACGCGATTTTACACTCACTAGGGGCAAGAAAATCGAATTCCATGACTTTTTAAAAACTCAGTATCCTTGGTATATATAGGCTTATTATGACGTGAAACAACCATTTATGTTTTTTTCGAAGTTTGAAAGAAGTAAAGTAAACGCGATTTTACACTCAATAGAGGCTAGAAAATCGAATTTCTTGACTTTTTGAAAACTCAGTATTTTTGGTATATAGAGGCTTATTATGAGGTGAAACATCCATTTATATGATTTTTAAGCAGTTTGAAATTAGTGAAGTAAACGCGATTTTACACTAACTAGGGGCTAGAAAATGGAATTTCTTCACTTTTTAAAAACTCAGTCTTCTTGGTATATATAGGGTTATTATGACGTGAAACAACCATTTATATGATTTTTCGGAAGATTGAAAGAATTGAAGAAAACGCGATTTTAACTCACCAGAGGATAGAAAATCGATTTTCTTGACTTGTCAAAAACCCAATATTCTTGGTATATAGAGGCTTATTATGAGGTAATACATCAATTTATATGATTTTTAAGCAGTTTGAAAGAAGTGAAGTAAACGCGATTTTACACTCACTAGTGGCTAGAAAATCTATTTTCTTGACTTTTTGAAAACTCAGTATTTTTGGTATATAGAGGCTTATTATAAGTTAATACATCAATTTATATGATTTTTAAGCAGTTTGAAAGAAGTGAAGTAAACGCGATTTTACAATCACTAGGGGCTAGAAAATCGAATTTGTTCGCTTTTTAAAAACTCAGTATTCTTGGTATATATAGGCTTATTATAGCGTGAAACAACCATTTATATGATTTTTTCGAAGTTTGAAAGAAGTGAAGTAAACGCGATTTTACACTCACTAGGGGCTAGAAAATCGATTTTCTTGACTTGTTGAAAAATCAATATTCTTGGTATATATAGGCTTATTATGAGGTGATACATCCATTTATATGATTTTTAAGCAGTTTGAAACTAGTGAAGAAAACGCGATTTTACACTAACTAGGGGCTAGAAAATCGAATTTCTTGACTTGTTCAAAAATCAATATTCTTGGTATATATAGGCTGATTATGAGGTGATACATCCATTTATATTTAAGCAGTTTGAAAGTAGTGAAGTAAACGCGATTTTACACTAACTAGGGGCTAGAAAATCGAATTTCTTCACTTTTTAAAAACTCTGTCTTCTTGGTATATATAGGCTTATTATGACGTGAAACAACCATTTATATGATTTTTTGGAAGATTGAAAGAAGTGAGGAAAACGCGATTTTACACTCACTAGGGAATAGAAAATCGATTTTCTTGACTTGTTAAAAACTCATTATTCTTGGAATATAGAGGCATATTATGAGGTAATACATCAATTTATATGATTTTTAAGCAGTTTGAAAGAAGTGAAGTAAACGCAATTTTACTTTCACTAGTGGCTAGAAAATCGATTTTCCTGACTTTTTGGAAACTCAGTATTTTTGGTATATAGAGGCTTATTATAAGTTAATACATCGATTTATATGATTTTTAATCGGTTTGAAAGAAGTGAAGTAAACGCGATTTTACAATCACTAGGGGCTAGAAAATCGAATTTCTTCGCTTTTTAAAAACTCAGTATTCTTGATATATATAGGCTTATTATGGCGTGAAACAACCATTTATATGATTTTTTCGAAGTTTGAAAGAAGTGAAGTAAACGCGATATTACAATCACTAGTGGCAAGAAAATCGAATTTCTTGACTTTTTAAAAAATCAGTATTCTTGGTATATATAGGCTTATTATGACGTGAAACAACCATTTATATGATTTTTTCGAAGTTTGAAAGAAGTGAAGTAAACGCGATTTTACACTCACTAGGGGCTAGAAAATCGATTTTCTTGACTTGTTAAAAACTCAATATTCTTGGTATATAGAGGCTTATTATGAGGTGATACATCCATTAGATGACTTTTAAGAAGTTTGAAAGAAGTGAAGTAAACGCGATTTTACACTCACTAGGTCCTAGAAAATCGAATTTCTTGACTTTTTGAAAACTCAGTATTTTTGGTATATAGAGGCTTATTATGAGGTAATACATCAATTTATATGATTTTAAGCAGTTTGAAAGAAGTGAAGTAAACGCGATTTTACACTCACTAGTGGCCAGAAAATCGACTTTCTTGACTTTTTGAAACCTCAGTATTTTTGGTATATAGAGGCTTATTATGAGGTAATACATCAATTTATATGATTTTTAAGCAGTTTGAAAAGAAGTGAAGTAAACGCGATTTTACACTCACTAGTGGCTAGAAAATCGAATTTCTTGACTTTTTAAAAACTCAGTATTCTGGTATATATAGGCTTGTTATGACGTGAAACAACCATTTATATGATTTTTCGAAGTTTGAAAGAAGTGAAGTAAACGCGATTTTACACTCACTAGGGGCTAGATAATCGATTTTCTTGACTTGTTAAAAACTCAATATTCTTGGTATATAGAGGCTTATTATGAGGTGTAACATCCATTTAGATAATTTTTAAGCAGTTTGAAAGAAGTGAAGTAAACGCGATTTTACACTCACTAGGGGCAAGAAAATCGAATTCCATGACTTTTTAAAAACTCAGTATCCTTGGTATATATAGGCTTATTATGACGTGAAACAACCATTTATGTTTTTTTCGAAGTTTGAAAGAAGTAAAGTAAACGCGATTTTACACTCAATAGAGGCTAGAAAATCGAATTTCTTGACTTTTTGAAAACTCAGTATTTTTGGTATATAGAGGCTTATTATGAGGTGAAACATCCATTTATATGATTTTTAAGCAGTTTGAAATTAGTGAAGTAAACGCGATTTTACACTAACTAGGGGCTAGAAAATGGAATTTCTTCACTTTTTAAAACTCAGTCTTCTTGGTATATATAGGGTTATTATGACGTGAAACAACCATTTATATGATTTTTCGGAAGATTGAAAGAATTGAAGAAAACGCGATTTTAACTCACCAGAGGATAGAAAATCGATTTTCTTGACTTGTCAAAAACCCAATATTCTTGGTATATAGAGGCTTATTATGAGGTAATACATCAATTTATATGATTTTTAAGCAGTTTGAAAGAAGTGAAGTAAACGCGATTTTACACTCACTAGTGGCTAGAAAATCTATTTTCTTGACTTTTTGAAAACTCAGTATTTTTGGTATATAGAGGCTTATTATAAGTTAATACATCAATTTATATGATTTTTAAGCAGTTTGAAAGAAGTGAAGTAAACGCGATTTTACAATCACTAGGGGCTAGAAAATCGAATTTGTTCGCTTTTTAAAAACTCAGTATTCTTGGTATATATAGGCTTATTATAGCGTGAAACAACCATTTATATGATTTTTTCGAAGTTTGAAAGAAGTGAAGTAAACGCGATTTTACACTCACTAGGGGCTAGAAAATCGATTTTCTTGACTTGTTGAAAAATCAATATTCTTGGTATATATAGGCTTATTATGAGGTGATACATCCATTTATATGATTTTTAAGCAGTTTGAAACTAGTGAAGAAAACGCGATTTTACACTAACTAGGGGCTAGAAAATCGAATTTCTTGACTTGTTGAAAAATCAATATTCTTGGTATATATAGGCTGATTATGAGGTGATACATCCATTTATATGATTTTTAAGCAGTTTGAAAGTAGTGAAGTAAAGCGATTTTACACTAACTAGGGGCTAGAAAATCGAATTTCTTCACTTTTTAAAAACTCTGTCTTCTTGGTATATATAGGCTTATTGTGACGTGAAACAACCATTTATATGATTTTTTGGAAGATTGAAAGAAGTGAGGAAAACGCGATTTTACACTCACTAGGGAATAGAAAATCGATTTTCTTGACTTGTTAAAAACTCTGTATTCTTGGTATATAGAGGCATATTATGAGGTAATACATCAATTTATATGATTTTTAAGCAGTTTGAAAGAAGTGAAGTAAACGCAATTTTACTTTCACTAGTGGCTAGAAAATCGATTTTCTTGACTTTTTGGAAACTCAGTATTTTTGGTATATAGAGGCTTATTATAAGTTAATACATCGATTTATATGATTTTTAATCGGTTTGAAAGAAGTGAAGTAAACGCGATTTTACAATCACTAGGGGCTAGAAAATTGAATTTCTTCGCTTTTTAAAAACTCAGTATTCTTGGTATATAGAGGCTTATTTTGAGGTGATACATCCATTTATATGAATTTTAGGCAGTTTGAAAGCAGTGAAGTAAACGCGATTTTACACTCACTAGTGGCTAGAAAATCGAATTTCTTGACTTATTAAAAACTCAGTTATCTTGGTATATATAGGCTTATTATGACGTGAAACAACCATTTATATGATTTTTTCGAAGTTTGAAAGAAGTAAAGTAAACGAGACTTTACACTCACTAGGGGCTAGATAATCGATTTTCTTGACTTGTTAAAAACTCAATATTCTTGGTATATAGAGGCTTATTATGAGGTGAAACATCCATTTATATAATTTTTAAGCAGTTTGAAAGAAGTGAAGTAAACGCGATTTTACACTCACTAGTGGCTAGAAAATCGATTTTCTTGACTTTTTGAAACCTCAGTATTTTTGGTATATAGAGGCTTATTATGAGGTAATACATCAATTTATATGATTTTTAAGCAGTTTGAAAAGAAGTGAAGTAAACGCGATTTTACACTAACTAGGGGCTAGAAAATCGAATTTCTTCACTTTTTAAAAACTCTGTCTTCTTGGTATATATAGGCTTATTATGACGTGAAACAACCATTTATATGATTTTTTGGAAGATTGAAAGAAGTGAGTAAAACGCGATTTTACACTCACTAGTGGCTAGAAAATCGAATTTCTTGACTTTTTAAAAACTCAGTATTCTGGTATATATATAGGCTTGTTATGACGTGAAACAACCATTTATATAATTTTTCGAAGTTTGAAAGAAGTGAAGTAAACGCGATTTTACACTCACTAGGGGCTAGATAATCGATTTTCTTGACTTGTTAAAAACTCAATATTCTTGGTATATAGAGGCTTATTATGAGGTGAAACATCCATTTAGATAATTTATAAGCAGTTTGAAAGAAGTGAAGTAAACGCGATTTTACACTCACTAGGGGCAAGAAAATCGAATTTCATGACTTTTTAAAGACTCAGTATCCTTGGTATATATAGGCTTATTATGACGTGAAACAACCATTTATGTTTTTTTCGAAGTTTGAAAGAAGTAAAGTAAACGCGATTTTACACTCAATAGAGGCTAGAAAATCGAATTTCTTGACTTTTTGAAAACTCGGTATTTTTGGTATATAGAGGCTTATTATGAGGTGAAACATCCATTTATATGATTTTTAAGCAGTTTGAAATTAGTGAAGTAAACGCGATTTTACACTAACTAGGTGCTAGAAAATGGAATTTCTTCACTTTTTAAAAACTCAGTCTTCTTGGTATATATAGGGTTATTATGACGTGAAACAACCATTTATATGATTTTTTGGAAGATTGAAAGAATTGAAGAAAACGCGATTTTAACTCACTAGGGGATAGAAAATCGATTTTCTTGACTTGTCAAAAACCCAATATTCTTGTTATATAGAGGCTTATTATGAGGTAATACATCAATTTATATGATTTTTAAGCAGTTTGAAAGAAGTGAAGTAAACGCGATTTTACACTCACTAGGGGCTAGAAAATCGATTTTCTTGACTTGTTGAAAAATCAATATTCTTGGTATATATAGGCTTATTATGAGGTGATACATCCATTTATATGATTTTTAAGCAAATTGAAACTAGTGAAGTAAACGCGATTTTACACTAACTAGGGGCTAGAAAATCGAATTTCTTGACTTGTTGAAAAATCAATATTCTTGGTATATATAGGCTGATTATGAGGTGATACATCCATTTATATGATTTTTAAGCAGTTTGAAAGTAGTGAAGTAAACGCGATTTTACACTAACTAGGGGCTAGAAAATCGAATTTCTTCACTTTTTAAAAACTCTGTCTTCTTGGTATATATAGGCTTATTATGACGTGAAACAACCATTTATATGATTTTTTGGAAAATTGAAAGAAGTGAGGAAAAAGCGATTTTACACTCACTAGGGGATAGAAAATCGATTTTCTTGACTTGTTAAAAACTCATTATTCTTGGTATATAGAGGCATATTATGAGGTAATACATCAATTTATATGATTTTTAAGCAGTTTGAAAGAAGTGAAGTAAACGCAATTTTACTTTCACTAGTGGCTAGAAAATCGATTTTCTTGACTTTTTGGAAACTCAGTATTTTTGGTATATAGAGGCTTATTATAAGTTAATACATCGATTTATATGATTTTTAATCGGTTTGAAAGAAGTGAAGTAAACGCGATTTTACAATCACTAGGGGCTAGAAAATTGAATTTCTTCGCTTTTTAAAAACTCAGTATTCTTGGTATATAGAGGCTTATTTTGAGTTGATACATCCATTTATATGATTTTTAGGCAGTTTGAAAGCAGTGAAGTAAACGCGATTTTACACTCACTAGTGGCTAGAAAATGGAATTTCTTGACTTTTTAAAAACTCAGTATTCTTGGTATATATAGGCTTATTATGACGTGAAACAACCATTTATATGTTTTTTTCGAAGTTTGAAAGAAGTGAAGTAAACGCGATTTTACACTCAATAGAGGCTAGAAAATCGAATTTCTTGAATTTTTGAAAACTCAGTATTTTTGGTATATAGAGGCTTATTATGAGGTAATGCATCAATTTATATGATTTTTAAGCAGTTTGAAAGAAGTGAAGTAAACGCTATTTTACACTCACTAGGGGCTAGAAAATAGAATTTCCTCGCTTTTTAAAAACTCAGTATTCTTGGTATATATAGGCTAATTATGGCGTGAAACAACCTTTTATATGATTTTTAAGCAGTTTGAAATAAGTAAAGTAAACGCGATTTTACACTCACTAGTGGCTAGAAAATCGATTTTCTTGACTTTTTGAAAACTCAGTATTTTTGGTATATAGAGGCTTATTGTAAATTAATACATCGATTTATATGATTTTTAAGCAGTTTGAAAGAAGTGAAGTAAACGCGACTTTACACACACCACTGGCTAGAAAATCGAATTTCTTGACTTTTTAAAAACTCAGTATTCTTGGTATATATAGGCTTATTATGAGGTGATACATCCATTTATATGACTTTTAAGCAGGCTGAAAAAAGTGAAGTAAACGCGATTTTACACTCACTAGGGGCTAGAAAATCGAATTTCTTGACTTTTTAAAAACTCTGTCTTCTTGGTATATACAGGCTTATTATGACGTGAAACAACCTTTTATATGATTTTTTGGAAGATTGAAAGAAATGAAGAAAACGCGATTTTACAATCACTAGGGGCTAGAAAATCAATTTTTTTGACTTGTTGAAAAATCAATATTCTTGGTATATATAGGCTGATTATGAGGTGATACATCCATTTATATGATTTTTAAGCAGTTTGAAAGTAGTGAAGTAAACGCGATTTTACACTAACTAGGGGCTAGAAAATCGAATTTCTTCACTTTTTAAAAACTCTGTCTTCTTGGTATATATAGGCTTATTATGACGTGAAACAACCATTTATATGATTTTTTGGAAGATTGAAAGAAGTGAAGAAAACGCGATTTTACACTCACTAGGGGATAGAAAATCGATTTTCTTGACTTGTTAAAAACTCATTATTCTTGGTATATAGAGGCATATTATGAGGTAATACATCAATTTATATGATTTTTAAGCAGTTTGAAAGAAGTGAAGTAAACGCAATTTTACTTTCACTAGTGGCTAGAAAATCGATTTTCTTGACTTTTTGGAAACTCAGTATTTTTGGTATATAGAGGCTTATTATAAGTTAATACATCGATTTATATGATTTTTAAGCGGTTTGAAAGAAGTGAAGTAAACGCGATTTTACAATCACTAGGGGCTAGGAAATCGAATTTCTTCGCTTTTTAAAAACTCAGTATTCTTGGTACATATAGGCTTATTATGGCGTGAAACAACCATTTATATGATTTTTTGGAAGATTGAAAGAATTGAAGAAAACGCGATTTTAACTCACCAGAGGATAGAAAATCGATTTTCTTGACTTGTCAAAAACCCAATATTCTTGGTATATAGAGGCTTATTATGAGGTAATACATCAATTTATATGATTTTTAAGCAGTTTGAAAGAAGTGAAGTAAACGCGATTTTACACTCACTAGTGGCTAGAAAATCTATTTTCTTGACTTTTTGAAAACTCAGTATTTTTGGTATATAGAGGCTTATTATAAGTTAATACATCAATTTATATGATTTTTAAGCAGTTTGAAAGAAGTGAAGTAAACGCGATTTTACAATCACTAGGGGCTAGAAAATCGAATTTGTTCGCTTTTTAAAAACTCAGTATTCTTGGTATATATAGGCTTATTATAGCGTGAAACAACCATTTATATGATTTTTTCGAAGTTTGAAAGAAGTGAAGTAAACGCGATTTTACACTCACTAGGGGCTAGAAAATCGATTTTCTTGACTTGTTGAAAAATCAATATTCTTGGTATATATAGGCTTATTATGAGGTGATACATCCATTTATATGATTTTTAAGCAGTTTGAAAGAAGTGAAGTAAACGCGATTTTACAATCACTAGGGGCTAGGAAATCGAATTTCTTCGCTTTTTAAAAACTCAGTATTCTTGGTACATATAGGCTTATTATGGCGTGAAACAACCATTTATATGATTTTTTCGAAGTTTGAAAGAAGTGAAGTAAACGCGATTATACAATCACTAGTGGCAAGAAAATCGAATTTCTTGACTTTTTTAAAAAACCAGTATTCTTGGTATATATACGCTTATTATGACGTGAAACAACCATTTATATGATTTTTTCGAAGTTTGAAAGAAGTGAAGTAAACGCGATTTTACACTCACTAGGGGCTAGAAAATCGATTTTCTTGACTTGTTAAAAACTCAATATTCTTGGTATATAGAGGCTTATTATGAGGTGATACATCCATTAGATGACTTTTAAGCAGTTTGAAAGAAGTGAAGTAAACGCGATTTTACACTCACTAGGTCCTAGAAAATCGAATTTCTTGACGTTTTGAAAACTCAGTATTTTTGGTATATAGAGGCTTATTATGAGGTAATACATCAATTTATATGATTTTTAAGCAGTTTGAAAGAAGTGAAGTAAACGCGATTTTACACTCACTAGTGGCTAGAAAATCGATTTTCTTGACTTTTTGAAACCTCAGTATTTTTGGTATAAAGAGGCTTATGAGGTAATACATCAATTTATATGATTTTTAAGCAGTTTGAAAAGAAGTGAAGTAAACGCGATTTTACACTCACTAGTGGCTAAAAAATCGAATTTCTTGACTTTTTAAAAACTCAGTATTCTGGTATATATAGGCTTGTTATGACGTGAAACAACCATTTATATGATTTTTTCGAAGTTTGAAAGAAGTGAAGTAAACGCGATTTTACACTCACTAGGGGCTAGAAAATCAATTTTCTTGACTTGTTAAAAACTCAATATTCTTGGTATATAGAGGCTTATTATGAGGTGATACATCCATTTATATGATTTTTTGGCAGTTTGAAAGAAGTGAAGTAAACGCGATTTTACACTCACTAGTGGCTAGAAAATCGAATTTATTGACTTTTTAAAAACTCAGTTATCTTGGTATATATAGCTTATTATGACGTGAAACAAGCATTTATATGATTTTTTCTAGTTTGAAAGAAGTGAAGTAAACGCGATTTTACACTCACTAGGAGCTAGAAAATCAATTGTTTCGACTTGTTAAAAACTCAATATTCTTGGTATATAGAGGCTTATTTTGAGGTGATACATCCATTTATATGATTTTTAAGCAGTTTGAAAGTAGTGAACTAAACGCGATTTTACACTAACTAGGGGCTAGAAAATCGAATTTCTTCACTTTTTAAAAACTCTGTCTTCTTGGTATATATAGGCTTATTATGACGTGAAACAACCATTTATATGATTTTTTGGAAGATTGAAAGAAGTGAAGAAAACGCGATTTTACACTCACTAGGGGATAGAAAATCGATTTTCTTGACTTGTTAAAAACTCATTATTCTTGGTATATAGAGGCATATTATGAGGTAATACATCAATTTATATGATTTTTAAGCAGTTTGAAAGAAGTGAAGTAAACGCAATTTTACTTTCACTAGTGGCTAGAAAATCGATTTTCTTGACTTTTTGGAAACTCAGTATTTTTGGTATATAGAGGCTTATTATAAGTTAATACATCGATTTATATGATTATTAAGCGGTTTGAAAGAAGTGAAGTAAACGCGATTTTACAATCACTAGGGGCTAGGAAATCGAATTTCTTCGCTTTTTAAAAACTCAGTATTCTTGGTACATATAGGCTTATTATGGCGTGAAACAACCATTTATATGATTTTTTCGAAGTTTGAAAGAAGTGAAGTAAACGCGATTATACAATCACTAGTGGCAAGAAAATCGAATTTCTTGACTTTTTTAAAAAACCAGTATTCTTGGTATATATACGCTTATTATGACGTGAAACAACCATTTATATGATTTTTTCGAAGTTTGAAAGAAGTGAAGTAAACGCGATTTTACACTCACTAGGGGCTAGAAAATCGATTTTCTTGACTTGTTAAAAACTCAATATTCTTGGTATATAGAGGCTTATTATGAGGTGATACATCCATTAGATGACTTTTAAGCAGTTTGAAAGAAGTGAAGTAAACGCGATTTTACACTCACTAGGTCCTAGAAAATCGAATTTCTTGACGTTTTGAAAACTCAGTATTTTTGGTATATAGAGGCTTATTATGAGGTAATACATCAATTTATATGATTTTTAAGCAGTTTGAAAGAAGTGAAGTAAACGCGATTTTACACTCACTAGTGGCTAGAAAATCGATTTTCTTGACTTTTTGAAACCTCAGTATTTTTGGTATAAAGAGGCTTATGAGGTAATACATCAATTTATATGATTTTTAAGCATTTTGAAAAGAAGTGAAGTAAACGCGATTTTACACTCACTAGTGGCTAAAAAATCGAATTTCTTGACTTTTTAAAAACTCAGTATTCTGGTATATATAGGCTTGTTATGACGTGAAACAACCATTTATATGATTTTTTCGAAGTTTGAAAGAAGTGAAGTAAACGCGATTTTACACTCACTAGGGGCTAGAAAATCAATTTTCTTGACTTGTTAAAAACTCAATATTCTTGGTATATAGAGGCTTATTATGAGGTGATACATCCATTTATATGATTTTTTGGCAGTTTGAAAGAAGTGAAGTAAACGCGATTTTACACTCACTAGTGGCTAGAAAATCGAATTTATTGACTTTTTAAAAACTCAGTTATCTTGGTATATATAGCTTATTATGACGTGAAACAAGCATTTATATGATTTTTTCTAGTTTGAAAGAAGTGAAGTAAACGCAATTTTACACTCACTAGGAGCTAGAAAATCAATTGTTTCGACTTGTTAAAAACTCAATATTCTTGGTATATAGAGGCTTATTTTCAGGTGATACATCCATTTATATGATTTTTAGGCAGTTTGAAAGCAGTGAAGTAAACGCGATTTTACACTCACTAGTGGCTAGAAAATCGAATTTCTTGACTTATTAAAAACTCAGTTATCTTGGTATATATAGGCTTATTATGACGTGAAACAACCATTTATGTTTTTTTCGAGGTTTGAAAGAAGTAAAGTAAACGCGAATTTACACTCAATAGAGGCTAGAAAATTGAATTTCTTGACCTTTTGAAAACTCAGTATTTTTGGTATATAGAGGCTTATTATGAGGTAATACATCAATTTATATGATTTTTAAGCAGTTTGAAAGGAGTGAAGTAAACGCGATTTTACACTCACTAGTGGCTAGAAAATCGATTTTCTTGACTTTTTGAAACCTCAGTATTTTTGGTATATATAGGCTTATTATGAGGTGATACATCCATTTCTATGATTTTTAAGCAGTTTGAAAGAAGTGAAGTAAACGCGATTTTACACTCAATAGAGGCTAGAAAATCGAATTTCTTGACTTTTTGAAAACTCGGTATTTTTGGTATATAGAGGCTTATTATGAGGTGAAACATCCATTTATATGATTTTTAAGCAGTTTGAAATTAGTGAAGTAAACGCGATTTTAAACTCACTAGGGGCAAGAAAATCGAATTTCATGACTTTTTAAAGACTCAGTATCCTTGGTATATATAGGCTTATTATGACGTGAAACAACCATTTATGTTTTTTTCGAAGTTTGAAAGAAGTAAAGTAAACGCGATTTTACACTCAATAGAGGCTAGAAAATGGAATTTCTTCACTTTTTAAAAACTCAGTCTTCTTGGTATATATAGGGTTATTATGACGTGAAACATCCATTTATATGATTTTTTGGAAGATTGAAAGAATTGAAGAAAACGCGATTTTAACTCACTAGGGGATAGAAAATCGATTTTCTTGACTTGTCAAAAACCCAATATTCTTGGTATATAGAGGCTTATTATGAGGTGATTCATCAATTTATATGATTTTTAAGCAGTTTGAAAGAAGTGAAGTAAACGCGATTTTACACTCACTAGTGGCTAGAAAATCTATTTTCTTGACTTTTTGAAAACTCAGTATTTTTGGTATATAGAGGCTTATTATAAGTTAATACATCGATTTATATGATTTTTAAGCAGTTTGAAAGAAGTGAAGTAAACGCGATTTTACAATCACTAGGGGCTAGAAAATCGAATTTCTTCGCTTTTTAAAAACTCAGTATTCTTGGTATATATAGGCTTATTATAGCGTGAAACAACCATTTATATGATTTTTTCGAAGTTTGAAAGAAGTGAAGTAAACGCGATTTTACACTCACTAGGGGCTAGAAAATCGATTTTCTTGACTTGTTGAAAAATCAATATTCTTGGTATATATAGGCTTATTATGAGGTGATACATCCATTTATATGATTTTTAAGCAATTTGAAACTAGTGAAGTAAACGCGATTTTACACTAACTAGGGGCTAGAAAATCGAATTTCTTGACTTGTTGAAAAATCAATATTCTTGGTATATATAGGCTGATTATGAGGTGATACATCCATTTATATGATTTTTAAGCAGTTTGAAAGTAGTGAAGTAAACGCGATTTTACACTAACTAGGGGCTAGAAAATCGAATTTCTTCACTTTTTAAAGACTCTGTCTTCTTGGTATATATAGGCTTATTATGACGTGAAACAACCATTTATATGATTTTTTGGAAAATTGAAAGAAGTGAGGAAAACGCGATTTTACACTCACTAGGGGATAGAAAATCGATTTTCTTGACTTGTTAAAAACTCATTATTCTTGGTATATAGAGGCATATTATGAGGTAATACATCAATTTATATGATTTTTAAGCAGTTTGAAAGAAGTGAAGTAAACGCAATTTTACTTTCACTAGTGGCTAGAAAATCGATTTTCTTGACTTTTTGGAAACTCAGTATTTTTGGTATATAGAGGCTTATTATAAGTTAATACATCGATTTATATGATTTTTAATCGGTTTGAAAGAAGTGAAGTAAACGCGATTTTACAATCACTAGGGGCTAGAAAATTGAATTTCTTCGCTTTTTAAAAACTCAGTATTCTTGGTATATAGAGGCTTATTTTGAGTTGATACATCCATTTATATGATTTTTAGGCAGTTTGAAAGCAGTGAAGTAAACGCGATTTTACACTCACTAGTGGCTAGAAAATGGAATTTCTTGACTTTTTAAAAACTCAGTATTCTTGGTATATATAGGCTTATTATGACGTGAAACAACCATTTATATGTTTTTTTCGAAGTTTGAAAGAAGTGAAGTAAACGCGATTTTACACTCAATAGAGGCTAGAAAATCGAATTTCTTGAATTTTTGAAAACTCAGTATTTTTGGTATATAGAGGCTTATTATGAGGTAATGCATCAATTTATATGATTTTTAAGCAGTTTGAAAGAAGTGAAGTAAACGCTATTTTACACTCACTAGGGGCTAGAAAATAGAATTTCCTCGCTTTTTAAAAACTCAGTATTTTTGGTATATAGAGGCTTATTATGGCGTGAAACAACCTTTTATATGATTTTTAAGCAGTTTGAAATAAGTGAAGTAAACGCGATTTTACACTCACTAGTGGCTAGAAAATCGATTTTCTTGACTTTTTGAAAACTCAGTATTTTTGGTATATAGAGGCTTATTGTAAATTAATACATCGATTTATATGATTTTTAAGCAGTTTGAAAGAAGTGAAGTAAACGCGATTTTACACTAACTAGGGGCTAGAAAATCGAATTTCTTCACTTTTTAAAAACTCTGTCTTCTTGGTATATATAGGCTTATTATGACGTGAAACAACCATTTATATGATTTTTTGGAAGATTGAAAGAAGTGAAGAAAACGCGATTTTACACTCACTAGGAGATAGAAAATCGATTTTCTTGACTTGTTAAAAACTCATTATTCTTGGTATATAGAGGCATATTATGAGGTAATACATCAATTTATATGATTTTTAAGCAGTTTGAAAGAAGTGAAGTAAACGCGATTTTACAATCACTAGGGGCTAGGAAATCGAATTTCTTCGCTTTTTAAAAACTCAGTATTCTTGGTACATATAGGCTTATTATGGCGTGAAACAACCATTTATATGATTTTTTCGAAGTTTGAAAGAAGTGAAGTAAACGCGATTATACAATCACTAGTGGCAAGAAAATCGAATTTCTTGACTTTTTTAAAAAACCAGTATTCTTGGTATATATACGCTTATTATGACGTGAAACAACCATTTATATGATTTTTTCGAAGTTTGAAAGAAGTGAAGTAAACGCGATTTTACACTCACTAGGGGCTAGAAAATCGATTTTCTTGACTTGTTAAAAACTCAATATTCTTGGTATATAGAGGCTTATTATGAGGTGATACATCCATTAGATGACTTTTAAGCAGTTTGAAAGAAGTGAAGTAAACGCGATTTTACACTCACTAGGTCCTAGAAAATCGAATTTCTTGACGTTTTGAAAACTCAGTATTTTTGGTATATAGAGGCTTATTATGAGGTAATACATCAATTTATATGATTTTTAAGCAGTTTGAAAGAAGTGAAGTAAACGCGATTTTACACTCACTAGTGGCTAGAAAATCGATTTTCTTGACTTTTTGAAACCTCAGTATTTTTGGTATAAAGAGGCTTATGAGGTAATACATCAATTTATATGATTTTTAAGCATTTTGAAAAGAAGTGAAGTAAACGCGATTTTACACTCACTAGTGGCTAAAAAATCGAATTTCTTGACTTTTTAAAAACTCAGTATTCTGGTATATATAGGCTTGTTATGACGTGAAACAACCATTTATATGATTTTTTCGAAGTTTGAAAGAAGTGAAGTAAACGCGATTTTACACTCACTAGGGGCTAGAAAATCAATTTTCTTGACTTGTTAAAAACTCAATATTCTTGGTATATAGAGGCTTATTATGAGGTGATACATCCATTTATATGATTTTTTGGCAGTTTGAAAGAAGTGAAGTAAACGCGATTTTACACTCACTAGTGGCTAGAAAATCGAATTTATTGACTTTTTAAAAACTCAGTTATCTTGGTATATATAGCTTATTATGACGTGAAACAAGCATTTATATGATTTTTTCTAGTTTGAAAGAAGTGAAGTAAACGCGATTTTACACTCACTAGGAGCTAGAAAATCAATTGTTTCGACTTGTTAAAAACTCAATATTCTTGGTATATAGAGGCTTATTTTGAGGTGATACATCCATTTATATGATTTTTAAGCAGTTTGAAAGTAGTGAACTAAACGCGATTTTACACTAACTAGGGGCTAGAAAATCGAATTTCTTCACTTTTTAAAAACTCTGTCTTCTTGGTATATATAGGCTTATTATGACGTGAAACAACCATTTATATGATTTTTTGGAAGATTGAAAGAAGTGAAGAAAACGCGATTTTACACTCACTAGGGGATAGAAAATCGATTTTCTTGACTTGTTAAAAACTCATTATTCTTGGTATATAGAGGCATATTATGAGGTAATACATCAATTTATATGATTTTTAAGCAGTTTGAAAGAAGTGAAGTAAACGCAATTTTACTTTCACTAGTGGCTAGAAAATCGATTTTCTTGACTTTTTGGAAACTCAGTATTTTTGGTATATAGAGGCTTATTATAAGTTAATACATCGATTTATATGATTTTTAAGCGGTTTGAAAGAAGTGAAGTAAACGCGATTTTACAATCACTAGGGGCTAGGAAATCGAATTTCTTCGCTTTTTAAAAACTCAGTATTCTTGGTACATATAGGCTTATTATGGCGTGAAACAACCATTTATATGATTTTTTCGAAGTTTGAAAGAAGTGAAGTAAACGCGATTATACACTCACTAGTGGCTAGAAAATCGATTTTCTTGACTTTTTGAAACCTCAGTATTTTTGGTATAAAGAGGCTTATGAGGTAATACATCAATTTATATGATTTTTAAGCATTTTGAAAAGAAGTGAAGTAAACGCGATTTTACACTCACTAGTGGCTAAAAAATCGAATTTCTTGACTTTTTAAAAACTCAGTATTCTGGTATATATAGGCTTGTTATGACGTGAAACAACCATTTATATGATTTTTTCGAAGTTTGAAAGAAGTGAAGTAAACGCGATTTTACACTCACTAGGGGCTAGAAAATCAATTTTCTTGACTTGTTAAAAACTAAATATTCTTGGTATATAGAGCCTTATTATGAGGTGATACATCCATTTATATGATTTTTTGGCAGTTTGAAAGAAGTGAAGTAAACGCGATTTTACACTCACTAGTGGCTAGAAAATCGAATTTATTGACTTTTTAAAAACTCAGTTATCTTGGTATATATAGCTTATTATGACGTGAAACAAGCATTTATATGATTTTTTCTAGTTTGAAAGAAGTGAAGTAAACGCGATTTTACACTCACTAGGAGCTAGAAAATCAATTGTTTCGACTTGTTAAAAACTCAATATTCTTGGTATATAGAGGCTTATTTTCAGGTGATACATCCATTTATATGATTTTTAGGCAGTTTGAAAGCAGTGAAGTAAACGCGATTTTACACTCACTAGTGGCTAGAAAATCGAATTTCTTGACTTATTAAAAACTCAGTTATCTTGGTATATATAGGCTTATTATGACGTGAAACAACCATTTATGTTTTTTTCGAGGTTTGAAAGAAATAAAGTAAACGCGAATTTACACTCAATAGAGGCTAGAAAATCGAATTTCTTGACCTTTTGAAAACTCAGTATTTTTGGTATATAGAGGCTTATTATGAGGTAATACATCAATTTATATGATTTTTAAGCAGTTTGAAAGGAGTGAAGTAAACGCGATTTTACACTCACTAGTGGCTAGAAAATCGATTTTCTTGACTTTTTGAAACCTCAGTATTTTTGGTATATATAGGCTTATTATGAGGTGATACATCCATTTCTATGATTTTTAAGCAGTTTGAAAGAAGTGAAGTAAACGCGATTTTACACTCATTAGGGGCTAGAAAATCGAATTTCTTGAATTTTTGAAAACTCAGTATTTTTGGTATATAGAGGCTTATTATGAGGTAATGCATCAATTTATATGATTTTTAAGCAGTTTGAAAGAAGTGAAGTAAACGCTATTTTACACTCACTAGGGGCTAGAAAATAGAATTTCCTCGCTTTTTAAAAACTCAGTATTTTTGGTATATAGAGGCTTATTATGGCGTGAAACAACCTTTTATATGATTTTTAAGCAGTTTGAAATAAGTGAAGTAAACGCGATTTTACACTCACTAGTGGCTAGAAAATCGATTTTCTTGACTTTTTGAAAACTCAGTATTTTTGGTATATAGAGGCTTATTGTAAATTAATACATCGATTTATATGATTTTTAAGCAGTTTGAAAGAAGTGAAGTAAACGCGATTTTACACTAACTAGGGGCTAGAAAATCGAATTTCTTCACTTTTTAAAAACTCTGTCTTCTTGGTATATATAGGCTTATTATGACGTGAAACAACCATTTATATGATTTTTTGGAAGATTGAAAGAAGTGAAGAAAACGCGATTTTACACTCACTAGGAGATAGAAAATCGATTTTCTTGACTTGTTAAAAACTCATTATTCTTGGTATATAGAGGCATATTATGAGGTAATACATCAATTTATATGATTTTTAAGCAGTTTGAAAGAAGTGAAGTAAACGCGATTTTACAATCACTAGGGGCTAGGAAATCGAATTTCTTCGCTTTTTAAAAACTCAGTATTCTTGGTACATATAGGCTTATTATGGCGTGAAACAACCATTTATATGATTTTTTCGAAGTTTGAAAGAAGTGAAGTAAACGCGATTATACAATCACTAGTGGCAAGAAAATCGAATTTCTTGACTTTTTTAAAAAACCAGTATTCTTGGTATATATACGCTTATTATGACGTGAAACAACCATTTATATGATTTTTTCGAAGTTTGAAAGAAGTGAAGTAAACGCGATTTTACACTCACTAGGGGCTAGAAAATCGATTTTCTTGACTTGTTAAAAACTCAATATTCTTGGTATATAGAGGCTTATTATGAGGTGATACATCCATTAGATGACTTTTAAGCAGTTTGAAAGAAGTGAAGTAAACGCGATTTTACACTCACTAGGTCCTAGAAAATCGAATTTCTTGACGTTTTGAAAACTCAGTATTTTTGGTATATAGAGGCTTATTATGAGGTAATACATCAATTTATATGATTTTTAAGCAGTTTGAAAGAAGTGAAGTAAACGCGATTTTACACTCACTAGTGGCTAGAAAATCGATTTTCTTGACTTTTTGAAACCTCAGTATTTTTGGTATAAAGAGGCTTATGAGGTAATACATCAATTTATATGATTTTTAAGCAGTTTGAAAAGAAGTGAAGTAAACGCGATCTTACACTCACTAGTGGCTAAAAAATCGAATTTCTTGACTTTTTAAAAACTCAGTATTCTGGTATATATAGGCTTGTTATGACGTGAAACAACCATTTATATGATTTTTTCGAAGTTTGAAAGAAGTGAAGTAAACGCGATTTTACACTCACTAGGGGCTAGAAAATCAATTTTCTTGACTTGTTAAAAACTCAATATTCTTGGTATATAGAGGCTTATTATGAGGTGATACATCCATTTATATGATTTTTTGGCAGTTTGAAAGAAGTGAAGTAAACGCGATTTTACACTCACTAGTGGCTAGAAAATCGAATTTATTGACTTTTTAAAAACTCAGTTATCTTGGTATATATAGCTTATTATGACGTGAAACAAGCATTTATATGATTTTTTCTAGTTTGAAAGAAGTGAAGTAAACGCGATTTTACACTCACTAGGAGCTAGAAAATCAATTGTTTCGACTTGTTAAAAACTCAATATTCTTGGTATATAGAGGCTTATTTTGAGGTGATACATCCATTTATATGATTTTTAAGCAGTTTGAAAGTAGTGAACTAAACGCGATTTTACACTAACTAGGGGCTAGAAAATCGAATTTCTTCACTTTTTAAAAACTCTGTCTTCTTGGTATATATAGGCTTATTATGACGTGAAACAACCATTTATATGATTTTTTGGAAGATTGAAAGAAGTGAAGAAAACGCGATTTTACACTCACTAGGGGATAGAAAATCGATTTTCTTGACTTGTTAAAAACTCATTATTCTTGGTATATAGAGGCATATTATGAGGTAATACATCAATTTATATGATTTTTAAGCAGTTTGAAAGAAGTGAAGTAAACGCAATTTTACTTTCACTAGTGGCTAGAAAATCGATTTTCTTGACTTTTTGGAAACTCAGTATTTTTGGTATATAGAGGCTTATTATAAGTTAATACATCGATTTATATGATTTTTAAGCGGTTTGAAAGAAGTGAAGTAAACGCGATTTTACAATCACTAGGGGCTAGGAAATCGAATTTCTTCGCTTTTTAAAAACTCAGTATTCTTGGTACATATAGGCTTATTATGGCGTGAAACAACCATTTATATGATTTTTTCGAAGTTTGAAAGAAGTGAAGTAAACGCGATTATACAATCACTAGTGGCAAGAAAATCGAATTTCTTGACTTTTTTAAAAAACCAGTATTCTTGGTATATATACGCTTATTATGACGTGAAACAACCATTTATATGATTTTTTCGAAGTTTGAAAGAAGTGAAGTAAACGCGATTTTACACTCACTAGGGGCTAGAAAATCGATTTTCTTGACTTGTTAAAAACTCAATATTCTTGGTATATAGAGGCTTATTATGAGGTGATACATCCATTAGATGACTTTTAAGCAGTTTGAAAGAAGTGAAGTAAACGCGATTTTACACTCACTAGGTCCTAGAAAATCGAATTTCTTGACGTTTTGAAAACTCAGTATTTTTGGTATATAGAGGCTTATTATGAGGTAATACATCAATTTATATGATTTTTAAGCAGTTTGAAAGAAGTGAAGTAAACGCGATTTTACACTCACTAGTGGCTAGAAAATCGATTTTCTTGACTTTTTGAAACCTCAGTATTTTTGGTATAAAGAGGCTTATGAGGTAATACATCAATTTATATGATTTTTAAGCATTTTGAAAAGAAGTGAAGTAAACGCGATTTTACACTCACTAGTGGCTAAAAAATCGAATTTCTTGACTTTTTAAAAACTCAGTATTCTGGTATATATAGGCTTGTTATGACGTGAAACAACCATTTATATGATTTTTTCGAAGTTTGAAAGAAGTGAAGTAAACGCGATTTTACACTCACTAGGGGCTAGAAAATCAATTTTCTTGACTTGTTAAAAACTAAATATTCTTGGTATATAGAGCCTTATTATGAGGTGATACATCCATTTATATGATTTTTTGGCAGTTTGAAAGAAGTGAAGTAAACGCGATTTTACACTCACTAGTGGCTAGAAAATCGAATTTATTGACTTTTTAAAAACTCAGTTATCTTGGTATATATAGCTTATTATGACGTGAAACAAGCATTTATATGATTTTTTCTAGTTTGAAAGAAGTGAAGTAAACGCGATTTTACACTCACTAGGAGCTAGAAAATCAATTGTTTCGACTTGTTAAAAACTCAATATTCTTGGTATATAGAGGCTTATTTTCAGGTGATACATCCATTTATATGATTTTTAGGCAGTTTGAAAGCAGTGAAGTAAACGCGATTTTACACTCACTAGTGGCTAGAAAATCGAATTTCTTGACTTATTAAAAACTCAGTTATCTTGGTATATATAGGCTTATTATGACGTGAAACAACCATTTATGTTTTTTTCGAGGTTTGAAAGAAGTAAAGTAAACGCGAATTTACACTCAATAGAGGCTAGAAAATCGAATTTCTTGACCTTTTGAAAACTCAGTATTTTTGGTATATAGAGGCTTATTATGAGGTAATACATCAATTTATATGATTTTTAAGCAGTTTGAAAGGAGTGAAGTAAACGCGATTTTACACTCACTAGTGGCTAGAAAATCGATTTTCTTGACTTTTTGAAACCTCAGTATTTTTGGTATATATAGGCTTATTATGAGGTGATACATCCATTTCTATGATTTTTAAGCAGTTTGAAAGAAGTGAAGTAAACGCGATTTTACACTCATTAGGGGCTAGAAAATCGAATTTCTTGACTTTTTGAAAACTCAGTATTTTTGGTATATAGAGGCTTATTATAAGTTAATACATCGATTTATATGATTTTTTCGAAGCTTGAAAGAAGTGAAGTAAACGCGATTTTAACTCACTAGGGGATAGAAAATCGATTTTCTTGACTTGTCAAAAACTCAATATTCTTGGTATATAGAGGCTTATTATGAGGTAATACATCAATTTATATGATTTTTAAGCAGTTTGAAAGAAGTGAAGTAAACGCGATTTTACACTCACTAGTGGCTAGAAAATCTATTTTCTTGACTTTTTGAAAACTCAGTATTTTTGGTATATAGAGGCTTATTATAAGTTAATACATCGATTTATATGATTTTTAAGCAGTTTGAAAGAAGTGAAGTAAACGCGATTTTACAATCACTAGGGGCTAGAAAATCGAATTTCTTCGCTTTTTAAAAACTCAGTATTCTTGGTATATATAGGGTTATTATAGCGTGAAACAACCATTTATATGATTTTTTCGAAGTTTGAAAGAAGTGAAGTAAACGCGATTTTACACTCACTAGGGGCTAGAAAATCGATTTTCTTGACTTGTTGAAAAATCAATATTCTTGGTATATATAGGCTTATTATGAGGTGATACATCCATTTATATGATTTTTAAGCAGTTTGAAAGTAGTGAAGTAAACGCGATTTTACAATAACTAGGGGCTAGAAAATCGAATTTCTTGACTTGTTGAAAAATCAATATTCTTGGTATATATAGGCTGATTATGAGGTGATACATCCATTTATATGATTTTTAAGCAGTTTGAAATTAGTGAAGTAAACGCGATTTTACACTAACTAGGGGCTAGAAAATGGAATTTCTTCACTTTTTAAAAACTCAGTCTTCTTGGTATATATAGGGTTATTATGACGTGAAACAACCATTTATATGATTTTTTGGAAGATTGAAAGAAGTGAGTAAAACGCGATTTTACACTCACTAGGGGATAGAAAATCGATTTTCTTGACTTGTTAAAAACTCATTATTCTTGGTATATAGAGGCATATTATGAGGTAATACATCAATTTATATGATTTTTAAGCAGTTTGAAAGAAGTGAAGTAAACGCAATTTTACTTTCACTAGTGGCTAGAAAATCAATTTTCTTGACTTTTTGGAAACTCAGTATTTTTGGTATATAGAGGCTTATTATAAGTTAATACATCGATTTATATGATTTTTAATCGGTTTGAAAGAAGTGAAGTAAACGCGATTTTACAATCACTAGGGGCTAGAAAATCGAATTTCTTCGCTTTTTAAAAACTCAGTATTCTTGGTATATATAGGCTTATTATGTTGTGAAACAACCATTTATATGATTTTTTCGAAGTTTGAAAGAAGTGAAGTAAACGCGATATTACAATCACTAGTAGCAAGAAAAGCGAATTTCTTGACTTTTTAAAAAATCAGTATTCTTGGTATATATAGGCTTATTATGACGTGAAACAACCATTTATATGATTTTTTCGAAGTTTGAAAGAAGTGAAGTAAACGCGATTTTACACTCACTAGGGGCTAGAAAATCGATTTTCTTGACTTGTTAAAAACTCAATATTCTTGGTATATAGAGGCTTATTATGAGGTGATACATCCATTAGATGACTTTTAAGCAGTTTGAAAGAAGTGAAGTAAACGCGATTTTACACTCACTAGGTCCTAGAAAATCGAATTTCTTGACTTTTTGAAAACTCAGTATTTTTGGTATATAGAGGCTTATTATGAGGTAATACATCAATTTATGATTTTTAAGCAGTTTGAAAGAAGTGAAGTAAACGCGATTTTACACTCACTAGTGGCTAGAAAATCGATTTTCTTGACCTTTTGAAACCTCAGTATTTTTGGTATATAGAGGCTTATTATGAGGTAATACATCAATTTATATGATTTTTAAGCAGTTTGAAAAGAAGTGAAGTAAACGCGATTTTACACTCACTAGTGGCTAGAAAATCGAATTTCTTGACTTTTTAAAAACTCAGTATTCTGGTATATATAGGCTTGTTATGACGTGAAACAACCATTTATATGATTTTTCGAAGTTTGAAAGAAGTGAAGTAAACGCGATTTTACACTCACTAGGGGCTAGATAATCGATTTTCTTGACTTGTTATAAACTCAATATTCTTGGTATATAGAGGCTTATTATGAGGTGAAACATCCATTTAGATAATTTTTAAGCAGTTTGAAAGAAGTGAAGTAAACGCGATTTTACACTCACTAGGGGAAAGAAAATCGAATTTCATGACTTTTTAAAAACTCAGTATCCTTGGTATATATAGGCTTATTATGACGTGAAACAACCATTTATGTTTTTTTCGAAGTTTGAAAGAAGTAAAGTAAACGCGATTTTACACTCAATAGAGGCTAGAAAATCGAATTTCTTGACTTTTTGAAAACTGAGTATTTTTGGTATATACAGGCTTATTATAAGTTAATACATCAATTTATATGATTTTTAAGCAGTTTGAAAGAAGTGAAGTAAACGCGATTTTACACTCACTAGTGGCTAGAAAATCGATTTTCTTGACTTTTTGAAACCTCAGTATTTTTGGTATATATAGGCTTATTATGAGGTGATACATCCATTTCTATGATTTTTAAGCAGTTTGAAAGAAGTGAAGTAAACACGATTTTACACTCACTAGGGGCTAGAAAATCGAATTTCTTGACTTTTTGAAAACTGAGTATTTTTGGTATATAGAGGCTTATTATAAGTTAATACATCGATTTATATGATTTTTTCGAAGCTTGAAAGAAGTGAAGTAAACGCGATTTTAGAATCACTAGGGGCTAGAAAATCAATTTTCTTGACTTGTTGAAAAATCAATATTCTTGGTATATATAGGCTTATTATGAGGTGATACATCCATTTATATGATTTTTAAGCAGTTTGAAATTAGTGAAGTAAACGCGATTTTACACTAACTAGGGGCTAGAAAATGGAATTTCTTCACTTTTTAAAAACTCAGTCTTCTTGGTATATATAGGGTTATTATGACGTGAAACAACCAATTATATGATTTTTTGGAAGATTGAAAGAATTGAAGAAAACGCGATTTTAACTCACTAGGGGATAGAAAATCGATTTTCTTGACTTGTCAAAAACCCAATATTCTTGGTATATAGAGGCTTATTATGAGGTAATACATCAATTTATATGATTTTTAAGCAGTTTGAAAGAAGTGAAGTAAACGCGATTTTACACTCACTAGTGGCTAGAAAATCTATTTTCTTGACTTTTTGAAAACTCAGTATTTTTGGTATATAGAGGCTTATTATAAGTTAATACATCGATTTATATGATTTTTAAGCAGTTTGAAAGAAGTGAAGTAAACGCGATTTTACAATCACTAGGGGCTAGAAAATCGAATTTCTTCGCTTTTTAAAAACTCAGTATTCTTGGTATATATAGGCTTATTATAGCGTGAAACAACCATTTATATGATTTTTTCGAAGTTTGAAAGAAGTGAAGTAAACGCGATTTTACACTCACTAGGGGCTAGAAAATCGATTTTCTTGACTTGTTGAAAAATCAATATTCTTGGTATATATAGGCTTATTATGAGGTGATACATCCATTTATATGATTTTTAAGCAGTTTGAAAGTAGTGAAGTAAACGCGATTTTACATTAACTAGGGGCTAGAAAATCGAATTTCTTGACTTGTTGAAAAATCAATATTCCTGGTATATATAGGCTGATTATGAGGTGATACATCCATTTATATGATTTTTAAGCAGTTTGAAAGTAGTGAAGTAAACGCGATTTTACACTAACTAGGGGCTAGAAAATCGAATTTCTTCACTTTTTAAAAACTCTGTCTTCTTGGTATATATAGGCTTATTATGACGTGAAACAACCATTTATATGATTTTTTGGAAGATTGAAAGAAGTGAGGAAAACGCGATTTTACACTCACTAGGGGATAGAAAATCGATTTTCTCTACTTGTTAAAAACTCATTATTCTTGGTATATAGAGGCATATTATGAGGTAATACATCAATTTATATGATTTTTAAGCAGTTTGAAAGAAGTGAAGTAAACGCAATTTTACTTTCACTAGTGGCTAGAAAATCGATTTTCTTGACTTTTTGGAAACTCAGTATTTTTGGTATATAGAGGCTTATTATAAGTTAATACATCGATTTATATGATTTTTAATCGGTTTGAAAGAAGTGAAGTAAACGCGATTTTACAATCACTAGGGGCTAGAAAATCGAATTTCTTCGCTTTTTAAAAACTCAGTATTCTTGGTATATAGAGGCTTATTTTGAGGTGATACATCCATTTATATGATTTTTAGGCAGTTTGAAAGCAGTGAAGTAAACGCGATTTTACACTCACCAGTGGCTAAAAATCGAATTTCTTGACTTATTAAAAACTCAGTTATCTTGGTATATATAGGCTTATTATGACGTGAAACAACCATTTATAAGATTTTTTTTGAAGTTTGATTGAAGTAAAGTAAACGCGATTTTACACTCACTAGGAGTAAGAAAATCAATTGTTTCGACTTGTTAAAAACTCAATATTCTTGGTATATAGAGGCTTATTTTGAGGTGATACATCCATTTATATGAATTTTAGGCAGTTTGAAAGCAGTGAAGTAAACGCGATTTTACACTCACTAGTGGCTAGAAAATGGAATTTCTTGACTTTTTAAAAACTCAGTATTCTTGGTATATATAGGCTTATTATGACGTGAAACAACCATTTATATGTTTTTTTCGAAGTTTGAAAGAAGTGAAGTAAACGCGATTTTACACTCAATAGAGGCTAGAAAATCGAATTTCTTGAATTTTTGAAAACTCAGTATTTTTGGTATATAGAGGCTTATTATGAGGTAATACATCAATTTATTTGATTTTTAAGCAGTTTGAAAAGAAGTGAAGTAAACGCGATTTTACACTCACTAGTGGCTAGAAAATCGAATTTCTTGACTTTTTAAAAACTCAGTATTCTGGTATATATAGGCTTGTTATGACGTGAAACAACCATTTATATGATTTTTCGAAGTTTGAAAGAAGTGAAGTAAACGCGATTTTACACTCACTAGGGGCTAGATAATCGATTTTCTTGACTTGTTAAAAACTCAATATTCTTGGTATATAGAGGCTTATTATGAGGTGAAACATCCATTTAGATAATTTTTAAGCAGTTTGAAAGCAGTGAAGTAAACGCGATTTTACACTCACTAGGGGCAAGAAAATCGAATTTCATGACTTTTTAAAAACTCAGTATCCTTGGTATATATAGGCTTATTATGACGTGAAACAACCATTTATGTTTTTTTCGAAGTTTGAAAGAAGTAAAGTAAACGCGATTTTACACTCAATAGAGGCTAGAAAATCGAATTTCTTGACTTTTTGAAAACTGAGTATTTTTGCTATATACAGGCTTATTATAAGTTAATACATCAATTTATATGATTTTTAAGCAGTTTGAAAGAAGTGAAGTAAACGCGATGTTACACTCACTAGTGGCTAGAAAATCGATTTTCTTGACTTTTTGAAACCTCAGTATTTTTGGTATATATAGGCTTATTATGAGGTGATACATCCATTTCTATGATTTTTAAGCAGTTTGAAAGAAGTGAAGTAAACACGATTTTACACTCACTAGGGGCTAGAAAATCGAATTTCTTGACTTTTTGAAAACTGAGTATTTTTGGTATATAGAGGCTTATTATAAGTTAATACATCGATTTATATGATTTTTTCGAAGCTTGAAAGAAGTGAAGTAAACGCGATTTTAGAATCACTAGGGGCTAGAAAATGGAATTTCTTCACTTTTTAAAAACTCAGTCTTCTTGGTATATATAGGGTTATTATGACGTGAAACAACCAATTATATGATTTTTTGGAAGATTGAAAGAATTGAAGAAAACGCGATTTTAACTCACTAGGGGATAGAAAATCGATTTTCTTGACTTGTCAAAAACCCAATATTCTTGGTATATACAGGCTTATTATGAGGTAATACATCAATTTATATGATTTTTAAGCAGTTTGAAAGAAGTGAAGTAAACGCGATTTTACACTCACTAGTGGCTAGAAAATCTATTTTCTTGACTTTTTGAAAACTCAGTATTTTTGGTATATAGAGGCTTATTATAAGTTAATACATCGATTTATATGATTTTTAAGCAGTTTGAAAGAAGTGAAGTAAACGCGATTTTACAATCACTAGGGGTTAGAAAATCGAATTTCTTCGCTTTTTAAAAAGTCAGTATTCTTGGTATATATAGGCTTATTATAGCGTGAAACAACCATTTATATGATTTTTTCGAAGTTTGAAAGAAGTGAAGTAAACGCGATTTTACACTCACTAGGGGCTAGAAAATCGATTTTCTTGACTTGTTGAAAAATCAATATTCTTGGTATATATAGGCTTATTATGAGGTGATACATCCATTTATATGATTTTTAAGCAGTTTGAAAGTAGTGAAGTAAACGCGATTTTACATTAACTAGGGGCTAGAAAATCGAATTTCTTGACTTGTTGAAAAATCAATATTCCTGGTATATATAGGCTGATTATGAGGTGATACATCCATTTATATGATTTTTAAGCAGTTTGAAAGTAGTGAAGTAAACGCGATTTTACACTAACTAGGGGCTAGAAAATCGAATTTCTTCACTTTTTAAAAACTCTGTCTTCTTGGTATATATAGGCTTATTATGACGTGAAACAACCATTTATATGATTTTTTGGAAGATTGAAAGAAGTGAGGAAAACGCGATTTTACACTCACTAGGGGATAGAAAATCGATTTTCTTGACTTGTTAAAAACTCATTATTCTTGGTATATAGAGGCATATTATGAGGTAATACTTCAATTTATATGATTTTTAAGCAGTTTGAAAGAAGTGAAGTAAACGCAATTTTACTTTCACTAGTGGCTAGAAAATCGATTTTCTTGACTTTTTGGAAACTCAGTATTTTTGGTGTATAGAGGCTTATTATAAGTTAATACATCGATTTATATGATTTTTAATCGGTTTGAAAGAAGTGAAGTAAACGCGATTTTACAATCACTAGGGGCTAGAAAATCGAATTTCTTCGCTTTTTAAAAACTCAGTATTCTTGGTATATAGAGGCTTATTTTGAGGTGATACATCCATTTATATGATTTTTAGGCAGTTTGAAAGCAGTGAAGTAAACGCGATTTTACACTCACTAGTGGCTAAAAATCGAATTTCATGACTTTTTAAAAACTCAGTATCCTTGGTATATATAGGCTTATTATGACGTGAAACAACCATTTATGTTTTTTTCGAAGTTTGAAAGAAGTAAAGTAAACGCGATTTTACACTCAATAGAGGCTAGAAAATCGAATTTCTTGACTTTTTGAAAACTGAGTATTTTTGGTATATACAGGCTTATTATAAGTTAATACATCAATTTATATGATTTTTAAGCAGTTTGAAAGCAGTGAAGTAAACGCGATTTTACACTCACTAGTGGATAGAAAATGGAATTTCTTGACTTTTTAAAAACTCAGTATTCTTGGTATATATAGGCTTATTATGACGTGAAACAACCATTTATATGTTTTTTTCGAAGTTTGAAAGAAGTGAAGTAAACGCGATTTTACACTCAATAGAGGCTAGAAAATCCAATTTCTTGAATTTTTGAAAACTCAGTATTTTTGGTATATAGAGGCTTATTATGAGGTAATGCATCAATTTATTTGATTTTTAAGCAGTTTGAAAGAAGTGAAGTAAACGCTATTTTACACTCACTAGGGGCTAGAAAATAGAATTTCCTCGCTTTTTAAAAACTCAGTATTCTTGGTATATATAGGCTTATTATGGCGTGAAACAACCTTTTATATGATTTTTAAGCAGTTTGAAATAAGTGAAGTAAACGCGATTTTACACTCACTAGTGGCTAGAAAATCGATTTTCTTGACTTTTTGAAAACTCAGTATTTTTGGTATATAGAGGCTTATTATAAATTAATACATCGATTTATATGATTTTTAAGCAGTTTGAAAGAAGTGAAGTAAACGCGATTTTACACACACCACTGGCTAGAAAATCGAATTTCTTGACTTTTTAAAAACTCAGTATTCTTGGTATATATAGGCTTATTATGAGGTGATACATCCATTTATATGACTTTTAAGCAGGCTGAAAAAAGTGAAGTAAACGCGATTTTACACTCACTAGGGGCTAGAAAATCGAATTTCTTGACTTTTTAAAAACTCTGTCTTCTTGGTATATACAGGCTTATTATGACGTGAAACAACCATTTATATGATTTTTTGGAAGATTGAAAGAAGTAAAGAAAACGCGATTTTACAATCACTAGGGGCTAGAAAATCGAATTTCTTCGCTTTTTAAAAACTCAGTATTCTTGGTATATATAGGCTTATTATGGCGTGAAACAACCATTTATATGATTTTTTCGAAGTTTGAAAGAAGTGAAGTAAACGCGATTATACAATCACTAGTGGCAAGAAAATCGAATTTCTTGACTTTTTAAAAAATCAGTATTCTTGGTATATATAGGCTTATTATGACGTGAAACAACCATTTATATGATTTTTTCGAAGTTTGAAAGAAGTGAAGTAAACGCGATTTTACACTCACTAGGGGCTAGAAAATCGATTTTCTTGACTTGTTAAAAACTCAATATTCTTGGTATATAGAGGCTTATTATGAGGTGATACATCCATTAGATGACTTTTAAGCAGTTTGAAAGAAGTGAAGTAAACGCGATTTTACACTCACTAGGTCCTAGAAAATCGAATTTCTTGACTTTTTGAAAACTCAGTATTTTTGGTATATAGAGGCTTATTATGAGGTAATACATCAATTTATATGATTTTTAAGCAGTTTGAAAGAAGTGAAGTAAACGCGATTTTACACTCACTAGTGGCTAGAAAATCGATTTTCTTGACTTTTTGAAACCTCAGTATTTTTGGTATATAGAGGCTTATGAGGTAATACATCAATTTATATGATTTTTAAGCAGTTTGATAAGAAGTGAAGTAAACGCGATTTTACACTCACTAGTGGTTAGAAAATCGAATTTCTTGACTTTTTAAAAACTGAGTATTCTGGTATATATAGGCTTGTTATGACGTGAAACAACCATTTATATGATTTTTTCGAAGATTGAAAGAAGTGAAGTAAACGCGATTTTACACTCACTAGGGGCTAGAAAATCAATTTTCTTGACTTGTTAAAAACTCAATATTCTTGGTATATAGAGGCTTATTATGAGGTTATACATCCATTTATATGATTTTTTGGCAGTTTGAAAGAAGTGAAGTAAACGCGATTTTACACTCACTAGTGGCTAGAAAATCGAATTTCTTGACTTTTTAAAAACTCAGTTATCTTGGTATATATAGCTTATTATGACGTGAAACAAGCATTTATATGATTTTTTCTAGTTTGAAAGAAGTGAAGTAAACGCGATTTTACACTCACTAGGAGCTAGAAAATCAATTGTTTCGACTTGTTAAAAACTCAATATTCTTGTTTTATAGAGGCTTATTTTGAGGTGATACATCCATTTATATGATTTTTAGGCAGTTTGAAAGCAGTGAAGTAAACGCGATTTTACACTCACTAGTGGCTAGAAAATCGAATTTCTTGACTTATTAAAAACTCAGTTATCTTGGTATATATAGGCTTATTATGACGTGAAACAACCATTTATATGATTTTTTCGAAGTTTGAAAGAAGTAAAGTAAACGAGACTTTACACTCACTAGGGGCTAAATAATCGATTTTCTTGACTTGTTAAAAACTCAATATTCCTGGTATATAGAGGCTTATTATGAGGTGAAACATCCATTTATATAATTTTTAAGCAGTTTGAAAGAAGTGAAGTAAACGCGATTTTACACTCACTAGGGGCAAGAAAATCGAATTTCATGACTTTTTAAAAACTCAGTATCCTTGGTATATATAGGCTTATTATGACGTGAAACAACCATTTATGTTTTTTTCGAAGTTTGAAAGAAGTGAAGTAAACGCGATATTACAATCACTAGTGGCAAGAAAATCGAATTTCTTGACTTTTTAAAAAATCAGTATTCTTGGTATATATAGGCTTATTATGACGTGAAACAACCATTTATATGATTTTTTCGAAGTTTGAAAGAAGTGAAGTAAACGCGATTTTACACTCACTAGGGGCTAGAAAATCGATTTTCTTGACTTGTTAAAAACTCAATATTCTTGGTATATAGAGGCTTATTATGAGGTGATACATCCATTAGATCACTTTTAAGCAGTTTGAAAGAAGTGAAGTAAACGCGATTTTACACTCACTAGGGGCTAGAAAATCGAATTTCTTGACTTTTTGAAAACTCAGTATTTTTGGTATATAGAGGCTTATTATAAGTTAATACATCGATTTATATGATTTTTTCGAAGCTTGAAAGAAGTGAAGTAAACGCGATTTTAGAGTCACTAGGGGCTAGAAAATCAATTTTCTTGACTTGTTGAAAAATCAATATTCTTGGTATATATAGGCTTATTATGAGGTGATACATCCATTTATATGATTTTTAAGCAGTTTGAAATTAGTGAAGTAAACGCGATTTTACACTAACTAGGGGCTAGAAAATGGAATTTCTTCACTTTTTAAAAACTCAGTCTTCTTGGTATATATAGGTTTATTATGACGTGAAACAACCATTTATATGATTTTTTGGAAGATTGAAAGAATTGAAGAAAACGCGATTTTAACTCACTAGGGGATAGAAAATCGATTTTCTTGACTTGTCAAAAACTCAATACTCTTGGTATATAGAGGCTTATTATGAGGTAATACATAAATTTATATGATTTTTAAGCACTTTGAAAGAAGTGAAGTAAACGCGATTTTACACTCACTAGTGGCTAGAAAATCTATTTTCTTGACTTTTTGAAAACTCAGTATTTTTGGTATATAGAGGCTTATTATAAGTTAATACATCGATTTATATGATTTTTAAGCAGTTTGAAAGAAGTGAAGTAAACGCGATTTTACAATCACTAGGGGCTAGAAAATCGAATTTCTTCGCTTTTTAAAAACTCAGTATTCTTGGTATATATAGGCTTATTATAGCGTGAAACAACCATTTATATGATTTTTTCGAAGTTTGAAAGAAGTGAAGTAAACACGATTTTACACTCACTAGGGGCTAGAAAATCGATTTTCTCACTTGTTGAAAAATCAATATTCTTGGTATATATAGGCTTATTATGAGGTGATACATCCATTTATATGATTTTTAAGCAGTTTGAAAGTAGTGAAGTAAACGCGATTTTACACTAACTAGGGGCTAGAAAATCGAATTTCTTGACTTGTTGAAAAATCAATATTCTTGGTATATATAGGCTGATTATGAGGTGATACATCCATTTATATGATTTTTAAGCAGTTTGAAAGTAGTGAAGTAAACGCGATTTTACACTAACTAGGGGCTAGAAAATCGAATTTCTTCACTTTTTAAAAACTCTGTCTTCTTGGTATATATAGGCTTATTATGACGTGAAACAACCATTTATATGATTTTTTGGAAGATTGAAAGAAGTGAGGAAAACGCGATTTTACACTCACTAGGGGATAGAAAATCGATTTTCTTGACTTGTTAAAAACTCATTATTTTGGTATATAGAGGCATATTATGAGGTAATACATCAATTTATATGATTTTTAAGCAGTTTGAAAGAAGTGAAGTAAACGCAATTTTACTTTCACTAGTGGCTAGAAAATCGATTTTCTTGACTTTTTGGAAACTCAGTATTTTTGGTATATAGAGGCTTATTATAAGTTAATACATCGATTTATATGATTTTTAATCGGTTTGAAAGAAGTGAAGTAAACGCGATTTTACAATCACTAGGGGCTAGAAAATCGAATTTCTTCGCTTTTTAAAAACTCAGTATTCTTGGTATATATAGGCTTATTATAGCGTGAAACAACCATTTATATGATTTTTTCGAAGTTTGAAAGAAGTGAAGTAAACGCGATTTTACACTCACTAGGGGCTAGAAAATCGATTTTCTTGACTTGTTGAAAAATCAATATTCTTGGTATATATAGGCTTATTATGAGGTGATACATCCATTTATATGATTTTTAAGCAGTTTGAAAGTAGTGAAGTAAACGCGATTTTACATTAACTAGGGGCTAGAAAATCGAATTTCTTGACTTGTTGAAAAATCAATATTCCTGGTATATATAGGCTGATTATGAGGTGATACATCCATTTATATGATTTTTAAGCAGTTTGAAAGTAGTGAAGTAAACGCGATTTTACACTAACTAGGCGCTAGAAAATCGAATTTCTTCACTTTTTAAAAACTCTGTCTTCTTGGTATATATAGGCTTATTATGACGTGAAACAACCATTTATATGATTTTTTGGAAGATTGAAAGAAGTGAGGAAAACGCGATTTTACACTCACTAGGGGATAGAAAATCGATTTTCTTGACTTGTTAAAAACTCATTATTCTTGGTATATAGAGGCATATTATGAGGTAATACATCAATTTATATGATTTTTAAGCAGTTTGAAAGAAGTGAAGTAAACGCAATTTTACTTTCACTAGTGGCTAGAAAATCGATTTTCTTGACTTTTTGGAAACTCAGTATTTTTGGTATATAGAGGCTTATTATAAGTTAATACATCGATTTATATGATTTTTAATCGGTTTGAAAGAAGTGAAGTCAACGCGATTTTACAATCACTAGGGGCTAGAAAATCGAATTTCTTCGCTTTTTAAAAACTCAGTATTCTTGGTATATAGAGGCTTATTTTGAGGTGATACATCCATTTATATGATTTTTAGGCAGTTTGAAAGCAGTGAAGTAAACGCGATTTTACACTCACTAGTGGCTAAAAATCGAATTTCTTGACTTATTAAAAACTCAGTTATCTTGGTATATATAGGCTTATTATGACGTGAAACAACCATTTATAAGATTTTTTTTGAAGTTTGATTGAAGTAAAGTAAACGCGATTTTACACTCACTAGGAGTAAGAAAATCAATTGTTTCGACTTGTTAAAAACTCAATATTCTTGGTATATAGAGGCTTATTTTGAGGTGATACATCCATTTATATGATTTTTTAGGCAGTTTGAAAGCAGTGAAGTAAACGCGATTTTACACTCACTAGTGGCTAGAAAATGGAATTTCTTGACTTTTTAAAAATTCAGTATTCTTGGTATATATAGGCTTATTATGACGTGAAACAACCATTTATATGTTTTTTTCGAAGTTTGAAAGAAGTGAAGTAAACGCGATTTTACACTCAATAGAGGCTAGAAAATCGAATTTCTTGAATTTTTGAAAACTCAGTATTTTTGGTATATAGAGGCTTATTATGAGGTAATACATCAATTTATTTGATTTTTAAGCAGTTTGAAAAGAAGTGAAGTAAACGCGATTTTACACTCACTAGTGGCTAGAAAATCGAATTTCTTGACTTTTTAAAAACTCAGTATTCTGGTATATATAGGCTTGTTATGACGTGAAACAACCATTTATATGATTTTTCGAAGTTTGAAAGAAGTGAAGTAAACGCGATTTTACACTCACTAGGGGCTAGATAATCGATTTTCTTGACTTGTTAAAAACTCAATATTCTTGGTATATAGAGGCTTATTATGAGGTGAAACATCCATTTAGATAATTTTTAAGCAGTTTGAAAGAAGTGAAGTAAACGCGATTTTACACTCACTAGGGGCAAGAAAATCGAATTTCATGACTTTTTAAAAACTCAGTATCCTTGGTATATATAGGCTTATTATGACGTGAAACAACCATTTATGTTTTTTCGAAGTTTGAAAGAAGTAAAGTAAACGCGATTTTACACTCAATAGAGGCTAGAAAATCGAATTTCTTGACTTTTTGAAAACTGAGTATTTTTGGTATATACAGGCTTATTATAAGTTAATACATCAATTTATATGATTTTTAAGCAGTTTGAAAGAAGTGAAGTAAACGCGATTTTACACTCACTAGTGGCTAGAAAATCGATTTTCTTGACTTTTTGAAACCTCAGTATTTTTGGTATATATAGGCTTATTATGAGGTGATACATCCATTTCTATGATTTTTAAGCAGTTTGAAAGAAGTGAAGTAAACACGATTTTACACTCACTAGGGGCTAGAAAATCGAATTTCTTGACTTTTTGAAAACTGAGTATTTTTGGTATATAGAGGCTTATTATAAGTTAATACATCGATTTATATGATTTTTTCGAAGCTTGAAAGAAGTGAAGTAAACGCGATTTTAGAATCACTAGGGGCCTAGAAAATCAATTTTCTTGACTTGTTGAAAAATCAATATTCTTGGTATATATAGGCTTATTATGAGGTGATACATCCATTTATATGATTTTTAAGCAGTTTGAAATTAGTGAAGTAAACGCGATTTTACACTAACTAGGGGCTAGAAAATGGAATTTCTTCACTTTTTAAAAACTCAGTCTTCTTGGTATATATAGGGTTATTATGACGTGAAACAACCATTTATATGATTTTTTGGAAGATTGAAAGAAGTGAGTAAAACGCGATTTTACACTCACTAGGGGATAGAAAATCGATTTTCTTGACTTGTTAAAAACTCATTATTCTTGGTATATAGAGGCATATTATGAGGTAATACATCAATTTATATGATTTTTAAGCAGTTTGAAAGAAGTGAAGTAAACGCAATTTTACTTTCACTAGTGGCTAGAAAATCAATTTTCTTGACTTTTTGGAAACTCAGTATTTTTGGTATATAGAGGCTTATTATAAGTTAATACATCGATTTATATGATTTTTAATCGGTTTGAAAGAAGTGAAGTAAACGCGATTTTACAATCACTAGGGGCTAGAAAATCGAATTTCTTCGCTTTTTAAAAACTCAGTATTCTTGGTATATAGAGGCTTATTTTGAGGTGATACATCCATTTATATGATTTTTAGGCAGTTTGAAAGCAGTGAAGTAAACGCGATTTTACACTCACTAGTGGCTAAAAATCGAATTTCTTGACTTATTAAAAACTCAGTTATCTTGGTATATATAGGCTTATTATGACGTGAAACAACCATTTATAAGATTTTTTTTGAAGTTTGATTGAAGTAAAGTAAACGCGATTTTACACTCACTAGGAGTAAGAAAATCAATTGTTTCGACTTGTTAAAAACTCAATATTCTTGGTATATAGAGGCTTATTTTGAGGTGATACATCCATTTATATGATTTTTAGGCAGTTTGAAAGCAGTGAAGTAAACGCGATTTTACACTCACTAGTGGCTAGAAAATGGAATTTCTTGACTTTTTAAAAACTCAGTATTCTTGGTATATATAGGCTTATTATGACGAGAAACAACCATTTATATGTTTTTTTCGAAGTTTGAAAGAAGTGAAGTAAACGCGATTTTACACTCAATAGAGGCTAGAAAATCGAATTTCTTGAATTTTTGAAAACTCAGTATTTTTGGTATATAGAGGCTTATTATGAGGTAATACATCAATTTATTTGATTTTTAAGCAGTTTGAAAAGAAGTGAAGTAAACGCGATTTTACACTCACTAGTGGCTAGAAAATCGAATTTCTTGACTTTTTAAAACTCAGTATTCTGGTATATATAGGCTTGTTATGACGTGAAACAACCATTTATATGATTTTTCGAAGTTTGAAAGAAGTGAAGTAAACGCGATTTTACACTCACTAGGGGCTAGATAATCGATTTTCTTGACTTGTTAAAAAACTCAATATTCTTGGTATATAGAGGCTTATTATGAGGTGAAACATCCATTTAGATAATTTTTAAGCAGTTTTAAAGCAGTGAAGTAAACGCGATTTTACACTCACTAGGGGCAAGAAAATCGAATTTCATGACTTTTTAAAAACTCAGTATCCTTGGTATATATAGGCTTATTATGACGTGAAACAACCATTTATGTTTTTTTCTAAGTTTGAAAGAAGTAAAGTAAACGCGATTTTACACTCAATAGAGGCTAGAAAATCGAATTTCTTGACTTTTTGAAAACTGAGTATTTTTGCTATATACAGGCTTATTATAAGTTAATACATCAATTTATATGATTTTTAAGCAGTTTGAAAGAAGTGAAGTAAACGCGATGTTACACTCACTAGTGGCTAGAAAATCGATTTTCTTGACTTTTTGAAACCTCAGTATTTTTGGTATATATAGGCTTATTATGAGGTGATACATCCATTTCTATGATTTTTAAGCAGTTTGAAAGAAGTGAAGTAAACACGATTTTACACTCACTAGGGGCTAGAAAATCGAATTTCTTGACTTTTTGAAAACTGAGTATTTTTGGTATATAGAGGCTTATTATAAGTTAATACATCGATTTATATGATTTTTTCGAAGCTTGAAAGAAGTGAAGTAAACGCGATTTTAGAATCACTAGGGGCTAGAAAATGGAATTTCTTCACTTTTTAAAAACTCAGTCTTCTTGGTATATATAGGGTTATTATGACGTGAAACAACCAATTATATGATTTTTTGGAAGATTGAAAGAATTGAAGAAAACGCGATTTTAACTCACTAGGGGATAGAAAATCGATTTTCTTGACTTGTCAAAAACCCAATATTCTTGGTATATAGAGGCTTATTATGAGGTAATACATCAATTTATATGATTTTTAAGCAGTTTGAAAGAAGTGAAGTAAACGCGATTTTACACTCACTAGTGGCTAGAAAATCTATTTTCTTGACTTTTTGAAAACTCAGTATTTTTGGTATATAGAGGCTTATTATAAGTTAATACATCGATTTATATGATTTTTAAGCAGTTTGAAAGAAGTGAAGTAAACGCGATTTTACAATCACTAGGGGTTAGAAAATCGAATTTCTTCGCTTTTTAAAAACTCAGTATTCTTGGTATATATAGGCTTATTATAGCGTGAAACAACCATTTATATGATTTTTTCGAAGTTTGAAAGAAGTGAAGTAAACGCGATTTTACACTCACTAGGGCTAGAAAATCGATTTTCTTGACTTGTTGAAAAATCAATATTCTTGGTATATATAGGCTTATTATGAGGTGATACATCCATTTATATGATTTTTAAGCAGTTTGAAAGTAGTGAAGTAAACGCGATTTTACATTAACTAGGGGCTAGAAAATCGAATTTCTTGACTTGTTGAAAAATCAATATTCCTGGTATATATAGGCTGATTATGAGGTGATACATCCATTTATATGATTTTTAAGCAGTTTGAAAGTAGTGAAGTAAACGCGATTTTACACTAACTAGGGGCTAGAAAATCGAATTTCTTCACTTTTTAAAAACTCTGTCTTCTTGGTATATATAGGCTTATTATGACGTGAAACAACCATTTATATGATTTTTTGGAAGATTGAAAGAAGTGAGGAAAACGCGATTTTACACTCACTAGGGGATAGAAAATCGATTTTCTTGACTTGTTAAAAACTCATTATTCTTGGTATATAGAGGCATATTATGAGGTAATACTTCAATTTATATGATTTTTAAGCAGTTTGAAAGAAGTGAAGTAAACGCAATTTTACTTTCACTAGTGGCTAGAAAATCGATTTTCTTGACTTTTTGGAAACTCAGTATTTTTGGTATATAGAGGCTTATTATAAGTTAATACATCGATTTATATGATTTTTAATCGGTTTGAAAGAAGTGAAGTAAACGCGATTTTACAATCACTAGGGGCTAGAAAATCGAATTTCTTCGCTTTTTAAAAACTCAGTATTCTTGGTATATAGAGGCTTATTTTGAGGTGATACATCCATTTATATGATTTTTAGGCAGTTTGAAAGCAGTGTAGTAAACGCGATTTTACACTCACTAGTGGCTAAAAATCGAATTTCATGACTTTTTAAAAACTCAGTATCCTTGGTATATATAGGCTTATTATGACGTGAAACAACCATTTATGTTTTTTTCGAAGTTTGAAAGAAGTAAAGTAAACGCGATTTTACACTCAATAGAGGCTAGAAAATCGAATTTCTTGACTTTTTGAAAACTGAGTATTTTTGGTATATACAGGCTTATTATAAGTTAATACATCAATTTATATGATTTTTAAGCAGTTTGAAAGCAGTGAAGTAAACGCGATTTTACACTCACTAGTGGATAGAAAATGGAATTTCTTGACTTTTTAAAAACTCAGTATTCTTGGTATATATAGGCTTATTATGACGTGAAACAACCATTTATATGTTTTTTTCGAAGTTTGAAAGAAGTGAAGTAAACGCGATTTTACACTCAATAGAGGCTAGAAAATCCAATTTCTTGAATTTTTGAAAACTCAGTATTTTTGGTATATAGAGGCTTATTATGAGGTAATGCATCAATTTATTTGATTTTTAAGCAGTTTGAAAGAAGTGAAGTAAACGCTATTTTACACTCACTAGGGGCTAGAAAATAGAATTTCCTCGCTTTTTAAAAACTCAGTATTCTTGGTATATATAGGCTTATTATGGCGTGAAACAACCTTTTATATGATTTTTAAGCAGTTTGAAATAAGTGAAGTAAACGCGATTTTACACTCACTAGTGGCTAGAAAATCGATTTTCTTGACTTTTTGAAAACTCAGTATTTTTGGTATATAGAGGCTTATTATAAATTAATACATCGATTTATATGATTTTTAAGCAGTTTGAAAGAAGTGAAGTAAACGCGATTTTACACACACCACTGGCTAGAAAATCGAATTTCTTGACTTTTTAAAAACTCAGTATTCTTGGTATATATAGGCTTATTATGAGGTGATACATCCATTTATATGACTTTTAAGCAGGCTGAAAAAAGTGAAGTAAACGCGATTTTACACTCACTAGGGGCTAGAAAATCGAATTTCTTGACTTTTTAAAAACTCTGTCTTCTTGGTATATACAGGCTTATTATGACGTGAAACAACCATTTATATGATTTTTTGGAAGATTGAAAGAAGTAAAGAAAACGCGATTTTACAATCACTAGGGGCTAGAAAATCGAATTTCTTCGCTTTTAAAAAACTCAGTATTCTTGGTATATATAGGCTTATTATGGCGTGAAACAACCATTTATATGATTTTTTCGAAGTTTGAAAGAAGTGAAGTAAACGCGATTATACAATCACTAGTGGCAAGAAAATCGAATTTCTTGACTTTTTAAAAAATCAGTATTCTTGGTATATATAGGCTTATTATGACGTGAAACAACCATTTATATGATTTTTTCGAAGTTTGAAAGAAGTGAAGTAAACGCGATTTTACACTCACTAGGGGCTAGAAAATCGATTTTCTTGACTTGTTAAAAACTCAATATTCTTGGTATATAGAGGCTTATTATGAGGTGATACATCCATTAGATGACTTTTAAGCAGTTTGAAAGAAGTGAAGTAAACGAGATTTTACACTCACTAGGTCCTAGAAAATCGAATTTCTTGACTTTTTGAAAACTCAGTATTTTTGGTATATAGAGGCTTATTATGAGGTAATACATCAATTTATATGATTTTTAAGCAGTTTGAAAGAAGTGAAGTAAACGCGATTTTACACTCACTAGTGGCTAGAAAATCGATTTTCTTGACTTTTTGAAACCTCAGTATTTTTGGTATATAGAGGCTTATGAGGTAATACATCAATTTATATGATTTTTAAGCAGTTTGATAAGAAGTGAAGTAAACGCGATTTTACACTCACTAGTGGTTAGAAAATCGAATTTCTTGACTTTTTAAAAACTGAGTATTCTGGTATATATAGGCTTGTTATGACGTGAAACAACCATTTATATGATTTTTTCGAAGATTGAAAGAAGTGAAGTAAACGCGATTTTACACTCACTAGGGGCTAGAAAATCAATTTTCTTGACTTGTTAAAAACTCAATATTCTTGGTATATAGAGGCTTATTATGAGGTTATACATCCATTTATATGATTTTTTGGCAGTTTGAAAGAAGTGAAGTAAACGCGATTTTACACTCACTAGTGGCTAGAAAATCGAATTTCTTGACTTTTTAAAAACTCAGTTATCTTGGTATATATAGCTTATTATGACGTGAAACAAGCATTTA
The DNA here is from genome assembly GCA_030765065.1 of Deroplatys truncata. Taxonomy (NCBI): domain Eukaryota; kingdom Metazoa; phylum Arthropoda; class Insecta; order Mantodea; family Mantidae; genus Deroplatys; species Deroplatys truncata. The sequence continues at coordinate 227,734 of JAUKNL010000662.1, read as the reverse complement.
TATGATTTTTTCTAGTTTGAAAGAAGTGAAGTAAACGCGATTTTACACTCACTAGGAGCTAGAAAATCAATTGTTTCGACTTGTTAAAAACTCAATATTCTTGTTTTATAGAGGCTTATTTTGAGGTGATACATCCATTTATATGATTTTTAGGCAGTTTGAAAGCAGTGAAGTAAACGCGATTTTACACTCACTAGTGGCTAGAAAATCGAATTTCTTGACTTATTAAAAACTCAGTTATCTTGGTATATATAGGCTTATTATGACGTGAAACAACCATTTATATGATTTTTTCGAAGTTTGAAAGAAGTAAAGTAAACGAGACTTTACACTCACTAGGGGCTAAATAATCGATTTTCTTGACTTGTTAAAAACTCAATATTCCTGGTATATAGAGGCTTATTATGAGGTGAAACATCCATTTATATAATTTTTAAGCAGTTTGAAAGAAGTGAAGTAAACGCGATTTTACACTCACTAGGGGCAAGAAAATCGAATTTCATGACTTTTTAAAAACTCAGTATCCTTGGTATATATAGGCTTATTATGACGTGAAACAACCATTTATGTTTTTTTCGAAGTTTGAAAGAAGTGAAGTAAACGCGATATTACAATCACTAGTGGCAAGAAAATCGAATTTCTTGACTTTTTAAAAAATCAGTATTCTTGGTATATATAGGCTTATTATGACGTGAAACAACCATTTATATGATTTTTTCGAAGTTTGAAAGAAGTGAAGTAAACGCGATTTTACACTCACTAGGGGCTAGAAAATCGATTTTCTTGACTTGTTAAAAACTCAATATTCTTGGTATATAGAGGCTTATTATGAGGTGATACATCCATTAGATCACTTTTAAGCAGTTTGAAAGAAGTGAAGTAAACGCGATTTTACACTCACTAGGGGCTAGAAAATCGAATTTCTTGACTTTTTGAAAACTCAGTATTTTTGGTATATAGAGGCTTATTATAAGTTAATACATCGATTTATATGATTTTTTCGAAGCTTGAAAGAAGTGAAGTAAACGCGATTTTAGAGTCACTAGGGGCTAGAAAATCAATTTTCTTGACTTGTTGAAAAATCAATATTCTTGGTATATATAGGCTTATTATGAGGTGATACATCCATTTATATGATTTTTAAGCAGTTTGAAATAGGTGAAGTAAACGCGATTTTACACTAACTAGGGGCTAGAAAATGGAATTTCTTCACTTTTTAAAAACTCAGTCTTCTTGGTATATATAGGTTTATTATGACGTGAAACAACCATTTATATGATTTTTTGGAAGATTGAAAGAATTGAAGAAAACGCGATTTTAACTCACTAGGGGATAGAAAATCGATTTTCTTGACTTGTCAAAAACTCAATACTCTTGGTATATAGAGGCTTATTATGAGGTAATACATAAATTTATATGATTTTTAAGCACTTTGAAAGAAGTGAAGTAAACGCGATTTTACACTCACTAGTGGCTAGAAAATCTATTTTCTTGACTTTTTGAAAACTCAGTATTTTTGGTATATAGAGGCTTATTATAAGTTAATACATCGATTTATATGATTTTTAAGCAGTTTGAAAGAAGTGAAGTAAACGCGATTTTACAATCACTAGGGGCTAGAAAATAGAATTTCTTCGCTTTTTAAAAACTCAGTATTCTTGGTATATATAGGCTTATTATAGCGTGAAACAACCATTTATATGATTTTTTCGAAGTTTGAAAGAAGTGAAGTAAACGCGATTTTACACTCACTATGGGCTAGAAAATCGATTTTCTCACTTGTTGAAAAATCAATATTCTTGGTATATATAGGCTTATTATGAGGTGATACATCCATTTATATGATTTTTAAGCAGTTTGAAAGTAGTGAAGTAAACGCGATTTTACACTAACTAGGGGCTAGAAAATCGAATTTCTTGACTTGTTGAAAAATCAATATTCTTGGTATATATAGGCTGATTATGAGGTGATACATCCATTTATATGATTTTTAAGCAGTTTGAAAGTAGTGAAGTAAACGCGATTTTACACTAACTAGGGGCTAGAAAATCGAATTTCTTCACTTTTTAAAAACTCTGTCTTCTTGGTATATATAGGCTTATTATGACGTGAAACAACCATTTATATGATTTTTTGGAAGATTGAAAGAAGTGAGGAAAACGCGATTTTACACTCACTAGGGGATAGAAAATCGATTTTCTTGACTTGTTAAAAACTCATTATTTTGGTATATAGAGGCATATTATGAGGTAATACATCAATTTATATGATTTTTAAGCAGTTTGAAAGAAGTGAAGTAAACGCAATTTTACTTTCACTAGTGGCTAGAAAATCGATTTTCTTGACTTTTTGGAAACTCAGTATTTTTGGTATATAGAGGCTTATTATAAGTTAATACATCGATTTATATGATTTTTAATCGGTTTGAAAGAAATGAAGTAAACGCGATTTTACAATCACTAGGGGCTAGAAAATCGAATTTCTTAGCTTTTTAAAAACTCAGTATTCTTGGTATATAGAGGCTTATTTTGAGGTGATACATCCATTTATATGATTTTTAGGCAGTTTGAAAGCAGTGAAGTAAACGCGATTTTACACTCACTAGTGGCTAGAAAATCGAATTTCTTGACTTATTAAAAACTCAGTTATCTTGGTATATATAGGCTTATTATGACGTGAAACAACCATTTATATGATTTTTTCGAAGTTTGAAAGAAGTAAAGTAAACGCGATTTTACACTCACTAGGAGCTAGAAAATCAATTGTTTCGACTTGTTAAAAACTCAAAATTCTTGGTATACAGAGGCTTATTTTGAGGTGATACATCCATTTATATGATTTTTAGGCAGTTTGAAAGCAGTGAAGTAAACGCGATTTTACACTCACTAGTGGCTAGAAAATCGAATTTCTTGACTTATTAAAAACTCAGTTATCTTGGTATATATAGGCTTATTATGACGTGAAACAACCATTTATATGATTCTTTCGAAGTTTGAAAGAAGTAAAGTAAACGAGACTTTACACTCACTAGGGGCTAGATAATCGATTTTCTTGACTTGTTAAAAACTCAATATTCTTGGTATATAGAGGCTTATTATGAGGTGAAACATCCATTTATATAATTTTTAAGCAGTTTGAAAGAAGTGAAGTAAACGCGATTTTACACTCACTAGGGGCAAGAAAATCGAATTTCATGACTTTTTAAAAACTCAGTATCCTTGGTATATATAGGCTTATTATGACGTGAAACAACCATTTATGTTTTTTTCGAAGTTTCAAAGAAGTAAAGTAAACGCGATTTTACACTCAATAGAGGGTAGAAAATCGAATTTCTTGACTTTTTGAAAACTCAGTATTTTTGGTATATAGAGGCTTATTATGAGGTTATACATCAATTTATATGATTTTTAAGCAGTTTGAAAGAAGTGAAGTAAACACGATTTCACACTCACTAGTGGCTAGAAAATCGATTTTCTTGACTTTTTGAAACCTCAGTATTTTTGGTATATATAGGCTTATTATGAGGTGATACATCCATTTCTATGATATTTAAGCAGTTTGAAAGAAGTGAAATAAACGCGATTTTACACTCACTACGGGCTAGAAAATCGAATTTCTTGACTTTTTGAAAACTCAGTATTTTTGGTATATAGAGGCTTATTATAAGTTAATACATCGATTTATATGATTTTTTCGAAGCTTGAAAGAAGTGAAGTAAACGCGATTTTAGAATCACTAGGGGCTAGAAAATCAATTTTCTTGACTTGTTGAAAAATCAATATTCTTGGTATATATAGGCTTATTATGAGGTGATACATCCATTTATATGATTTTTAAGCAGTTTGAAATTAGTGAAGTAAACGCGATTTTACACTAACTAGGGGCTAGAAAATGGAATTTTTTCACTTTTTAAAAACTCAGTCTTCTTGGTATATATAGGTTTATTATGACGTGAAACAACCATTTATATGATTTTTTGGAAGATTGAAAGAATTGAAGAAAACGCGATTTTAACTCACTAGGGGACAGAAAATCGATTTTCTTGACTTGTCAAAAACTCAATATTCTTGGTATATAGAGGCTTATTATGAGGTAATACATCAATTTATATGATTTTTAAGCAGTTTGAAAGAAGTGAAGTAAACGCGATTTTACACTCACTAGTGGCTAGAAAATCTATTTTCTTGACTTTTTGAAAACTCAGTATTTTTGGTATATAGAGGCTTATTATAAGTTAATACATCGATTTATATGATTTTTAAGCAGTTTGAAAGAAGTGAAGTAAACGCGATTTTACAATCACTAGGGGCTAGAAAATCGATTTTCTTCGCTTTTTAAAAACTCAGTATTCTTGGTATATATAGGCTTATTATAGCGTGAAACAACCATTTATATGTTTTTTCGAAGTTTGAAAGAACTGAAGTAAACGCGATTTTACACTCACTAGGGGCTAGAAAATCGATTTTCTTGACTTGTTGAAAAATCAATATTCTTGGTATATATAGGCTTATTATGAGGTGATACATCCATTTATATGATTTTTAAGCAGTTTGAAAGTAGTGAAGTAAACGCGATTTTACACTAACTAGGGGCTAGAAAATCGAATTTCTTGACTTGTTGAAAAATCAATATTCTTGGTATATATAGGCTGATTATGAGGTGATACATCCATTTATATGATTTTTAAGCAGTTTGAAATTAGTGAAGTAAACGCGATTTTACACTAACTAGGGGCTAGAAAATCGAATTTCTTCACTTTTGAAAAACTCTGTCTTCTTGGTATATATAGGCTTATTATGACGTGAAACAACCATTTATATGATTTTTTGGAAGATTGAAAGAAGGGAGGAAAACGCGATTTTACACTCACTAGGGGATAGAAAATCGATTTTCTTGACTTGTTAAAAACTCATTATTCTTGGTATATAGAGGCATATTATGAGGTAATACATCAATTTATATAATTTTTAAGCAGTTTGAAAGAAGTGAAGTAAACGCAATTTTACTTTCACTAGTGGCTAGAAAATCGATTTTCTTGACTTTTTGGAAACTCAGTATTTTTGGTATATAGAGGCTTATTATAAGTTAATACATCGATTTATATGATTTTTAATCGGTTTGAAAGAAGTGAAGTAAACGCGATTTTACAATCACTAGGGGCTAGAAAATCGAATTTCTTCGCTTTTTAAAAACTCATTATTCTTGGTATATATAGGCTTATTATGGCGTGAAACAACCATTTATATGATTTTTTCGAAGTTTGAAAGAAGTGAAGTAAACGCGATATTACAATCACTAGTGGCAAGAAAATCGAATTTCTTGACTTTTTAAAAAATCAGTATTCTTGGTATATATAGGCTTATTATGACGTGAAACAACCATTTATATGATTTTTTCGAAGTTTGAAAGAAGTGAAGTAAACGCGATTTTACACTCACTAGGGGCTAGAAAATCGATTTTCTTGACTTGTTAAAAACTCAATATTCTTGGTATATAGAGGCTTATTATGAGGTGATACATCCATTAGATCACTTTTAAGCAGTCTGAAAGAAGTGAAGTAAACGCGATTTTACACTCACTAGGTCCTAGAAAATCGAATTTCTTGACTTTTTCAAAACTCAGTATTTTTGGTATATAGAGGCTTATTATGAGGTAATACATCAATTTATATGATTTTTAAGCAGTTTGAAAGAAGTGAAGTAAACGCGATTTTACACTCACTAGTGGCTAGAAAATCGATTTTCTTGACTTTTTGAAACCTTAGTATTTTTGGTATATAGAGGCTTATTATGAGGTAATACATCAATTTATATGATTTTTAAGCAGTTTGAAAAGAAGTGAACTAAACGCGATTTTACACTCACTATTGGCTAGAAAATCGAATTTCTTGACTTTTTAAAAACTCAATATTCTGGTATATATAGGCTTGTTATGACGTGAAACAACCATTTATATGATTTTTTCGAAGTTTGAAATAAGTGAATTAAACGCGATTTTACACTCACTAGGGGCTAGAAAATCAATTTTCTTGACTTGTTAAAAACTCAATATTCTTGGTATATAGAGGCTTATTATGAGGTGATACATCCATTTATATGATTTTTTGGCAGTTTGAAAGAAGTGAAGTAAACGCGATTTTACACTCACTAGTGGCTAGAAAATCGAATTTCTTGACTTTTTAAAAACTCAGTTATCTTGGTATATATATAGCTTATTATGACGTGAAACAAGCATTTATATGATTTTTTCTAGTTTGAAAGAAGTGAAGTAAACGCGATTCTACACTCACTAGTAGCTAGAATATCAATTGTTTCGACTTGTTAAAAACTCAATATTCTTGGTATATAGAGGCTTATTTTGAGGTGATACATCCATTTATATGATTTTTAGGCAGTTTGAAAGCAGTGAAGTAAACGCGATTTTACACTCACTAGTGGCTAGAAAATCGAATTTCTTGACTTATTAAAAACTCAGTTATCTTGGTATATATAGGCTTATTATGACGTGAAACAACCATTTATATGATTTTTTCGAAGTTTGAAAGAAGTAAAGTAAACGAGACTTTACACTCACTAGGGGCTAGATAATCGATTTTCTTGACTTGTTAAAAACTCAATATTCTTGGTATATAGAGGCTTATTATGAGGTGAAACATCCATTTAGATAATTTTTAAGCAGTTTGAAAGAAGTGAAGTAAACGCGATTTTACACTCACTAGGGGCAAGAAAATCGAATTTCATGACTTTTTAAAAACTCAGTATCCTTGGTATATATAGGCTTATTATGACGTGAAACAACCATTTATGTTTTTTTCGAAGTTTGAAAGAAGTAAAGTAAACGCGATTTTACACTCAATAGAGGCTAGAAAATTGAATTTCTTGACTTTTTGAAAACTCAGTATTTTTGGTATATAGAGGCTTATTATGAGGTAATACATCAATTTATATGATTTTTAAGCACTTTGAAAGAAGTGAAGTAAACGCGATTTTACACTCACTAGTGGCTAGAAAATCGATTTTCTTGACTTTTTGAAACCTCAGTATTTTTGGTATATATAGGCTTATTATGAGGTGATACATCCATTTCTATGATTTTTAAGCAGTTTGAAAGAAGTGAAGTAAACGCGATTTTACACTCACTAGGGGCTAGAAAATCGAATTTCTTGACTTTTTGAAAACTCAGTATTTTTGGTATATAGAGGCTTATTATAAGTTAATACATCGATTTATATGATTTTTTCGAAGCTTGAAAGAAGTGAAGTAAACGCGATTTTAGAATCACTAGGGGCTAGAAAATCAATTTTCTTGACTTGTTGAAAAATCAATATCCTTGGTATATATAGGCTTATTATGAGGTGATACATCCATTTATATGATTTTTAAGCAGTTTGAAATTAGTGAAGTAAACGCGATTTTACACTAACTAGGGGCTAGAAAATGGAATTTCTTCACTTTTTAAAAACTCAGTCTTCTTGGTATATATAGGGTTATTATGACGTGAAACAACCATTTATATGATTTTTGGAAGATTGAAAGAATTGAAGAAAACGCGATTTTAACTCACTAGGGGATAGAAAATCGATTTTCTTGACTTGTCAAAAACTCAATATTCTTGGTATATAGAGGCTTATTATGAGGTAATACATCAATTTATATGATTTTTAAGCAGTTTGACAGAAGTGAAGTAAACCCGATTTTACACTCACTAGTGGCTAGAAAATCTATTTTCTTGACTTTTTGAAAACTCAGTATTTTTGGTATATAGAGGCTTATTATAAGTTAATACATCGATTTATATGATTTTTAAGCAGTTTGAAAGAAGTGAAGTAAACGCGATTTTACAATCCATAGGGGCTAGAAAATCGAATTTCTTCGCTTTTTAAAAACTCAGTATTCTTGGTATATATAGGCTTATTATAGCGTGAAACAACCATTTATATGATTTTTTCGAAGTTTGAAAGAAGTGAAGTAAACGCGATTTTACACTCACTAGGGGCTAGAAAATCGATTTTCTTGACTTGTTGAAAAATCAATATTCTTGGTATATATAGGCTTATTATGAGGTGATACATCCATTTATATGATTTTTAAGCAGTTTGAAAGTAGTGAAGTAAACGCGATTTTACACTAACTAGGGGCTAGAAAATCGAATTTCTTGACTTGTTGAAAAATCAATATTCTTGGTATATATAGGCTGATTATGAGGTGATACATCCATTTATATGATTTTTAAGCAGTTTGAAAGTAGTGAAGTAAACGCGATTTTACACTAACTAGGGGCTAGAAAATCGAATTTCTTCACTTTTTAAAAACTCTGTCTTCTTGGTATATAGAGGCTTATTATGAGGTAATACATCAATTTATATGATTTTTAAGCAGTTTGAAAGAAGTGAAGTAAACGCGATTTTACACTCACTAGTGGCTAGAAAATCGACTTTCTTGACTTTTTGAAACGTCAGTATTTTTGGTATATAGAGGCTTATTATGAGGTAATACATCAATTTATATGATTTTTAAGCAGTTTGAAAAGAAGTCAAGTAAACGCGATTTTACACTCACTAGTGGCTAGAAAATCGAATTTCTTGGCTTTTTAAAAACTCAGTATTCTGGTATATATAGGCTTGTTATGACGTGAAACAACCATTTATATGATTTTTTCGAAGTTTGAAAGAAGTGAAGTAAACGCGATTTTACACTTACTAGGGGCTAGAAAATCAATTTTCTTGACTTGTTAAAAACTCAATATTCTTGGTATATAGAGGCTTATTATGAGGTGATACATCCATTTATATGATTTTTTGGCAGTTTGAAAGAAGTGAAGTAAACGCGATTTTACACTCACTAGTGGCTAGAAAATCGAATTTCTTGACTTTTTAAAAACTCAGTTATCTTGGTATATATAGCTTATTATGACGTGAAACAAGCATTTATATGATTTTTTCTAGTTTGAAAGAAGTGAAGTAAACGCGATTTTACACTCACTAGGAGCTAGAAAATCAATTGTTTCGACTTGTTAAAAACTCAATATTCTTGGTATATAGAGGCTTATTTTGAGGTGATACATCCATTTATATGATTTTTAGGCAGTTTGAAAGCAGTGAAGTAAACGCGATTTTACACTCACTAGTGGCTAGAAAATCGAATTTCTTGACTTATTAAAAACTCAGTTATCTTGGTATATATAGGCTTATTATGACGTGAAACAACCATTTATATGATTTTTTCGAAGTTTGAAAGAAGTAAAGTAAACGAGACTTTACAATCACTAGGGGCTAGATAATCGATTTTCTTGACTTGTTAAAAACTCAATATTCTTGGTATATAGAGGCTTATTATGAGGTGATACATCCATTTATATAATTTTCAAGCAGTTTGAAAGAAGTGAAGTAAACGCGATTTTACACTCACTAGGGGCAAGAAAATCGAATTTCATGACTTTTTAAAAACTCAGTATCCTTGGTGTATATAGGCTTATTATGACGTGAAACAACCATTTATGTTTTTTTCGAAGTTTGAAAGAAGTAAAGTAAACGCGATTTTACACTCAATAGAGGCTAGAAAATCGAATTTCTTGACTATTTGAAAACTCAGTATTTTTGGTATATAGAGGCTTATTATGAGGTAATACATCAATTTATATGATTTTTAAGCAGTTTGAAACAAGTGAAGTAAACGCGATTTTACACACACTAGGGGCTAGAAAATCGAAATTCTTGACTTTTTGAAAACTGAGTTTTCTTGGTATACAGATGCTTATTATGAGGTGATACATACATTTATATGATTTTTAAGCAGTTTGAAAGAAGTGAAGTAAACGCGATTTTACACTCACTAGGGGCTAGAAAACCGAATTTCTTGACTTATTGAAAACTCAGTATTTTTGGTATATAGAGGCTTATTATAAGTTAATACATCGATTTATATGATTTTTTCGAAATTTGAAAGAAGTGAGGTAAACGCGATTTTACAATCACTAGGGGCTAGAAAATCAATTTTCTTGACTTGTTGAAAAATCAATATTCTTGGTATATATAGGCTTATTATGAGTTGATACATCCATTTATATGATTTTTAAGCAGTTTGAAATTAGTGAAGTAAACGCGATTTTACGCTAACTAGGGGCTAGAAAATGGAATTTCTTCACTTTTTAAAAACTCAGTCTTCTTGGTATATATAGGGTTATTATGACGTGAAACAACCATTTATATGATTTTTTGGAAGATTGAAAGAATTGAAGAAAACGCGATTTTACACTCACTAGGGGATAGAAAATCGATTTTCTTGACTTGTCAAAAACTCAATATTCTTGGTATATAGAGGCTTATTATGAGGTAATACATCAATTTATATGATTTTTAAGCAGTTTGAAAGAAGTGAAGTAAACGCGATTTTACACTCACTAGTGGCTAGAAAATCTATTTTCTTGACTTTTTGAAAACTCAGTATTTTTGGTATATAGAGGCTTATTATAAGTTAATACATCGATTTATATGATTTTTAAGCAGTTTGAAAGAAGTGAAGTAAACGCGATTTTACAATCACTAGGGGCTAGAAAATCGAATTTCTTCGCTTTTTAAAAACTCAGTATTCTTGGTATATATAGGCTTATTATAGCGTGAAACAACTATTTATATGATTTTTTCGAAGTTTGAAAGAAGTGAAGTAAACGCGATTTTACACTCACTAGGGGCTAGAAAATCGATTTTCTTGACTTGTTGAAAAATCAATATTCTTGGTATATATAGGCTTATTATGAGGTGATACATCTATCTATATGACTTTTAAGCAGTTTGAAATAAGTGAAGTAAACGCGATTTTACACTCACTAGTGGCTAGAAAATCGATTTTCTTGACTTTTTGAAAACTCAGTATTTTAGGTATATAGAGGCTTATAAATTAATACATCGATTTATATGATTTTTAAGCAGTTTGAAAGAAGTGAAGTAAACGCGATTTTACACACACCTCTGGCTAGAATATCGAATTTCTTGACTTTTTAAAAACTCAGTATTCTTGGTATATACAGGCTTCTTATGACGTGCAACAACCATTTATATGATTTTTTCGAAGTTTGAAAGAAGTGAAGTAAACGCGATTTTACACTCACTAGGGGCTAGAAAATCGATTTTCTTGACTTGTTAAAAACTCAATATTCTTGGTATATAGAGGCTTATTATGAGGTGATACATCCATTTATATGACCTTTCAGCAGGCTGAAAGAAGTGAAGTAAACGCGATTTTACACTCACTAGGGGCTAGAAAATCGAATTTCTTGACTTTTTAGAAACTCTGTCTTCTTGGTATATATAGGCTTATTATGACGTGAAACAACCATTTATATGATTTTTTGGAAGATTGAAAGAAGTGAAGAAAACGCGATTTTACAATCACTAGGGGCTAGAAAATCAATTTTCTTGACTTGTTGAAAAATCAATATTCTTGGTATCTATAGGCTGATTATGAGGTGATACATCCATTTATATGATTTTTAAGCAGTTTGAAAGTAGTGAAGTAAACGCGATTTTACACTAACTAGGGGCTAGAAAATCGAATTTCTTCACTTTTTAAAAACTCTGTCTTCTTGGTATATATTGGCTTATTATGACGTGAAACAAGCATTTATATGATTTTTTGGAAGATTGACAGAAGTGAAGAAAACGCGATTTTACACTCACTAGGGGATAGAAAATCGATTTTCCTGACTTGTTAAAAACTCAATATTCTTGGTATATAGAGGCTTATTATGAGGTAATACATCAATTTATATGATTTTTAAGCAGTTTAAAATAAGTGAAGTAAACGCAATTTTACACTCACTAGTGGCTAGAAAATCGATTTTCTTGACTTTTTGGAAACTCAGTATTTTTGGTATATAGAGGCTTATTATAAGTTAATACATTGATTTATATGATTTTTAAGCAGTTTGAAAGAAGTGAAGTAAACGCGATTTTACACTCACTAGTGGCTAGAAAATCGAATTTCTTGACTTTTTAAAAACTCAGTATTCTGGTATATAGAGGCTTATTATGAGGTGATACATCCATTTATATGATTTTTAGGCAGTTTGAAAGAAGTGAAGTAAACGCGATTTTACACTCACTAGTGGCTAGAAAATCGAATTTCTTGACTTTTTAAAAACTCAGTTATCTTGGTATATATAGCTTATTATGACGTGAAACAAGCATTTATATGATTTTTTCTAGTTTGAAAGAAGTGAAGTAAACGCGATTTTACACTCACTAGGAGCTAGAAAATCAATTGTTTCGACTTGTTAAAAACTCAATATTCTTGGTATATAGAGGCTTATTATGAGGTGACACATCCATTAGATGACTTTTAAGCAGTTTGAAAGAAGTGAAGTAAACGCGATTTTACACTCACTAGGTCCTAGAAAATCGAATTTCTTGACTTTTTAAAAACTCGTTTTCTTGGGATATATAGGCTTATTATGGCGTGAAACAACCATTTATATGATTTTTTCGAAGTTTGAACGAAGTGAAGTAAACGCGATTTTACACTCACTAGGGGCTAGAAAATCGATTTTCTTGACTTTTTGCAAACTCAGTATTTTTGGTATATAAAGGCTTATTATCAGTTAATACATCGATTTATATGATTTTTAAGCAGTTTGAAAGAAGTGAAGTAAACGCGATTTTACACTCACTAGTGGCTAGAAAATCGAATTTCTTGACTTTTTAAAAACTCAGTATTCTGGTATATATAGGCTTGTTATGACGTGAAACAACCATTTATATGATTTTTTCGAAGTTTGAAAGAAGTGAAGTAAACGCGATTTTACACTCACTAGGGGCTAGAAAATCAATTTTCTTGACTTGTTAAAAACTCAATATTCTTGGTATATAGAGGCTTATTATGAGGTGATACATCCATTTATATGATTTTTAGGCAGTTTGAAAGAAGTGAAGTAAACGCGATTTTACACTCACTAGTGGCTAGAAAATCGAATTTCTTAACTTTTTAAAAACTCAGTTATCTTGGTATATATAGGCTTATTATGACGTGAAACAACCATTTATGTTTTTTTCGAAGTTGGAAAGAAGTAAAGTAAACGCGATTTTACACTCAATAGAGGCTAGAAAATCAAATTTCTTGACTTTTTGAAAACTAAGTATTTTTGGTATATAGAGGCTTATTATGAGGTGATACTTCTATTTATATGATTTTTAAGCAGTTTGAAAGAAGTGATGTAAACGCGATTTTACACTCACTAGTGGCTAGAAAATCGATTTTCTTGACTTTTTGAAACCTCAGAATTTTTGGTATATATAGGCTGATTATGAGGTGATACATCCATTTCTATGATTTTTAATCAGTTTGAAAGAAGTGAAGTAAACGCGATTTTACACTCAATAGGGGCTAGAAAATCGAATTTCTTGACTTTTTGAAAACTCAGTATTTTTGGTATATAGAGGCTTATTATAAGTTAATACATCGATTTATATGATTTTTTCGAAGCTTGAAAGAAGTGAAGTAAACGTGATTTTACAATCACTAGGGGCTAGAAAATCAATTTTCTTGACTTGTTGAAAAATCAATATTCTTGGTATATATAGGCTTATTATGAGGTGATACATCCATTTATATGATTTTTACGCAGTTTGAAAGTAGTGAAGTAAACGCGATTTTACACTAACTAGGGGCTAGAAAATGGAATTTCTTCACTTTTTAAAAACTCAGTCTTCTTGGTATATATAGGGTTATTATGACGTGAAACAACCATTTATATGATTTTTTGGAAGATTGAAAGAATTGAAGAAAACGCGATTTTACACTCACTAGGGGATAGAAAATCGATTTTCTTGACTTGTTAAAATTCAATATTCTTGGTATATAGAGGCTTATTATGAGGTAATACATCAATTTATATGATTTTTAAGCAGTTCGAAAGAAGTGAAGTAAACGCGATTTTACACTCACTAGTGGCTAGAAAATCTATTTTCTTGACTTTTTGAAAACTCAGTATTTTTGGTATATAGAGGCTTATTATAAGTTAATACATCGATTTATATGATTTTTAAGCAGTTTGAAAGAAGTGAAGTAAACGCGATTTTACAATCACTAGGGGCTAGAAAATCGAATTTCTTCGCTTTTTAAAAACTCAGTATTCTTGGTATATATAGGCTTATTATGGCGTAAAACAACCATTTATATGATTTTTTCGAAGCTTGAAAGAAGTGAAGTAAACGCGATATTACACTCACTAGGGGCTAGAAAATCAATTTTCTTGACTTGTTAAAAACTCAATATTCTTGGTATATAGAGGCTTATTATGAGGTGATACATCCATTTATATGTCCTTTAAGCAGGCTGAAAGAAGTGAAGTAAACGCGATTTTACACTCACTAGTGGTTAGAAAATCGAATTTCTTGACTTTTTAAAAACTCAGTTATCTTGGTATATATAGCTTATTATGACGTGAAACAAGCATTTATATGATTTTTTCTAGTTTGAAAGAAGTGAAGTAAACGCGATTTTACACTCACTAGGAGCTAGAAAATCAATTGTTTCGACTTGTTAAAAACTCAATATTCTTGGTATATAGAGGCTTATTATGAGGTGATACATCCATTTATATAATTTTTAAGCAGTTTGAAAGAAGTGAAGTGAACGCGATTTTACACTCACTAGGGGCAAGAAAATCGAATTTCATGACTTTTTAAAAACTCAGTATTCTTGGTATATATAGGCTTATTATGACGTGAAACAACCATTTATGTTTTTTTCGAAGTTGGAAAGAAGTAAAGTAAACGCGATTTTACACTCAATAGAGGCTAGAAAATCGAATTTCTTGACTTTTTGAAAACTCAGTATTTTTGGTATATACAGGCTTATTATGAGGTGATACTTCTATTTATATGATTTTTAAGCAGTTTGAAAGAAGTGAAGTAAACGCGATTTTACACTCACTAGTGGCTAGAAAATCGATTTTCTTGACTTTTTGAAACCTCAGAATTTTTGGTATATATAGGCTTATTATGAGGTGATACATCCATTTCTATGATTTTTAAGCAGTTTGAAAGAAGTGAAGTAAACGCGATTTTACACTCACTAGGGGCTAGAAAATCGAATTTCTTGACTTGTTGAAAAATCAATATTCTTGGTATATATAGGCTTATTATGAGGTGATACATCTATCTATATGATTTTTAAGCAGTTTCAAATAAGTGAAGTAAACGCGATTTTACACTCACTAGTGGCTAGAAAATCGATTTTCTTGACTTTTTGAAAACTCAGTATTTTTGGTATATAGAGGCTTATAAACTAATACATCGATTTATATGATTTTTAAGCAGTTTGAAAGAAGTGAAGTAAGCGCGATTTTACACACACCACTGGCTAGAAAATCGAATTTCTTGACTTTTTAAAAACTCAGTATTCTTGGTATATATAGGCTTATTATGACGTGCAACAACCATTTATATGATTTTTTCGAAGTTTGAAAGAAGTGAAGTAAACGCGATTTTACACTCACTAGGGGCTAGAAAATCGATTTTCTTGACTTGTTAAAAACTCAATATTCTTGGTATATAGAGGCTTATTATGAGGTGATACATCCATTTATATGTCCTTTAAGCAGGCTGAAAGAAGTGAAGTAAACGCGATTTTACACTCACTAGGGGCTAGAAAATCGAATTTCTTGACTTTTTAAAAACTCTGTCTTCTTGGTGTATATAGGCTTATTATGACGTGAAACAACCATTTATATGATTTTTTGGAAGATTGAAAGAAGTGAAGAAAACGCGATTTTACAATCACTAGGGGCTAGAAAATCAATTTTCTTGACTTGTTGAAAAATCAATATTCTTGGTATATATAGGCTGATTATGAGGTGATACATCCATTTATATGATTTTTAAGCAGTTTGAAAGTAGTGAAGTAAACGCGATTTTACACTAACTAGGGGCTAGAAAATCGAATTTCTTCACTTTTTTAAAGCTCTGTCTTCTTGGTATATATTGGCTTATTATGACGTGAAACAACCATTTATATGATTTTTTGGAAGATTGAAAGAAGTGAAGAAAACGCGATTTTACACTCACTAGGGGATAGAAAATCGATTTTCTTGACTTGTTAAAAACTCAATATTCTTGGTATATAGAGGCTTATTATGAGGTAATACGTCAATTTATATGATTTTTAAGCAGTTTAAAAGAAGTGAAGTAAACGCAATTTTACACTCACTAGTGGCTAGAAAATCGATTTTCTTGACCTTTTGGAAACTCAGTATTTTTGGTATATAGAGGCTTATTATAAGTTAATACATCGATTTATATGATTTTTAAGCAGTTTGAAAGAAGTGAAGTAAACGCGATTTTACAATCACTAGGGGCTAGAAAATCGAATTTCTTCGCTTTTTAAAAACTCAGTATTCTTGGTATATATAGGCTTATTATGGCGTGAAACAACCATTTATATGATTTTTTCGAAGTTTGAAAGAAGTTAAGTAAACGCGATATTACAATCACTAGGGGCTAGAAAATCGATTTTCTTGACTTGTTGAAAAATCAATATTCTTGGTATATATAGGCTTATTATGACGTGATACATCCATTTATATGATGTTTAAACAGTTTGAAAGAAGTGAAGTAAACGCGATTTTACACTCACTAGTGGCTAGAAAATCGAATTTCTTGACTTTTTAAAAAATCAGTATTCTTGGTATATATAGGCTTATTTTGACGTGAAACAACCATTTATATGACTTTTTCGAAGTTTGAAAGAAGTGAAGTAAACGCGATTTTACACTCACTAGGGGCTAGAAAATCAATTCTCTTGACTTGTTAAAAACTCAATATTCTTGGTATATAGAGGCTTATTATGAGGTGATACATCCATTAGATGACTTTTAAGCAGTTTGAAAGAAGTGAAGTAAACGCGATTTTACACTCACTAGGTCCTAGAAAATCGAATTTCTTGACTTTTTAAAAACTCGTTTTCTTGGGATATATAGGCTTATTATGGCGTGAAACAACCATTTATATGATTTTTTCGAAGTTTGAAAGAAGTGAAGTAAACGCGATTTTACACTCACTAGGGGCTAGAAAATCGATTTTCTTGACTTTTTGCAAACTCAGTATTTTTGGTATATAAAGGCTTATTATCAGTTAATACATCGATTTATATGATTTTTAAGCAGTTTGAAAGAAGTGAAGTAAACGCGATTTTACACTCACTAGTGGCTAGAAAATCGAATTTCTTGACTTTTTAAAAACTCAGTATTCTGGTATATATAGGCTTGTTATGACGTGAAACAACCATTTATATGATTTTTTCGAAGTTTGAAAGAAGTGAAGTAAACGCGATTTTACACTCACTAGGGGCTAGAAAATCAATTTTCTTGACTTGTTAAAAACTCAATATTCTTGATATATAGAGGCTTATTATGAGGTGATACATCCATTTATATGATTTTTAGGCAGTTTGAAAGAAGTGAAGTAAACGCGATTTTACACTCACTAGTGGCTAGAAAATCGAATTTCTTAACTTTTTAAAAACTCAGTTATCTTGGTATATATAGCTTATTATGACGTGAAACAAGCATTTATATGATTTTTTCTAGTTTGAAAGAAGTGAAGTAGACGCGATTTTACACTCACTAGGGGCTAGAAAATCGAATTTCTTCACTTTCTACAAACTCAGTATTCTTGGTATATATAGGCTTATTATGACGTAAAACAACCATTTATATGTTTTTTTCGAAGTTTGAAAGAAGTGAAGTAAACGCGATTTTACAATCACTAGGGGCTAGAAAATCGAATTTCTTCGCTTTTTAAAAACTCAGTATTCTTGGTATATATAGGCTTATTATGGCGTGAAACAACCATTTATATGATTTTTTCGAAGTTTGAAAGAAGTGAAGTAAACGCGATTTTACACTCACTAGGGGCTAGAAAATCGATTTTCTTGACTTGTTGAAAAATCAATATTCTTGGTATATATAGGCTTATTATGAGGTGATACATCTCTTTATATGATTTTTAAGCAGTTTGAAAGAATTGAAGTAAACGCGATTTTACACTCACTAGTGGCTAGAAAATCGATTTTCTTGACTTTTTGGAAACTCAGTATTTTTGGTATATAGAGGCTTATTATAAGTTAATACATCGATTTATATGATTTATAAGTAGTTTGAAAGAAGTGAAGTAAACGCGATTTTACAATCACTAGGGGCTAGAAAATCGAATTTCTTCGCTTTTTAAAAACTCAGTATTCTTGGTATATATAGGCTTATTATGGCGTAAAACAACCATTTATATGATTTTTTCGAAGCTTGAAAGAAGTGAAGTAAACGCGATATTACACTCACTAGGGGCTAGAAAATCAATTTTCTTGACTTGTTAAAAACTCAATATTCTTGGTATATAGAGGCTTATTATGAGGTGATACATCCATTAGATGACTTTTAAGCAGTTTGAAAGAAGTGAAGTAAACTCGATTTTACACTCACTAGGTCCTAGAAAATCGAATTTCTTGACTTTTTAAAAACTCGTTTTCTTGGGATATATAGGCTTAGTATGGCGTGAAACAACCATTTATATGATTTTTTCGAAGTTTGAAAGAAGTGAAGTAAACGCGATTTTACACTCACTAGGGGCTAGAAAATCGATTTTCTTGACATTTTGCAAACTCAGTATTTTTGGTATATAAAGGCTTATTATCAGTTAATACATCGATTTATATGATTTTTAAGCAGTTTAAAAGAAGTGAAGTAAACGCGATTTTACACTCACTAGTGGCTAGAAAATCGAATTTCTTGACTTTTTAAAAACTCAGTATTCTGGTATATACAGGCTTGTTATGACGTGAAACAACCATTTATATGATTTTTTCGAAGATAGAAAGAAGTGAAGTAAACGCGATTTTACACTCACTAGGGCCTAGAAAATCAATTTTCTTGACTTGTTAAAAACTGAATATTCTTGGTATATAGAGGCTTATTATGAGGTGATACATCCCTTTATATGATTTTTAGGCAGTTTGAAAGAAGTGAAGTAAACGCGATTTTACACTCACTAGTGGCTAGAAAATCGAATTTCTTGACTTCTTAAAAACTCAGTTATCTTGGTATATATAGCTTATTATGACGTGAAACAAGCATTTATATGATTTTTTCTAGTTTGAAAGAAGTGAAGTAAACGCGATTTTACACTCACTAGGGGCAAGAAAATCGAATTTCATGACTTTTTAAAAACTCAGTATTCTTGGTATATATAGGCTTATTATGACGTGAAACAACCATTTATGTTTTTTTCGAAGTTGGAAAGAAGTAAAGTAAACGCGATTTTACACTCAATAGAGGCTAGAAAATCGAATTTCTTGACTTTTTGAAAACTCAGTATTTTTGGTATATAGAGGCTTATTATGAGGTGATACTTCTATTTATATGATTTTTAAGCAGTTTGAAAGAAGTGAAGTAAACGCGATTTTACACTCACTAGTGGCTAGAAAATCGATTTTCTTGACTTTTTGAAACCTCAGAATTTTTGGTATATATAGGCTTATTATGAGGTGATACATCTATCTATATGATTTTTAAGCAGTTTCAAATAAGTGAAGTAAACGCGATTTTACACTCACTAGTGGCTAGAAAATCGAATTTCTTGACTTGTTGAAAAATCAATATTCTTGGTATATATAGGCTTATTATGAGGTGATACATCTATCTATATGATTTTTAAGCAGTTTCAAATAAGTGAAGTAAACGCGATTTTACACTCACTAGTGGCTAGAAAATCGATTTTCTTGACTTTTTGAAAACTCAGTATTTTTGGTATATAGAGGCTTATAAACTAATACATCGATTTATATGATTTTTAAGCAGTTTGAAAGAAGTGAAGTAAGCGCGATTTTACACACACCACTGGCTAGAAAATCGAATTTCTTGACTTTTTAAAAACTCAGTATTCTTGGTATATATAGGCTTATTATGACGTGCAACAACCATTTATATGATTTTTTCGAAGTTTGAAAGAAGTGAAGTAAACGCGATTTTACACTCACTAGGGGCTAGAAAATCGATTTTCTTGACTTGTTAAAAACTCAATATTCTTGGTATATAGAGGCTTATTATGAGGTGATACATCCATTTATATGTCCTTTAAGCAGGCTGAAAGAAGTGAAGTAAACGCGATTTTACACTCACTAGGGGCTAGAAAATCGAATATCTTGACTTTTTAAAAACTCTGTCTTCTTGGTGTATATAGGCTTATTATGACGTGATACATCCATTTATATGATTATTAGGCAGTTTGAAAGAAGTGAAGTAAACGCGATTTTACACTCACTAGTGGCTAGAAAATCGAATTTCTTAACTTTTTAAAAACTCAGTTATCTTGGTATATATAGCTTATTATGACGTGAAACAAGCATTTATATGATTTTTTCTAGTTTGTAAGAAGTGAAGTAAACGCGATTTTACACTCACTAGGGGCTAGAAAATCGAATTTCTTCACTTTCTACAAACTCAGTATTCTTGGTATATATAGGCTTATTATGACGTAAAACAACCATTTATATGTTTTTTTCGAAGTTTGAAAGAAGTGAAGTAAACCCGATTTTACAATCACTAGGGGCTAGAAAATCGAATTTCTTCGCTTTTTAAAAACTCAGTATTCTTGGTATATATAGGCTTATTATGGCGTGAAACAACCATTTATATGATTTTTTCGAAGTTTGAAAGAAGTGAAGTAAACGCGATTTTACACTCACTAGGGGCTAGAAAATCGATTTTCTTGACTTGTTGAAAAATCAATATTCTTGGTATATATAGGCTTATTATGAGGTGATACATCTCTTTATATGATTTTTAAGCAGTTTGAAAGAATTGAAGTAAACGCGATTTTACACTCACTAGTGGCTAGAAAATCGATTTTCTTGACTTTTTGGAAACTCAGTATTTTTGGTATACAGAGGCTTATTATAAGTTAATACATCGATTTATATGATTTTTAAGCAGTTTGAAAGAAGTGAAGTAAACGCGATTTTACAATCACTAGGGGCTAGAAAATCGAATTTCTTCGCTTTTTAAAAACTCAGTATTCTTGGTATATATAGGCTTATTATGGCGTAAAACAACCATTTATATGATTTTTTCGAAGCTTGAAAGAAGTGAGGTAAACGCGATATTACACTCACTAGGGGCTAGAAAATCAATTTTCTTGACTTGTTAAAAACTCAATATTCTTGGTATATAGAGGCTTATTATAAGGTGATACATCCATTAGATGACTTTTAAGCAGTTTGAAAGAAGTGAAGTAAACTCGATTTTACACTCACTAGGTCCTAGAAAATCGAATTTCTTGACTTTTTAAAAACTCGTTTTCTTGGGATATATAGGCTTATTATGGCGTGAAACAACCATTTATATGATTTTTTCGAAGTTTGAAAGAAGTGAAGTAAACGCGATTTTACACTCACTAGGGGCTAGAAAATCGATTTTCTTGACATTTTGCAAACTCAGTATTTTTGATATATAAAGGCTTTTTATCAGTTAATACATCGATTTATATGATTTTTAAGCAGTTTAAAAGAAGTGAAGTAAACGCGATTTTACACTCACTAGTGGCTAGAAAATCGAATTTCTTGACTTTTTAAAAACTCAGTATTCTGGTATATACAGGCTTGTTATGACGTGAAACAACCATTTATATGATTTTTTCGAAGTTTGAAAGAAGTGAAGTAAACGCGATTTTACACTCACTAGGGCCTAGAAAATCAATTTTCTTGACTTGTTAAAAACTGAATATTCTTGGTATATAGAGGCTTATTATGAGGTGATACATCCATTTATATGATTTTTAGGCAGTTTGAAAGAAGTGAAGTAAACGCGATTTTACACTCACTAGTGGCTAGAAAATCGAATTTCTTGACTTTTTAAAAACTCAGTTATCTTGGTATATATAGCTTATTATGACGTGAAACAAGCATTTATATGATTTTTTCTAGTTTGAAAGAAGTGAAGTAAACGCGATTTTACACTCACTAGGAGCTAGAAAATCAATTGTTTCGACTTGTTAAAAACTCAATATTCTTGGTATATAGAGGCTTATTATGAGGTGATACATCCATTTATATAATTTTTAAGCAGTTTGAAAGAAGTGAAGTAAACGCGATTTTACACTCACTAGGGGCAAGAAAATCGAAATTCATGACTTTTTAAAAACTCAGTATTCTTGGTATATATAGGCTTATTATGACGTGAAACAACCATTTATGTTTTTTTCGAAGTTGGAAAGAAGTAAAGTAAACGCGATTTTACACTCAATAGATGCTAGAAAATCGAATTTCTTGACTTTTTGAAAACTCAGTATTTTTGGTATATAGAGGCTTATTATAAGGTGATACTTCTATTTATATGATTTTTAAGCAGTTTGAAAGAAGTGAAGTAAACGCGATTTTACACTCACTAGTGGCTAGAAAATCGATTTTCTTGACTTTTTGAAACCTCAGAATTTTTGGTATATATAGGCTTATTATGAGGTGATACATCTATCTATATGATTTTTAAGCAGTTTCAAATAAGTGAAGTAAACGCGATTTTACACTCACTAGTGGCTAGAAAATCGATTTTCTTGACTTTTTGAAAACTCAGTATTTTTGGTATATAGAGGCTTATAAACTAATACATCGATTTATATGATTTTTAAGCAGTTTGAAAGAAGTGAAGTAAGCGCGATTTCACACACACCACTGGCTAGAAAAACGAATTTCTTGACTTTTTAAAAACTCAGTATTCTTGGTATATATAGGCTTATTATGACGTGCAACAACCATTTATATGATTTTTTCGAACTTTCAAGAAGTGAAGTAAACGCGATTTTACACTCACTAGGGGCTAGAAAATCGATTTTCTTGACTTGTTAAAAACTCAATATTCTTGTATATAGAGGCTTATTATGAGGTGATACATCCATTTATATGTCCTTTAAGCAGGCTGAAAGAAGTGAAGTAAACGCGATTTTACACTCACTAGGGGCAAGAAAATCGAATTTCTTGACTTTTTAAAAACTCTGTCTTCTTGGTATATATAGGCTTATTATGACGTGAAACAACCATTTATATGATTTTTTGGAAGATTGAAAGAAGTGAAGAAAACACGATTTTACAATCACTAGGGGCTAGAAAATCAATTTTCTTGACTTGTTGAAAAATCAATATTCTTGGTATATATAGGCTGATTATGAGGTGATACATCCATTTATATGATTTTTAAGCAGTTTGAAAGTAGTGAAGTAAACGCGATTTTACACTAACTAGGGGCTAGAAAATCGAATTTCTTCACTTTTTAAAAACTCTGTCTTCTTGGTATATATTGGCTTATTATGACGTGAAACAACCATTTATATGATTTTTTGGAAGATTGAAAGAAGTGAAGAAAACGCGATTTTACACTCACTAGGGGATAGAAAATCGATTTTCTTGACTTGTTAAAAACTCAATATTCTTGGTATATAGAGGCTTATTATGAGGTAATACATCAATTTATATGATTTTTAAGCAGTTTGAAAGAAGTGAAGTAAACGCAATTTTACACTCACTAGTGGCTAGAAAATCGATTTTCTTGACTTTTTGGAAACTCAGTATTTTTGGTATATAGAGGCTTATTATAAGTTAATACATCGATTTATATGATTTTTAAGCAGTTTGAAAGAAGTGAAGTAAACGCGATTTTACAATCACTAGGGGCTAGAAAATCGAATTTCTTCGCTTTTTAAAAACTCAGTATTCTTGGTATATATAGGCTTATTATGGCGTGAAACAACCATTTATATGATTTTTTCGAAGTTTGAAAGAAGTTAAGTAAACGCGATATTACAATCACTAGGGGCTAGAAAATCGATTTTCTTGACTTGTTGAAAAATCAATATTCTTGGTATATATAGGCTTATTATGACGTGATACATCCATTTATATGATGTTTAAACAGTTTGAAAGAAGTGAAGTAAACGCGATTTTACACTCACTAGTGGCTAGAAAATCGAATTTCTTGACTTTTTAAAAAATCAGTATTCTTGGTATATATAGGCTTATTATGACGTGAAACAACCATTTATATGACTTTTTCGAAGTTTGAAAGAAGTGAAGTAAACGTGATTTTACACTCACTAGGGGCTAGATAATCAATTTTCTTGACTTGTTAAGAACTCAATATTCTTGGTATATAGAGGCTTAATATGAGGTGATACATCCATTAGATGACTTTTAAGCAGTTTGAAAGAAGTGAAGTAAACGCGATTTTACACTCACTAGGTCCTAGAAAATCGAATTTCTTGACTTTTTAAAAACTCGTTTTCTTGGGATATATAGGCTTATTATGGCGTGAAACAACCATTTATATGATTTTTGCGAAGTTTGAAAGAAGTGAAGTAAACGCGATTTTACACTCACTAGGGGCTAGAAAATCGATTTTCTTGACTTTTTGCAAACTCAGTATTTTTGGTATATAAAGGCTTATTATCAGTTAATACATCGATTTATATGATTTTTAAGCAGTTTGAAAGAAGTGAAGTAAACTCGATTTTACACTCACTAGTGGCTAGAAAATCGAATTTCTTGACTTTTTAAAAACTCAGTATTCTGGTATATATAGGCTTGTTATGACGTGAAACTACCATTTATATGATTTTTTCGAAGTTTGAAAGAAGTGAAGTAAACGCGATTTTACACTCACTAGGGGTTAGAAAATCAATTTTCTTGACTTGTTAAAAACTCAATATTCTTGGTATATAGAGGCTTATTATGAGGTGATACATCCATTTATATGATTTTTAGGCAGTTCGAAAGAAGTGAAGTAAACGCGATTTTACACTCACTAGTGGCTAGAAAATCGAATTTCTTAACTTTTTAAAAACTCAGTTATCTTGGTATATATAGCTTATTATGACGTGAAACAAGCATTTATATGATTTTTTCTAGTTTGAAAGAAGTGAAGTAAACGCGATTTTACACTCACTAGGGGCTAGAAAATCGAATTTCTTCACTTTCTACAAACTCAGTATTCTTGGTATATATAGGCTTATTATGACGTGAAACAACCATTTATATGTTTTTTTCGAAGTTTGAAAGAAGTGAAGTAAACGCGATTTTACACTCAATAGAGGCTAGAAAATCGAATTTCTTGAATTTTTGAAAACTCAGTATTTTTGGTATATAGAGGCTTATTATGAGGTAATACATCAATTTATATGATTTTTAAGCAGTTTGAAAGAAGTGAAATAAACGCTATTTTACGCTCACTAGGGGCTAGAAAATCTAATTTCCTCGCTTTTTAAAAACTCAGTATTCTTGGTATATATAGGCTTATTATGGCGTGAAACAACCATTTATACGATTTTTAAGCAGTTTGAAATAAGTGAAGTAAACTCGATTTTACACTCACTAGTGGCTAGAAAATCGATTTTCTTGACTTTTTGAAAACTCGGTATTCTTGGTATATAGAGGCTTATTATGACTTGCAACATCCATTAAATGATTTTTTCGAAGTTTGAAAGAAGTGTGGAAAGCGTGGGCTTTCTCTCTCTCTAGGGGCTAGAAAATCGAATTTCTTGACTTTTTGAAAACTCAGTATTCTTGGTATATAGAGGCTTACTAGGAGGTGATACATCCATTTATATGATTTTTAAGCAGTTTGAAAGAAGTGAAGTAAACGCGATTTTACACTCACTAGGGGCTAGAAAATCGAATTTCTTGACTTTTTGAAAACTCAGTATTCTTGGTATATAGAGGCTTATTATGAGGTGATACGTTCATTTATATGATTTTTAAGATGTTTGAAAGAAGTGAAGTAAACGCGATTTTACACTCAGTAGGGGCTAGAAAAATTGAATTTCTTGACTTGTTGATATCTCAATATTCTTTGTATATATAGGCTTATTATGACTTGCAACATCCATTAAATGATTTTTTCGAAGTTTGAAAGAAGTGTGGAAAGCGTGATTTTACACTCTCTAGGGGCTAGAAAATCGAATTTCTTGACTTTTTGAAAACTCAGTATTCTTGGTATTAAGAGGCTTACTAGGAGGTGATACATCCATTTATATGATTTTTAAGCAGTTTGAAAGAAGTGAAGTAAACGCGATTTTACACTCACTAGGGGCTAGAAAATCGAATTTCTTGACTTTTTGAAAACTCAGTATTCTTGGTATATAGAGGCTTACTATGAGGTGATACATCCATTTATATGATTTTTAAGCAGTTTGAAAGAAGTGAAGTAAACGCGATTTTACACTCACTAGGGGCTAGAAAATCGAATTTCTTGACTTGTTGAAAACTCAGTATTCTTGGTATATAGAGGCTTATTATGTGGTGATACATCCAATTATATGATTTTTAAGCAGTTTGTAAGAAGTGAAGTAAACGCGATTTTCCACTCACTAGGGGCTAGAAAATCGAATTTCTTGACTTGTTGAAACTCAATATTCTTGGTATATATAGGCTTATTATGACGTGAAACATCCATTTATATGATTTTTCGAAGTTTGTAAGAAGTGTGGAAAGCGTGATTTTTAGACTGGCATCGTATCGCTCAGAACTAAACCCAATCGAATTAAACTGGGCTGATATAAAAAATGTGTGGCATGCAGAAATATCACTTTTAAAATAAAATATGTGGAGCAGTTATAACGCCAGCAGTTTGCTGAAATTGGAGGGCCAGAATGGGAAAATGTATGTCGACATGTTGAATAAATTAAGAATCATTATTTCCAAGAATACGGAATTGCAGAAAATCAAATATAAAGAATTCTCATCCAGGATAATGGTGCAGAAAGTAAGGACAGCAGTGATGACGGCAAGAATGTGAGTGATTCCGCAGAAGAGGAAGGGTTGTTAGATGTGGAAGAATTGGAGGCAATGATTGACAGCGTTTTTCATACTGAGCGTAGATTTTAATATACGGTATATAACTAAGTTTATCAGCGCAATGCAGTGCATAACGGTGTGGGTATATTTGACAATGACTGTCCCACGCACTTCTGCAACATGCAGACGACCGGTCACCTCCTGATCTGGTAGGTAACTCGCTTCCTAGCTGTCATTAAGATTTTCACGTGTAATTCGGAGGCTCAGTTTTAGGGGAAACAAGTTTAAAAAAAATCTGATGTGTTACACTCACATGACTTTCTCTACTCTTGTACAATCTATTTTTACAAAAGTCTATTCTCCATATGCTTCATATTAATCGAGATATCGAGATGTCAATCTTATTGGTAATTTTCTTGTAGACGCAAGGGAAACATGGTAGCTTTTAAGCGATAGTCAAATATTTTAACGCTGGTTGCTATGTGGCGAATTCCATTCTCTTTGCAAGTCCAGGACATAAAAAAATGATTAACGAATTTGAGAAGAAGTATAAGTATTGGAAAATTTAAGGAAATAACAAGCAATATCTCGAAAACGGTTCACTCAACAAAAGAAATGTATATGACATAAGTTGTGTATTTTAATGCGATCTACATTTTTTGTGTAGTAAAATTTTGTCTATCTCTTATGGTTTACCAGTTATGCAAAAGTCGTTCACTATGAAGAATACTTTTGGAGACATTCCCATAAAATTCGAGATATACATTTCATTTCTCATGACATTATCTTAAACATATGATATTTTAATCAAAATCGTTAGAGCCATTTTTGAGAAAATTAAAATTTTCGAAAAATCTGGGGTGGGGGGATTTTCTTGAAAACCTTCGTGTCGCATCTCTGGAAGATACTGAACCTAAATACCAAGTTTGGTGTTTATCCGACTGTTCGTTTTTGAGTTATGCTGTTCACAGACACACACACACAGACACACAGACACATACACACACACAGACACACACACACACGGACATGTTTCCAAAAATGCTTTTTTTGGATTCAGGAGGTCTCAAAACATGCATTTCCGGTGAAATCTCGGTATCGAATTTTTGGGTGGAATGCAATACTTCCCCTACTTACTATACGTAGTAGAGAAAGTAATATATAAAAAAGTGTTTCTTGATAAACAACTCAAGAAACCAAAACTCCGTGACACTACGGGTCATAGTAATTTTGTTTCCATTTGAAAATATTTGTCTATAATGCATTTAAAAGTTTTAAATAAACGACAAATTTTTATAAAGCTGAAAATATTTGGGAGGGTGTTGGGGTAGTTGATACACAAACTAACTTTGTTTATTATTTTTTAGACTTACCTCTTCATAAACTTTGCCACGGTAGTTGTTCCTTATTGTTGATTCGTTAGGAACTTTTCGTCCGGAATATTTTTCCAGGAAATTTCGAAATTCCATTTTATTTAACTTATTCAAAGGAATGTTGACTGAAACTAATGCTTTGCACATATCTTTAGAAAAAAATTATTACTGTCATCGTTTCCACTTCTGCTTGCAGAAAATGCTGCTGGTAAGGTTGTTTGGATCTTGGAGACATTTTTACTTTCTCTACTACGTATAGTAAGTAGGGGAAGTATTGTATTCCACCCAAAATTTCGATACCGAGATTTCACCGGAAATACATGTTTTGAGACTCACTGAATCCAAAAAAAGCATTTTTGGAAACATGTCCGTGTGTGTGTCTGTCTGTGTGTCTGTGTGTC
The DNA here is from genome assembly GCA_030765065.1 of Deroplatys truncata. Classification (NCBI taxonomy): domain Eukaryota; kingdom Metazoa; phylum Arthropoda; class Insecta; order Mantodea; family Mantidae; genus Deroplatys; species Deroplatys truncata. Next base: position 199,141 of record JAUKNL010000662.1, on the reverse strand, counting down.
TGTGTGTCTGTGAACAGCATAACTCAAAAACGAAGAGTCGGATAAACACCAAACCTGGTATTTAGGTTCAGTATCTTTCAGAGATGCGACACGAAGGTTTTCAAGAAAATCCCCCCACCCCAGACAACCCTTTACATGGAACATTTTTCGAAAATTTTAATTTTCTCAAAAACGGCTCTAACGATTTTCATTAAAATATCATATGTTTAAGATATTGTCATGGCAAATAAAATTTATATCTCGAATTTTCTGGGAATGTCTCCAAAAGTATTCTTCATTATGAACGACTTTTTCATAACGGGTAAACCTTAACAGATAGACAAAATTTTACTACACGAAAAATGTAGATCGCGTTAAAGTACATAATTTATGTCATATACATTTCTTTTGTTGAGTGAAGCGTTTGCGAGATATTGCTTGTTATTCCCTTAAATTTTCCAATACTTATACTTTTTCTCAACTTACTTATTCATTTTTTTTATGTTCTGGACATGCAAAGAGAATGGAATGCGCCACATAGCAACCAGCGTTAAAATATTTGACTATCGCTTAAAACCTACCATATTCCCCTTGCATCTATAAGAAAATTATCAATAAGATTGACATCTCGATATCTCCATTAACATGAAGCATATGGAGAATAGGCGTTTGTAAAAATAGTTTGTACAAGAGTAGAGAAAGTCATGTGAGTGTAACACATCAGATTTTTATTGATAGCATGTCTATGAGTAGCTGTTTGTAGATGTTGCATAATCTGGAATTTTTTGTCGCAGGACACCTATAACAATTGTATAAAAAAGTATGGGGTTATTTTAGTTTAATAAAACCAACACTCACTAACGAAAATCGCGTTGATTTTTAAAATATTCTGAAAATACAACAATAAAACTTACATGTTTTTCACACACTTGACACAGTACTATATTTCCATCTGTTGTTAGAGTAGGATTTCCATCAATCTAGTTTCGAAGCAAGTAAGTTTTACTACTCTTCTCCTTAGGCATTGTAATATTCCGTTTCCTACTGTTTACACTTTGGAATACACACTAGTTACAAGTTTAAGAGTGACTGAAAACGGCACCTTTTATTTATTGGAGATGTTATCGTTGCGTCAGACGGCTTCGTTTGTGTAACATTAATACAAACCGTATCTAGTAACAATGGCCTCGCCGAACTTTAAAGATTTGCCGCATATCTAGTTTATCTGTTGACGGCACATTTTTATGTCAGGAAGCGCTGGTTGTTGATAGCAATGTTCTCATTTTCGGCGACCTGTTATGCATTTAGAAACATGATAGCTTAACAGTTCTACACAAACAGAACAACAAAAGAGAAATTTTCTCTGAACCCTCTCTTTCTCTTAAAGTATCGTTGTGAAATACAAATTCGTATTTCATGAATAGTTGACGAAAAAGAAAAATATATGCAAAAATATGCATAAATTAGTTAAGTATGCACTAACCCCTTAAATATGCATTTATATGCACTATAAAACTACCGTAATAAATTCCTTACAATATGGAATAAATTTATTACTTATTTGCATACGTCTATCAAGGAATAAAACATGCAAATACGCAAAAATCCGAGCTCTATAATGAGTATGGTTTGAACATACTTTTAATGCGCGGTTTGGACACTGACAATGCAGCGGTTATGGTAGGCATCAATAATGGTGTGTATCAGAATTTGAAGAGACAAGTTCATATATTCTTAATTCCTTGTGTCTGTCATTCCGTGCAGCTGGCGGTATCTTCTGCGGCAGCTGAATCTTTGCCCCGAAATTTGGAGTTCTTGCTGTCGGAAACGTATTCTTGGTTTTCCAAGTTTTGGTCTCGTCAAATTGCTTACAGAAAGTTATTCAATGCAATATATGACGGAGCTAATCCACTTAAAATAGTTCAGAAGTGCAATTCACGTTGGATGTCTATTTTAGAGGCTGTTTCTGGTGTTCTGTCTCAGTGACTTGAACTAAAAACGCACTTTGAAATAGCAGCACTTGATGAGATGTCTAAACTACACAACTTCTCTACAGAGATGACGTAAAATAAATTTACCTTCCTTTTCTGAAACCTTATTTGCAAGAATGTCAGCTGGTAATTAAGGCATTTCAGTCAAATTCTGCAGACCAATCACGGCTTTTAAATGATGTTGTTTTACTAATGAGGGGCTCGTTAAGAGAATTGTTGTACCGGGATACAGAGGTGATCTTTTAACAGCTGATGTTCGTAAACGTAAGTCGCCGAGAATATACTTAAGTCATGAAGTCGAGGTCTTGCTGCAGGATATGAACAACACCAACAAAATTTCATCCGAGGTTGAGAATGTCATAAGATAAAGATGTGAACATTTTCTTGTTTCCCTTGCTTCTGAGCTTCAACGCCGATTGCCCCAAAATCTGCATGTGTTGCAAAACGTGTCCTTAAATTGCTCCGAGAGAATGCTTGCGAGTGATAAAAGAACCGGATAGTATTGTTGGCCAAGGAAATGGTTTTGTGCGACAGTACAGTAACCAAAATTGACTTTCATTGTTCGGAAGCTCCCTACAGTGCAGTGCAAAGGAGTTCGCAATACCGCGGTGTTCTGGCGTGAAGTTAGGTCATATAAGGATACTAGCGGCTTAAATCCCGGCCAAGAGCTTTCGGATCTGCTTATAATCCTTCTAGTTTTACCCTAGTCTAATGCAGACGTAGAAAGGGCATTTAGCCAGTTAAACTTGATAAAAACATCATTGCGACACAGACAAACTACTGTTATGGTGAACGCCATAATTACAGTAAGAACTGGTCTTAATCGTCTGAGCTAGTGCTGCCATGATTACGAGCTACCAGAGGATGTTCTTCGAGAAATCGGCACCATGAGAGCATACGCCACAGACATTTCTCCAGCCGACCCCAGTACTTCAGCAGTGGACATAGAAGACACCCCAATGAAGGATGAGGAGGAAAATGAAATGCTGTGGCTTCAACTACATATATTGTGAGTGGAATTTAAATGTTCAATAATAATAATAATAATAATAATAATAATAATATACCATGATGAAAAAATCCTTAGTTACCAGTGCATTGAAATTTCACGTTTAAGGGCCAGACAAACATAATAGGCATTTAGCGGATTTTAGCGAAATTCTAACTTTAGTTTAACGGAATAAATGTTTCCGAGTTGGCAACGCAGTTCATGGCATAGCTATGTTGCCCTCTCGGCTTCTAAACGTAGGGTTTCTCCGGATTTGAGTAACACACTCACATTCACACTTCCAGACTGTGGATTTAGAGAATGATTCCGGTTAAATAAAAATTCCGCGCCCGGGATTCGAACATGAGGCCACTCAACTGCAGAGGCAGTCAGTCCAGCTTGTATTTTGTGGCTTACTCTGTTTACTGAATTGCCAAATCGTGGCCATTTATGTATAATCCCTGGAATGAAATATTTTTGAGGTTTTCTTATTACTTTCTCTAGTACGCAGGGGCGACTGCTGGTTCTGAACTTTAGTGGTTCACAAAATTATCCTTGCAATTTGAAATGCTTTAAGTAATAAATACGGAATCAGTTTCTCACTATAGGCTGATTAATTTACGCAAATAAACAAGAAATGGGAATTCACAATATATAACACATGCACATTTCATAAACAGTGTAGCATATAGCACTCATGTATTTATAGAGAAAATCAGCCCTTCTCTCCTTCCTGCCAACAAACTTATCAATGACCAGCTCATTGAAATTCTTGATCTGCATGATGAAATTCTTTCAATGGAAAACATGGCTAAAGCACATAACCTCTCCTCAGACATTGTGTTACGCAGAAATGTTTTAATCCTTTTCAGAGTAGAGAAGCATCTTTGAGTCTCACATGTTGTCATGGGGATTTTTAGAATGACACTTAGTAGTTTAACAGATTCTCAAAAGTGGAACACAAATTATTGTCCTTGAAAAACTGCATTTGTGGAACAACCCCAGTGATGTTTTTAAATTCTTCAGTACTATACATTGTGGAAAGTTCTGTGATCAGTTCCTTTTCTTTATTAAAGGAATATGTCTGAAGGGCAACTTTAATATGTTGTTCCAGGAACGAAATGTTATATTCTGAAAATCTGCCAGGCTGAAAGAGAACTGCTGCTTCCATATGAGCAACAAATCTGAATCTGTCTTTCATTTCAGTAATGATTACATCACGCACTTCAATGGCCTCTCGTTTTCTTTTAGTGTGTTCCACAATTTTTACTTTCTCTACTACGCATAGTAAGTAGGGTAAGTATTGTATTTCACCCAAAAATTCGATACCGAGATTTCACCGGAAACATATGTTTTGAGATCCCCTGAATCCAAAAAAGCAATTTTGGAAACATGTCCGTGTGTGTGCCTGTGAACACCATAACTCAGAAACGAACATTCGGATAAACACCAAACTTGGTATTTAGGTTCAGTATCTTCCAGAGATGCCACACGAATATTTTCAAAAAATCTCCCTACCCCAGATTACCCTTTACATTGGAACGTTTTTCGAAAATTATAATTTTCTCCAAAACGGCTCTAACGATTTTGATTAAAATATCATATGTTTAAGATATTTTCATAGCAAATAAAATTTATATCTTGAATTTTCTGGGAATGTCTCCAAAAGCATTCTTCATTGTGAACGACTTTTGCATAACTGGTAATCCATAAGAGATAATCCATATCAAAACTAAACAGCCTTTTGTTGACCATTTTCTAAACCGAAAACAACATAAAATGTAGGTTCCCGTTTAAAAAAAATTAAATTCACCCTAAAATGACCATCATAATGTCCTCAAAATAATAATGGAATGGATAATGGAATTTACTTTTCCCTATAATATCAAGAAACTTTTATTAAAGACATTTCTTTCTCTTTGGAGATATTTGACAGTCTCAACGCAAATGGTCCACTCTGTATAAATGTCATCCAATGAAGAACACCTCACAGGCTTTCTATAAAATTCAAATCATTTTATATTTCACTCAAAATAATTTGAAGCATACGTGTTTTAACCAAAATAAAGAATAACAAATTGTTTTCCATGTAAATGCTAATATTTGGAAGAGGGATTTTCTTGAAAAACTTAGTGTCGCATCCTCGGAAAATACTGAACATAAATATAAAGTTTGGCATTTATCTGAGTTTTTGTTTTCAACTTATGCCGTTCACAGACACACACACGGACTTGTTTTAATAATTTTTTTTTATTCAGAGAACCTTAAAACCATATATTCGGTTATATCTATAGATGAACCGACAGAGGTGCGCCGCGGTAACGTATGCGGTCCGCATTCCAGAGGTCCCGGGTTCGTTTCCTTACGACCGGCCATGTTGATGGTGGTTTCCCCGGGTCGGCACGACCTTCTTGCCTCTCATTTCCTGTACCCATCATCTTCCTTGTTATCTGTTTCAGGATTATAGACGGTATTCGGCGGGTTGCAGTTTACGCTCTATAGAGATTTCTTCCTTGGTGTCGCTGCGGGACTGCTCAGTTAGGTCTCTCTTCGGAGTGCTCTCGGACGGGCGCTCCTTTGGGGGACCCCCGGAGATTAGGGACTTGTGGGTGGACCGAGCGGTTGCTTTCGATCAGAAAACGTTAGGAACTTCGTCCATGCTTGTGCCAATCGACATCAGCATCTGTTGCCCTTAGGGTCTCTCCTCTCATCCCTCTCTCCCAGGGGTCACAGTAGAAGCCGCTGCGGCCTACTTGCGGTGCTCCGTCCCGGTACCTTTTACTTTCTCTTCGCGGCATAGATGTCGGACTCTCCTACGAAACCCAGGACTGTTACGTGCCAGCATGCGGATGATATACTCATTATGGCACAACAAGAATCCCTCCACTACAGCGACAGCTCCGAACATTTGGCAGGTGGATGACCATCAGTCCGGTGAAGAGCTCTGCGATTCTCCTGGCGAAGGCTGAGGCTGCAGCGGAGGATAATCCCTTGGGTTACCTCGGAGTCACCCTCGACCGCAAGCTCTACTTTTGCTCCACATGCCAGGACTAAAGTCCGCCTCGAGGAAACAAAACTGCTAAGAACGGCTTGTTCGTGCTCCTAGTATGTTATGGTAACATTCACATAGATTCATAGCGGCTCTAATTCCCGAGTTCGTTGGTTCAAACCCAGCGGAGGGCGATGGATTTTTTCGGCCGTAAAAACCCTTAGCACGGCTTCCTTCGGAAGGGAAGTTAAGCCGGTGGCCGCGTGTCGTAGATTTACGGCACGAAAAAGAACCTCAAGCCTGATAAAGAGGCCTCTGAGCAAAATTACCAGTCTTTCACGCCCAATATAGAATAGGACGATAAGGGCAACAGCAGTTGAAGAGTGTCCATAAATAATACCCAATTTAATTTAATTTTAATTTCATTAGCGGCTGTATCAGGCGCTAACTCTGAGCTTCACTACATAAATTATGCAACAGGCAGTAAATTTTATACTGAAAACTGCTGGAGAAGAATGGCTGAAATGAGTGACATAATTTAGTGTTTAAAACAAGAACGAATTTATAATAACATAATTTAACTAACAAAATGTAATAAATTATAGGATAGCACTACAGTTGTCAATCATGCTTGTAAGATTGTTTTTCTATCGCATTTTATATCACTTTTATTTATTTTATTATGTCTTATACCTTTTTTACTTTCTCTACCTCGTACATAGTTAGTGCGGCATTCCATCCAAAAATTCAATACCGAGATATCACCGGAAATATATGTTTTGAGGCACCTTGAACCCAGAAAAGCATTTCTAGAAAGAGTTTTCATGTGTGAGTGTGTATGTGTGTTTTTTTTTGTGAACTGCATAACACACAAACGAAAAGTCAGATAAATAGCAAACTTGGTATTTTCAAAGAAGTTCCCACACCCCAACTACCCTTACATAGAACAAGTTTCGACATTTTTGATTTTCTGAAAAATTGCACTAACGATTTAGATTATTAAATATATTTACATGACAAATAAAATTAATTTTCTGGGAATAGCCTGTGAAGTCCTCTTCATTCGGAAGGAATTTTGTGTACTGCTGTTTAATTGCCAAATGTTAACAGATAGATGAAAACGTACTCCACAAAGAATGAAGATCTCTTATTTCAAATTATTATTTCAAACATTATCTCAATTTATTTCAAATAACTTTTTGTGGCATTTCCGAAATAACTGTTATTAATGGTGCGAATTTTCAATACTTAGACGTTTCTTTAAAGACCTGTCGATTTCTAGGTGATTCTTGCGATGTTATGGAGGGGGTATGGTATTTTAAGACCAGCGTATAGAGTCCAGTTCTAAAACATTTGAGTATCGCTATTCCCTTTGTATATATATATATATATATATATATATATATATAAAGAAATGGATAATTTAGCTATTTACGGAAAGGAATATCTCGATCAAATAAAGTAGATAGGAAAATAAACTTCTGTAAGAATAATTTGTATACTAATAAGCCATAGAGAGTGAAGGAAGTCGTATGAGTGTAACGCATCAGAAGTTTTTACCTTTTCTACTACGTTTAGTAAGTAGGGGAAGTATTACATTCCACCAAAAAATTCGATGTCGAGATTTCAAAGGAAATACATGTTTTGAAACCCCCTAAATCAAAAAAATCCGTAAAAGATAGACAGAAAATTAGATCTCGTTAAAACACAATTTATTTTCTATACTTGTTTTGTGAAGAGAACCATTTCCGAGATATTCCTTGTTATCTGTTTGAATTTTTGAATACTTAATACATTTTCTCAAATGGGAATTTGTTATTCAGTTTTTATGTCCTGGAATGGAATGCTCCACATAGCAAACAGTTCTTAAAAGATTTGTCTATCGTTTAAAACCTAACATGTTACCTTGTACCTACAAGAAAATTAGCAATAAGATAGTTTCTGCAAGTGTTTATATCGCTTAACATGAAGTAGATGGAGAATAAGCACTTAAAATAGTTTGTACAAGAGTAGAGAAAGTCATGTATCGATTAACATGAAGTAGATGGAGAATAAGCACTTAAAATAGTAGAAAATATCATAAGTGTAACACATCTGATTTTTTAAAGATAAGCTGATTGTGTCAAAAAGGTGACTAATTAAAATTCATTCAGTAGTTTTTCCCTCTTTAGCTTTCTTTGCGAATGTTTCAAAGTAAGATAGGGGTTAGATTTTTCGCTAGAAATATATTTACAAAAACTCTAATATCACATAATGATTAAGAAGACCTCTGCGTTTCTGCAGATGGCCGCAGCCACGTTTTTCATTACGAGAACAGAAATAAACAGTTGGTGCTGACACGTGACAAGTTCTGTGCTGATTGTTGTCCACCCCGGAGGTGCAGTATACACAGTTTTATGTACACTTAGAGCCAATTACTGATTAATTTATATATTTCTTTACGCTGAAGTGTCAAAGAGTCTTTAATCTGAAAGGTCTTGCTCTGTAGTAAAAAATAAATCTGATGTGATACATTCACATGACCTACGCCACTCTCTATCTCAAATGTTTAAGGAGTGGACGCTATGGTGGCCTAAAATGCCTTGCTGTACGTGCAATCGCAAGAAACACCTGAACGTTCAAACAACTTGAAGAGAATGACCGAGAAATGAACAATTCAACCCTTTAATAACGGATATCTCAAAAACGATTTATACTACATGAATTTATTTTAAATGAATTGTGTGTTTTAACGAGATCTAGTAGTATGTACTAAAATGTTACCAGTTATACAAGATTATACAGAATTCCTTCGGTATAAAAAGGAATGTATATTATTTGCCATGTACACATCTTTCATACGTCGTATTTTAATAAAAATCATTAGAGCTATTTTTTAGAAAATTAAAAATTTCGAAAAAATGTAGCATATAAAGGGTAGTTTAGGGTGGGGGGACTTTATTTAAAATCTTTGTTTCGTACCTTTGGAAGATATTGAACGTAAATACCAGATTTGGTATTTATCCGACCTTTTGTTATTGAGTTGCTGTTCTCAGACAAACACACACACACACCTTTTTCTAAAAATCAGATGTGTTGCAATTACATGACTTTCCCTACTCTTGTACAAATTATTTTCACAAACGGTCATTCTCCATCTCTTCCAGGTTGCTAGCAATGTCTTGCTGGATTTATTAACAAATGGTTAGCACTTCTACAGCTAGTGTTGTGCAAGACATGTGCACATGGCGCGTTGAGTACGCTTCTCCTTGTTGTTTGCAGTAGGATCGTTCTTGTCTGAGATAGAGTATACGAAAGTTTATTTTTCTATCTACTTATTTACCTGCGGGATGGCTCAGGTCTGTGGCTCGCATTCGGAGGATGCCAGCTCGATTCCTGCGGCTGACCCTCCTGACCCATTTTTTTCGGGGTTTCACCTGGTCGCCAGGCTGGGAAGCATCATAACATCCCCCAAATTTCCTGTCCTTCCATTTCACATCACCTCTCACCTGACTGGCTTCTTTCAAGGACGCGTGTGCATTTCTGAGGAAATTTTCGGTCCCCGGGCTGCTCCCTCAGCTTCCCTATCTACTTCATTTTAATGCAGAAATAGCTACATTACACATTTCGTTATAGATACGAAGGAAATAACGAGAATCAAATGTTTAAGAATAGGACGCAATATGCTGGCCTTAATATTCCATACTGTTCCCTGCAATCAGGAGAAACAACTGAATGTCCACAGGGCTTTAAAAGAATGATGAAGCACTATCTATTCGAAACACTGATATGGATACCTCGGAAATAGGGGATGCCACAATTTTTTTAACAAATTATGTATTTTAAAGGTATCTGCATTTTTTTGCGCAGTACGTTTTCGTCTATCGCTTAACGTTTACGGTTATGACTCACTCCACGTCAAGTCGCACAAATTTTCACAAAATCTGAATATCATGCCTCCGATTCACTTAAAATTTGGTCCATGAATTACAAAAACGAAGTGAAATATGTTTTAAATTCTCATTTTTTATCGTAATATTTTTACTTTCTCTACTACGTATAGTAAGTAGGGGAAGTATTGCATTCCACCCAAAAAATCGATACCGAGATTTCGCCGGAAATACATGTTTTGAGACCTCCTGAATCCAAAAAAAGCATTTTTGAAAACATGTCCGTGTGTGTGTCTGTGTGTGTGTGTGTGTGTGTGTGTGTGTGTGTGTCTGTGTGTGTGTGTATGTCTGTGTGTCTGTGAACAGCATAACTCAAAAACGAACCGTCGGATAAGCACCAAACTTGGTATTTAATTTCAGTATCTTCCAGAGGTGCGACATGAAGGTTTTCAAGAAAATCCCCCCACCCCAGACTACCCTTTACATGGAAGATTTTTCGAAAATTTTAATTTTCTCAAAAATGGCTCTAACGATTTTGATGAAAATATCATATGTTTAAGATAATGTCATGAGAAATGAAATGTATATCTCGAATTTTCTGGGAATGTCTCCAAAAGTATTCTTCATTGTGAACGACTTTTGCATAACTGGTAAACCATAAGAGATAGACAAAAGTTTACTACACAAAAAATGTAGACCGCGTTAAAATACACAACTTATGTCATATACATTTCTTTTGTTGAGTGAACCGTTTTCGAGATATTGCTTGTTATTCCCTTAAATTTTCCAATACTTATACTTTTTCTCAAATTCGTTATTCATTTTTACTTTCTCTACTACGTATAGTAAGTAGGGGAAGTATTGCATTCCACCCAAAAATTCGATAACGAGATTTCACCGGAAATACATGTTTTGAGACCTCCTGAATCCAAAAAAGCATTTTTGGAAACATGTCCGTGTGTGTGTCTGTGTGTGTGTGTGTGTGTGTGTGTGTGTGTGTGTGTCTGTGTGTGTGTGTGTCTGTGAACAGCATAACTCAAAAACGAACAGTCGGATAAACACCAAACTTGGTATTTAGGTTTAGTATCTTCCAGAGATGCGACACGAAGCTTTTCAAGAAAATCCCCCCACCCCAGACTACGCTTTAGATGGAACATTTTTCGAAAATTTTAATTTTCTCAAAAATGGCTCTAACGATTTTGATGAAAATATCATATGTTTAACATAATGTCATGAGAAATGAAATGTATATATCGAATTTTCTGGGAATGTCTCCAAAAGTATTCTTCATTGTGAGCGACTTTTGCATAACTGGTAAACCATAAGAGATAGACAAAATTTTACTACACAAAAAATGTAGATCGCGTTAAAATACACAACTTATGTCATATACATATCTTTTGTTGAGTGAACCGTTTTTGAGATATTGCGTGTTATTTCCTTAAATTTTCCAATACTTATACTTTTTCTCAAATTCGTTATTCATTTTTACTTTCTCTACTACGTATAGTAAGTAGGGGAAGTATTGCATTCCACCCAAAAATTCGATACCGAGATTTCACCGGAAATACATGTTTTGAGACCTCCTGAAACCAAAAAAAGCATTTTTGGAAACATGTCCGTGTGTGTGTCTGTGTGTGTGTGTGTCTGTGTGTGTGTCTGTGTGTGTGTCTGTGTGTCTGTGAACAGCATAACTCAAAAACGAACAGTCGGATAAGCACCAAACTTGGTATTTAGGTTCAGTATCTTCCAGAGATGCGACACGAAGGTTTTCAAGAAAATCCCCCCACTCCAGACTACCCTTTACATGGAAGATTTTTCGAAAATTTTAATTTTCTCAAAAATGGCTCTAACGATTTTGATGAAAATATCATATGTTTAAGATAATGTCATGAGAAATGAAATGTATATCTCGAAATTTCTGGGAATGTCTCCAAAAGTATTCTTCATTGTGAACGACTTTTGCATAACTGGTAAACCATAAGAGATAGACAAAATTTTACTACACAAAAAATGTAGATCGCGTTAAAATACACAACTTATATCATATAGATTTCTTTTGTTGAGTGAACCGTTTTCGAGATATTGCTTGTTATTTCCTTAAATTATCCAATACTTATACTTTTTCTCAAATTCGTTATTCATTTTTTTGTGTCCTAGACATGCAAAGAGAATGGAATGCTCCACATAGCAACCAGCGATAAAATATTTGACTATCGCTTAAAAGCTACCATATTCCCCTTGCATCTACAAGAAAATTACCAATAAGATCGACATCTCGATATCTCGATTAACATGAAGCATATGGAGAATAAGCGTTTGTAAAAATAGATTGTACAAGAGTAGAGAAAGTCATGTGAGTGTAACACATCAGATTTTTTTATGTCCTGGACATGCAAGGAGAATGGAATGCGCAACATAGCAACCAGCGTTAAAATATTTGACTATTGCTTAAAAGCTACCATATTCCCCTTGCATCTACAAGAAAATTACCAATAAGATTGACATCTCGATATCTCGATTAACATGAAGCATATGGAGAATAAGTGTTTGTAAAAATAGTTTGTACAAGAGTAGAGAAAGTCATGTGAGTGTAACACATCAGATTTTTTTATGTCCTGGACATGCAAAGAGAATGGAATGCGCCACATAGCAACCAGCGATAAAATATTTGACTATCGCTTAAAAGCTACCATATTCCCCTTGCATCTACAAGAAAATTACAAATAGGATTGACATCTCGATATCTCGTTTAATATGAAACATATGGAGAATAGGCGTTTGTAAAAATAGATTGTACAAGAGTAGAGAAAGTTATGTGAGTGTAACACATCAGATTTTTTTACTTTCTCTACTACGTATAGTAAGTAGGGGAAGTATTGCATTCCACCCAAAAATTCGATACCGAGATTTCACCGGAAATACATGTTTTGAGACCTCCTGAATCCAAAAAAAGCATTTTTGGAAACATGTCCGTGTGTGTGTGTGTGTCTGTGTGTCTGTGAACAGCATAACTCAAAAACGAACAGTCGGATAAGCACCAAACTTAGTACTTAGGTTCAGTATCTTCCAGAGATGCGACACGAAGATTTTCAAGAAAATCCCCCCACCCCAGACTACCCTTTACATGGAAGATTTTTCGAAAATGTTAAGTTTCTCAAAAATGGCTCTAACGATTTTGATGAAAATATCATATGTTTAAGATAATGTCATGAGAAATGAAATGTATATCTCGAATTTTCTGGGAATGTCTCCAAAAGTATTCTTCATTGTGAACGACTTGTGCGTAACTGGTAAACCATAAGAGATAGACAAAATTTTACTACACAAAAAATGTAGACTGCGTTAAAATACACAACTTATGTCATATACATTTCTTTTGTTGAGTGAACCGTTTTCGAGATATTGCTTGTTATTTCCTTAAATTTTCCAATACTTATACTTTTTCTCAAATTCGTTATTCATTTTTTACTTTCTCTACTACGTATAGTAAGTAGGGGAAGTATTGCATTCCACCCAAAAATTCGATACCGAGATTTCACCGGAAATACATGTTTTGAGACCTCCTGAATCCAAAAAAAGCATTTTTGGAAACATGTCCGTGTGTGTGTCTGTGTCTGTGTGTGTGTGTGTCTGTGTGTGTGTCTGTGTGTCTGTGAACAGCATAACTCAAAAACGAACAGTCGGATAAGCACCAAACTTGGTATTTAGGTTCAGTATCTTCCAGAGATGCGACACGAAGGTTTTCAAGAAAATCCCCCCACTCCAGACTACCCTTTACATGGAAGATTTTTCGAAAATTTTAATTTTCTCAAAAATGGCTCTAACGATTTTGATGAAAATATCATATGTTTAAGATAATGTCATGAGAAATGAAATGTATATCTCGAATTTTCTGGGAATGTCTCCAAAAGTATTCTTCATTGTGAACGACTTTTGCATAACTGGTAAACCATAAGAGATAGACAAAAGTTTACTACACAAAAAATGTAGACCGCGTTAAAATACACAACTTATGTCATATACATTTCTTTTGTTGAGTGAACCGTTTTCGAGATATTGCTTGTTATTCCCTTAAATTTTCCAATACTTATACTTTTTCTCAAATTCGTTATTCATTTTTACTTTCTCTACTACGTATAGTAAGTAGGGGAAGTATTGCATTCCACCCAAAAATTCGATAACGAGATTTCACCGGAAATACATGTTTTGAGACCTCCTGAATCCAAAAAAAGCTTTTTTGGAAACATGTCCGTGTGTGTGTCTGTGTGTGTGTGTGTGTGTGTGTGTGTGTGTGTGTGTGTGTGTGTGTGTCTGTGTGTGTGTGTGTCTGTGAACAGCATAACTCAAAAACGAACAGTCGGATAAACACCAAACTTGGTATTTAGGTTTAGTATCTTCCAGAGATGCGACACGAAGCTTTTCAAGAAAATCCCCCCACCCCAGACTACGCTTTAGATGGAACATTTTTCGAAAATTTTAATTTTCTCAAAAATGGCTCTAACGATTTTGATGAAAATATCATATGTTTAACATAATGTCATGAGAAATGAAATGTATATCTCGAATTTTCTGGGAATGTCTCCAAAAGTATTCTTCATTGTGAACGACTTTTGCATAACTGGTAAACCATAAGAGATAGACAAAATTTTACTACACAAAAAATGTAGATCGCGTTAAAATACACAACTTATGTCATATACATATCTTTTGTTGAGTGAACCGTTTTTGAGATATTGCGTGTTATTTCCTTAAATTTTCCAATACTTAATACTTTTTCTCAAATTCGTTATTCATTTTTACTTTCTCTACTACGTATAGTAAGTAGGGGAAGTATTGCATTCCACCCAAAAATTCGATACCGAGATTTCACCGGAAATACATGTTTTGAGACCTCCTGAATCCAAAAAAAGCATTTTTGGAAACATGTCCGTGTGTGTGTCTGTGTGTGTGTGTGTCTGTGTGTGTGTCTGTGTGTCTGTGAACAGCATAACTCAAAAACGAACAGTCGGATAAGCACCAAACTTGGTATTTAGGTTCAGTATCTTCCAGAGATGCGACACGAAGGTTTTCAAGAAAATCCCCCCACTCCAGACTACCCTTTACATGGAAGATTTTTCGAAAATTTTAATTTTCTCAAAAATGGCTCTAACGATTTTGATGAAAATATCATATGTTTAAGATAATGTCATGAGAAATGAAATGTATATCTCGAAATTTCTGGGAATGTCTCCAAAAGTATTCTTCATTGTGAACGACTTTTGCATAACTGGTAAACCATAAGAGATAGACAAAATTTTACTACACAAAAAATGTAGATCGCGTTAAAATACACAACTTATATCATATAGATTTCTTTTGTTGAGTGAACCGTTTTCGAGATATTGCTTGTTATTTCCTTAAATTATCCAATACTTATACTTTTTCTCAAATTCGTTATTCATTTTTTTGTGTCCTAGACATGCAAAGAGAATGGAATGCTCCACATAGCAACCAGCGATAAAATATTTGACTATCGCTTAAAAGCTACCATATTCCCCTTGCATCTACAAGAAAATTACCAATAAGATCGACATCTCGATATCTCGATTAACATGAAGCATATGGAGAATAAGCGTTTGTAAAAATAGATTGTACAAGAGTAGAGAAAGTCATGTGAGTGTAACACATCAGATTTTTTTATGTCCTGGACATGCAAGGAGAATGGAATGCGCAACATAGCAACCAGCGTTAAAATATTTGACTATTGCTTAAAAGCTACCATATTCCCCTTGCATCTACAAGAAAATTACCAATAAGATTGACATCTCGATATCTCGATTAACATGAAGCATATGGAGAATAAGTGTTTGTAAAAATAGTTTGTACAAGAGTAGAGAAAGTCATGTGAGTGTAACACATCAGATTTTTTTATGTCCTGGACATGCAAAGAGAATGGAATGTGCCACATAGCAACCAGCGATAAAATATTTGACTATCGCTTAAAAGCTACCATATTCCCCTTGCATCTACAAGAAAATTACAAATAGGATTGACATCTCGATATCTCGATTAATATGAAACATATGGAGAATAGGCGTTTGTAAAAATAGATTGTACAAGAGTAGAGAAAGTTATGTGAGTGTAACACATCAGATTTTTTTACTTTCTCTACTACGTATAGTAAGTAGGGGAAGTATTGCATTCCACCCAAAAATTCGATACCGAGATTTCACCGGAAATACATGTTTTGAGACCTCCTGAATCCAAAAAAAGCATTTTTGGAAACATGTCCGTGTGTGTGTGTGTGTCTGTGTGTCTGTGAACAGCATAACTCAAAAACGAACAGTCGGATAAGCACCAAACTTAGTACTTAGGTTCAGTATCTTCCAGAGATGCGACACGAAGATTTTCAAGAAAATCCCCCCACCCCAGACTACCCTTTACATGGAAGATTTTTCGAAAATGTTAAGTTTCTCAAAAATGGCTCTAACGATTTTGATGAAAATATCATATGTTTAAGATAATGTCATGAGAAATGAAATGTATATCTCGAGTTTTCTGGGAATGTCTCCAAAAGTATTCTTCATTGTGAACGACTTGTGCGTAACTGGTAAACCATAAGAGATAGACAAAATTTTACTACACAAAAAATGTAGATTGCGTTAAAATACACAACTTATGTCATATACATTTCTTTTGTTGAGTGAACCGTTTTCGAGATATTGCTTGTTATTTCCTTAAATTTTCCAATACTTATACTTTTTCTCAAATTCGTTATTCATTTTTACTTTCTCTACTACGTATAGTAAGTAGGGGAAGTATTGCATTCCACCCAAATATTCGATACCGAGATTTCACCGGAAAAACATGTTTTGAGACCTCCTGAATCCAAAAAAAGCATTTTTGGAAACATGTCCGTGTGTGTGTCTGTGTGTGTGTGTGTGTGTGTGTCTGTGTGTGTGTGTGTCTGTGAACAGCATAACTCAAAAACGAACAGTCGGATAAGCACCAAACTTAGTGTTTAGGTTCAGTATCTTCCAGAGATGCGACACGAAGGTTTTCAAGAAAATCCCCCCACCCCAGACTACCCTTTACATGGAAGATTTTTCGAAAATTTTAATTTTCTCAAAAATGGCTCTAACGATTTTGATGAAAATATCATATGTTTAAGATAATGTCATGAGAAATGAAATGTATATCTCGAATTTTCTGGGAATGTCTCCAAAAGTATTCTTCATTGTGAACGACTTTTGCATAACTGGTAAACCATAAGAGATAGACAAAATTTTACTACACAAAAAATGTAGATCGCTTTAAAATACACAACTTATGTCATATACATTTCTTTTGTTGAGTGAACCGTTTTCGAGATATTGCTTGTTATTTCCTTAAATTTTCCAATACTTATACTTTTTCTCAAATTCGTTATTCATTTTTTTTATGTCCTGGACATGCGAAGAGAATGGAATGCGCCACATAGCAACCAGCGTTAAAATATTTGACTATCGCTTAAAAGCTACGATATTTCCCTTGCATCTACAAGAAAATTACCAATAAGATTGACATCTCGATATCTCGATTAACTTGAAGCATATGGAGAATAGGCGTTTGTAAAATTAGATTGTACAAGAGTAGAGAAAGTCATGTGAGTGTACCACATCAGATTTTTTACTTTCTCTACCACGTATAGTAAGTAGGGGAAGTATTGCATTCCACCCAAAAATTCGATACCGAGATTTCACCGGAAATACATGTTTTGAGACCTCCTGAATCCAAAAAAAGCATTTTTGGAAACATGTCCGTGTGTGTGTCTGTGTGTCCGTGTGTGTGTGTGTGTGTCTGTGTGTGTGTCTGTGTGTGTGTCTGTGTGTGTGTGAACAGCATAACTCAAAACGAACAGTCGGATAAGCACCAAACTTGGTATTTAGGTTCAGTATCTTCCAGAGATGCGACACGAAGGTTTTCAAGAAAATCCCCCCACTCCAGACTACCCTTTACATGGAAGATTTTTCGAAAATTTTAATTTTCTCAAAAATGGCTCTAACGATTTTGATGAAAATATCATATGTTTAAGATAATGTCATGGGAAATGAAATGTATATCTCGGATTTTCTGGGAATGTCTCCAAAAGTATTCTTTATTGTGAACAACTTTTGCATAACTGGTAAACCATAAGAGATACACAAAATGTTACTACACAAAAAGTGTAGATCGCGTTAAAATACACAACTTATGTCATATACATTTCTTTTGTTGAGTGAACCGTTTTGGAGATATTGCTTGTTATTTCCTTAAATTTTCCAATAATACTTTTTCTCAAATTCGTTATTCATTTTTTTTATGTCCTGGACATGCAAAGAGAATGGAATGCACCACATAGCAACCAGCGTTAAAATATTTGACTATCGCTTAAAAGCTACCATATTTTCCTTGCATCTACAAGAAAATTACCAATAAGATTGACATCTCGATATCTCGATTAACATGAAGCATATGGAGAATAGGCGTTTGTAAAATTAGATTGTACAAGAGTAGAGAAAGTCATGTGAGTGTAACACATCAGATTTTTTTATGTCCTGGACATGAAAAGAGAATGGAATGCGCCAAATAGCAACCAGCGTTAAAATATTTGACTATCGCTTAAAAGCTACCATATTTCCCTTGCATCTACAAGAAAATTACCAATAAGATTGACATCTCGATATCTCGATTAACATGAAGCATATGGAGAATAAGCGTTTGTAAAATTAGATTGTACAAGAGTAGAGAAAGTCATGTGAGTGTAACACATCAGATTTTTTTATGTCCTGGACATGCAAAGGGAATGGAATGCGCCACATAGCAACCAGCGTTAAAATATTTGACTATCGCTTAAAAGCTACCATATTTCCCTTGCATCTACAAGAAAATTACCAATAAGATTGACATCTCGATATCTCGATTAACATGAAGCATATGGAGAATAGGCGTTTGTAAAATTAGATTGTTTAAGAGCAGAGAAAGTCATGTGAGTGTAACACATCAGATTTGTTTAAAATATTGTGATTAAACCAACCAAAATCGGCATACCTCTCTACCGTTAAATTAGAGTATCTGAAAGGTGAAAAGTGATAAAAGTGCAATGCAAAACTTAATGTGTAATCTTTTACTTAATATTTAATAGCATTGATATAATTAATTATTTACATCAGTTTTTAAAATCCAATAACTTAAACTATATATCCCTATTAACCATCAAGTTTAAATTTCTGTAAAAATTATAAATAAATCCCTTGTAGCTTTTGTATATATTTACATAAAACAAAGATTGGATGTTGTATTTTTAAATAAAATAAATTAGAAAGTGGTGCGCAGCGGGGTTCCATTGCGGCGAGGCTGGAGAGCAGCAGCAGCAGTCTGTCAGACTTGTCAAATATTCACAACACTTTAGTTGCACTAATTTGTTCACATGTAACTTAAATTTAGGCATACAGTTGAGAAACATTCGAACTTTCAATCTTATCCTATGGGAGGCAACGTACCTACAACTTAAATGTGCACTTTTCCCCCTTCAGGCTCAAGTGAATACCATCCTGTTATTATTCCACCACAGAGATAAATGAATTTAGCTATAAGGTACAAAAGTTCGCTTTCGCATTACCGTATCTTGCCTCAAAATGGTCACTATGTTCGAAACCACTTCTGGATTATTAACAGCATCTGTACTTTGTAGTACACAATCATCACTGTTATCCGTGGGGGGTGCTTTGGGAATTTTTTTGACACGCATCACATAGTTTTAGGTCTGGTGACAAATATAAATTCTTCATTCTTAAGTTTGTAAGCATATTGCGGGTAACTAACCTTAATGATTTCTGCCTTGTGTTATGCTTGGAAACATTAAATGGATTTAAGCAATAGTCTTACGTTTCCTAAATTTATTCATTATGCACTTTCAGAAATCACAGAGCTAAGAATGAACTTGTATCGCATAAAGCTGAAGACAAGATTACATTTAAAGTGAAATAGCAGAGAGAGGCTTCATAGAATATCAGATTCCAGTTGATGAGTTACACCGAAAACCGGAAGTGATAGCCTGTCACGTTCGTACTGCGTAACGTAATCCCGGCGCGGCGTGCTTCTGCTGTGTAAAACTCTCAGTCAGCAAGTATTCTCGTGTTCTAAAATCCTACGTGCTAACACAAATAAACTGTTAAAAAGCGAACTTCTAAGGAAGATATTAACAGGTTTAAAACAAAATATATCATAGATTCCTCCTGTATTTTTTCCAGATTTTAATATTAGGAGTTTAAATATGATATTGCGGTTTAGACTATTCATACTTAAAAATGTGTTTTTGCATTCGGCAAAAATAGTATTTGATGTAAGGAAAACCGCAATGTTTTTATCTGCAAAACGACGTCAGTAGATAATAGATGTTCCTTCAAGAACAAAGAGATACCGACAACTGATAAGATGTACTCGATATCCTTTGTTCTGTGTTGCCGCCTCCCCCCGCCTCCCTTTGAGGTCTTAGATACCGCCTGGTCTCGTGTCGCTAGGCCCCGCCCCCTCTCTCTTGGTGTTCTCACCTAATGCAGACCGTGTCTGTGCCGACAGGTCCTACCCCCCTCCCCCATTCGGTCTGGTCGCGTGCCGTAGCGTCCTGTCTTGAGGTGTGCGGTAGGGAATGGTTTTCTCGATGCCTGCCGCCCCTCGGCAAATCGTTTGAGTACATAATTGTGTCATAATGTTCGTCAATGCATAAAACATTATTGAAAAAAAGAATCGGCATTTTATTACTACTAATTCCCGCACATTGCATATCTAATGCTCCTCGATCAATTAAGTTTTTTGATTAATTAATTGTATATGAATTGACTCGCGCGCAACTGGTCGTCATCGTATATGTATAACTACCACGCTCACGGCAACAGTCCGTTATGTAATGAAAAACCCGGCAGCCTACTTCTGTCTGGTGATAACGGTAATGTCCATGTATACACTCATTAGCGGACAACAGCCCGTCATGTAATGAAAAACCCGGCAGTCTACTTATGTCTGGTGATAACGGTAATGTCCATGTATACACTCATTAGCGGACAACAGCCCGTCATGTAATGAAAAACCCGGCAGCCTACTTCTGTCTGGTGATAACGGTAATGTCCATGTATACACTCATTAGCTGACAACGGTAGACGTTTTCACCACATTAAACACATTAAGAGACTTTAAGATTGCATACCGGATCTGTATACAGTCATTAGCGGACAATGTCAGTAATTGGTTTCCTAAGTGCTCTGAAAAACCCCAGACCCTCAATGTAAATACCTTTTAGCTTGAAAGGCTTCCTAATTGCTTGGCGTAGAATTTCCATCACAAACTGTGGAAAAACCCAAGCCTAGACATGTTTAAGCTTACTACAGCAATTTTTCCCCTGATAATTAATATAAATTCTATATAAAGATTATTAATGATTAAGTTTCATAGCTCTTATTTCTTTCAATAAAATATTGCGAATAAAGTATTCAGAATTCAGATGTTGGAAAGAATTCAACTTAAGAAATATTACATACGCTATTAAAAATAAATAAGCGTCTCATTGATCGGTGAATACTACATATGTTATTAAAAAATAAAATAAATACGGATAACATTATAGTTAAATATTATAAATGTTATTAAAAATAAAAGATTCGGTTAACATTATAGGTGAATATTACATATGTTTTTAAAAAAATAAATAAATACGGTTAACATTATAGTTAAATATTACATACGTTATTAAAAATAAATAATGGTCACACTGATTAGTTGTATATGAATTGACTTACGCATTTTGGTTATTGCGCTGGATGTCCCTAACGTTTCCAGATCTCGGATCGTTCAGGCTGGTTGCGCGTCTCTGTCATCTACCTTCTAAAGTAAAGTTTAGATCTGTACAGCTTGCATTGCGGAGGATGTCCCTAACGTTTCCAGATCTCGGATCGTTCAGGCTAGTTGCGCGTCTCTGTCATCTACCTTCTAAAGTAAAGTTTAGATCTGTACAGCTTGCATTGCGCTGAATGTCCCTAACGTTTCCAGATCTCGGATCGTTCAGGCTAGTTGCGCGTCTCTGTCATCTACCTTCTAAAGTAAAGTTTAGATCTGTACAGCTTGCATTGCGGTGGATGTCCCTAACGTTTCCAGATATCGGATCGTTCAGGCTAGTTGCGCGTCTCTGTCATCTACCTTCTAAAGTAAAGTTTAGATCTGTACAGCTTGCATTGCGGTGGATGTCCCTAACGTTTCCATATCTCGGATCGTTCAGGCTAGTTGCGCGTCTCTGTCATCTACCTTCTAAAGTAAAGTTTAGATCTGTACAGCTTGCATTGCGTTGGATGTACCTAACGTTTCCAGATCTCGGATCGTTCAGGCTAGTTGCGCGTCTCTGTCATCTACCTTCTAAAGTAAAGTTTAGATCTGTACACCTTGCATTGCGGTGGATGTCCCTAACGTTTCCAGATCTGGGATCGTTCAGCCTAGTTGCGCGTCTCTGTCATCTACCTTCTAAAGTAAAGTTTAGATCTGTACAGCTTGCATTGCGTTGGATGTCCCTAACGTTTCCAGATCTCGGATCGTTCAGGCTAGTTGCGCGTCTCTGTCATCTACCTTCTAAAGTAAAGTTTAGATCTGTACAGCTTGCATTGCGTTGGATGTCCCTAACGTATCCAGCACGTAGCACATAAAGACCTACCTACGACAACATAGAGTTCTGGATTGTATAAGGAGAAAAGGATATATTTAAGGGGAGTTTCTCACCACATATGCAGTCACATAACTCTTTCGGTCTCCCAGAATACCATGTATTTTTCACGCATGTGTTTAAAACCTACATTTTTCACGTACAGCTTATAGATTCTTTAGAACTTTGTACTTAAACATGCTATACTATTAATATTATTACTCTTATTATTATTATTATTATTTATTTTTTCCAGGAAGTGGACTCATTTCGAGGCGGCATCGCTCAACATGCGACCGCTGCATCGGTACCTCCAGGCTTCGCAACCGTTGCACCGGCACCACCGGGCTTCGCGACCGCTGCACCGCCACCCCCACGCTTCCAGAACTTCCTGGTACCAAATCAGCAGGGGTGGGGTCCTGCCCCATACATGAAGCAAGCACCGAACGGTAAGAGTTTTTCAATATTTTATGAACTTCTTGCTTTACACATTCTATATTATTATCATTAATATTATCATTATTATTATTTTCAGGAAGTGGACTATATTTTGGGATGAGTCAACCATCGTCCGCTGCACAGGCACCACCTGGCTTCCAAGCCTTCATGGGGCCAAATCAGCAGGGTCGGGTCCCTGCCCCATACATGCAGCAACCACCGACCGGTAAGAATATTTTTCAACATTTTATGAAGTTTTTACACATTCTATATTATTATTATTAATATTGTTATTATTATTTCCAGGAAGTGGACTTTATTTCGGAGGCGGGTTTGTTCATCACGCGCCCTCTGCACCACACGCCTTCCCTGCACCAAATCAGCAGGGGTGGGGCCCTGCCCCATACATGCAGCAACCACTGAATGGTAAGAATGTTTTTCAACATTTTATGAAGTTCTTTTACACGTTCTATACTATTATCATTATTATTATTAATATTATTATTTCCAGGAAGTGGACTTTATTTCGGGGGCGGTATCATTGAACACGCGAGCGCTGTACCATCAGCCTTCCCTATACCAAATCAGCAGGGATGGGGCTCTGACATATGCGTGCAGCAACAGTCGAACGGTAAGAATCCTTCAACATTTTATGAAGTTCTTTTACATATTCTATATTATTATTATTAATATTATTATTCCAGGAAATGATCTGGGTGACGCTGGAAGCCAGCCTATGGACCTAACAACACAGGGGTCGGCATCGCCGGAGATTGGTGAAGACTCGACCACTGCACAGTCCACCTCCTCATCGCTCGACACTCTGGAGGACGTTATACACAGTGAACCATCGACCTCCTCAGTCGCAGGCGATGAAACCGCTGCACCATCGACCTCCTCAGGCGCAAACGATGAAGCCCCTGCACCGTCAACCTCCTCCTCATCATCATCCAATGAAGTAGAACCTGTTAATGGAAAGAGAGGACCGCCATCGGACGGGAGGGAGCAGCTTACATTCAAAAAGCCAAGGTTAGTGCTAGCAATTGCCAGGGACTTGAATGCAATACCATCCAATCGGCGTTCAAGGGACGTATTTTTAATAGTACAATAGAAAATACATTAAAAATACTGGACCCCAGAGTCTTTTTAGATGAATGCAAGGAGCTTGTAATAAAGAAGCGGAAAACGTTTTGCAGAAAAGCAGGAGTGGAATAAAGATGTATTGTTCCATGGAACCTGAATATTTAATTCACAAACCTGATGAAGAGAAGTGTCTTTCCACTGGCTTTAATTCTAAGCCTGTACTGATACATCCGTCAAGCGATCTCAATCAGATCTTCTCTTCAATTGCGGGGGATATTTTGGAAAACATTTCTAAATTTGAGGGGGGAGCATCGTCGAAGTCCTTGTTAAAGATACTCAGCCTGGTGATGGGCTTTACACACTACGATCCTTTACACGCAGGTTCATACATTGAATTGCCACAGAAAATTGCGAAAAAACATGCAGTCATAAATATAAAGAACAAAGATAACTTCTGCCTCGCATAGTGTATGCTAGCCTCTAAATTCCCTGCTAGTAACAATGGATATAGAACCGCAGTATACCCTGAGGAGCTGCTTTTCGAGACCTTCAATTATGAGGGAATCGAATTTCCGACACCCTTCCATCAAATTGAGTGCTTTGAAAAGCAGAACAATGGAGTATCCATTTCAGTGTTTGGTATAGAGGAGGAGAATGAGAACATTATTCCCCTATACCAAACACCTGAAAAGAAGCAACACCATGTAAACCTGCTATATATTGAAGAGGATGATAAGTCGCACTATTGCCTCATTAAAGACATGTCCAGACTAGTAAGGAGCCAGACAACGAAGAACCGTCGAAGGATGTGGACATGTGAGGCATGCCTCAAGAGATGCACCAATGTAAAGGCTCTGGAAACGCAACGATTAAGATGTGGAAAATGCCAATTGCTTAAAATGCCTCAACAGGATGAGTACCTTGAATTTAAAGCATTCTCCAAAAGCGTCCCTGTACCATTTGTTATATACGCAGACATTGAATCTGTTCTGGCGAAGGTTCACTCTTGCGAGCCCTCAAGCAACTCGAGTTGGACCCGAAACATTCAGGAGCATGAAGCAATGTCTATTGCCTTGAAGGTGGTATGTAGGCATGATGAGGCATTGTCAAAATTCTTCCTCTTCAGAGGTCCGAATGCCGTCGATGACTTTATCAAGCAATTAAAATCAATCGCTGATGACGTCATCGATGTGTATTCCAATCCTAAACCCATGGATTTAAGCCTTGAAGAGCAACAAAATTTTGATAATGCCTCTGAGTGTCATATATGCCTTGCTGCTTTCACTGTAGCGATTTGCGCGTGAGGGATCACGATCATGTGACCGGCGAATATCTGGGTGCTGCTCATAATAGATGCAATTTGAATAGAAAGGTCCCTGATTTCATACCGATCTTTTTTCATTGTTTATCTAATTATGACAGCCACTTCTTGATAAGACGCCTGGCATATGACAATAAACCCGTATCGTGCATCGCTCAAAGTGGTGAAAGGTATATAGCGTTTAGCAAACGGTACAGGAACATCAGCTTCAGGTTTCTGGACAGCTTTAAGTTTCTTGACGATAAGCTGTCCAGCCTGGCTGACATGCTGGAGGAGAGTGACTTTAAAATAACAAGGGCAGAATATCCTGTTGAAGAGCATTTTAAGCTGGCGAAGAGCAAGGGAATATTCCCATATGATTATGTTTCAAGCCTTGCCATACTCAAAGAAACTTCTCTACCACCGAAGGAGGCCTTCTACAGCACTCTCACTGACAGCCACATCATAGACGAGGAATACAGGCATGCTGTAAAAGTCTGGGATACCTTTAATATCCGGAATCTCGGAGAATACAGCGATCTATATCTGAAAACAGATATATTGCTCTTATCGGATATTTTCGTAAAGTTTCGGGATCTCATCCTGGGAATGTATAAACTTGACCCAGCATGGTTTTATACATTACCAGGACTCGCCTTTGACGCTATGTTGAAGATAACAAAGGCGAAACTTTCCTTAATATCCGACAAGAGCATGCTGGAATTTTTCGAATCAGGAATTAGAGGTGGACTGTGCACAGTGGTGAAGGGCTATACCAAAGCTAACCACAGATACATGTCCAACTTTGACCAGCATGCTCCTGTTAAACACCTGTCCTATTGGGACATAAACAACTTATATGGAGCTTCTATGGGGTCTGCCCTACCGTACAAAAATCTGAAATGGCTCACCAGAGAAGAAATTGATAGCATAAACTTCGCAGAAATCAAAGAAGACTCAGAGACTGGCTATGTGCTAGAGGTTGATATCGAATACCCCGACTATATCCACGACGCCCATAACGAGCTTCCTTTCTGCCCACAGAGCGCAACACCACCGAATGGCCAATACAAGAAACTGCTTGCAACATTAGAACAGAAAAGCAAACATGTCTTGCACTACAGGGTGATGCAGCAGTGTATCGAGCAAGGTCTAACTGTGAGACATATTCACAGAGTGGTATCCTACGACCAGTCTAACTGGTTGAAAACATATATCGACGTCAACACCGAGAAAAGAATTCAAGAAAAGTCACAATTCGGGCAAAACCTATGGAAAAAGATGAATAACGCCGTATATGGAAAATTTATAGAAAATGAGAGAAAATACACTGATTTCAAAATAGTTGGAACCTGGAAACAGGCTAGGAAGTTGATAGCACGCAGCACTTACCTACGCACCATACTTTTTGACGAAAATCTTGTAGGAATCGAACTGGGTAGAGAGGAAGTGCATATGAACAAACCAATCTACATAGGCCACGCAATTTTGGATATTTCAAAATTTATTATGTACGACTTCTTTTATAATATCATGAAACCAAATTTAAAAGACTTGCTGCTGAATTACATGGATACAGACTCGTTCATTTTTGAAACGAGTTCTGATATCTATGAATTCATCAGGGAGAACCCCCAATATTTCGACACTTCAAACTTCGAAAAGGATAATGCATATGGTATTAAGCAAGCCAACAGGAAAAAGATTGGGTTGTTCAAGGATGATTTGGGTGGCTTGGTTATGGAGGAGTATGTCGGAATAAGAGCAAAATTATACGCATACAGATACGGAGGGCAGACGATAAAGAAAGCAAAGGGTATGGATAAAATCGATTTCGTCCATTATTTTGAATGCTTAAAGGACCATAGTATAAAAATTTATTCACTTCAAAAAACATTTCGGAGTAAAAATCACAAAATTACAACCATTGAAACAAACAAATTGGCATTGAAGGGGGGTGACGATAAGAGGAAGTTGATAGAAGGGAGCTATAAGACTCTAGCGTGGGGCCATTATTCCCTTAGACCTGGTGATTGCTAGTGCCTAAACATGTAAATATGTATATAATTCAAAAATTTGAAGATATCTTGTTTTTTACTTTTTCAATCTGAATTTTGTATGTACCCATTTAAATTGTGTATGAGGGTTTTTATGTAATAATTTTTTCTCTAATGATGTTATTGTATATATCCATTTAAAGTATGTGAGGGTTTTTATGTAATAATTTTTCCCTCTAATGATGTTATTGTATATATTCATTTAAAGTATGAGAGGGTTTTTTATGTAATAATTTTCCCTCTAATGATGTTATTGTATATATTCATTTAAATTGTGTATGAGGGTTTTTATGTAATAATTTTCCCTCTAATTATGTTATTGTATATATCCATTATAGTATTGATGGTTTTTAAGTGTCTACATTTTTCCCTCAAAAAAGAAAGAAAAAAATATGAATGATTTTAAAATAAAAATACTCATGATTTTACAACCATAAAAACTGGTCTTTATTAAGTCTTCATACATTACACCAAATCCTTTATATCAATCCATTGAGTATCTGGAAAACCATACCACTTTACAAGAACTTTGTTTCCCCGTTTACGTATAATCTTTTCTACTAAATATGTGTTAGGATAGTTAGTCTTTTTTAGTTCATGTCCATAAAGGCTACCTTTTATGATTTCACCATTCCTATCCTTTAGTATGTATGTTGTAGGCTTTGTACGGTTCACACGAAATACTTTGAAGATTTCAACGCTCCAGTTAGATTCGTAACCCTTTTCAAAATGTCCTTTATGTTTAGATATCCTGACATAATCACCAACACTAAACTTCCTTGAAGCCTTCT
Source organism: Deroplatys truncata (assembly GCA_030765065.1). NCBI lineage: Eukaryota > Metazoa > Arthropoda > Insecta > Mantodea > Mantidae > Deroplatys > Deroplatys truncata. The sequence goes on along the minus strand of JAUKNL010000662.1, from coordinate 170,971 downwards.
TCTCTCTTTGTTCTTGATTATAATTATACACAGTCAGAAGAAGATCGTTGTTTTTTCACTTCCTTAGGCTTCATACGGATAGTTGAATGAAGAGTATCATTGTACTTTACAAGGACTCTAGGTAAAAGATCTAGCCACTTGTATGAGCCTTGGACTAAAAACTCTCGGTACATCATATTCTTCAAGGTTCGAATTAAACGAACAACAGCCGCAGCCTTCACATTGGTATAGGTACTGTAGTGGTTATAATTATACTTAAACATTAATCGTTTAAAGAACTTGTTATAAAATTCTTTCCCGTTGTCACTTTGAATATTCCTGGGAGGGACACCTATTTCTTGTAATATATCCTCCATAGCCTTTGCAACATTAACTCCGCCCTTATCCTTTAAGGGTTTTGCATATGCCATTTTAGAGTAAAAGTTGATTGCGATCAGAATGTATTTGAAATTTTTGTTCACTCTTGCATATGGTATCATTTCAATCAAATCAATTTGTAATAAATCATTCATACCTTTGCTGATAATTTTGCGTCGTAAATAATTCCTCGCCGATCCGTGAGGCTCTCTGGCGATATTCTGTTTGGTGGTCATGCTATAATTTTAGATGCTTTCAACTCCCGGATAATTTCCTCAATCTCTTTAGCGTGACTATTATTACCGGCGTCCCTCGAAGCAATAAGTAACCTCAGTCTATTCACTAATGTGTTAGGATTTCTCCAGAAAACGTAGTCAACCTCCTTATCAGGCCTATGCTCCTTCCATGCCAGTCCTAGGCCTGAATGTGTATTGAGCAAGGGGCGTATTATATTCGTGTATTTATACGATTTACCAGATTTCAAACGACCGTGTCTGGTGTAACCACTTCTATGAAGAAAAGTACTTTTCATAATCTTAGCGTACGTCTCCAAGTCTTCACTGGTGTATGCAGAAATCTGAGGCGTTCGCTTAAAGATGAGCTCCGTCAAACCGCCGGTAGACTCATACGTTTCATCACCTATGAACATTTGATTATTTATAAAATGAATATCTTTATTTCCAAGCATATAACTTCCATCCTGTTATCTCACACCGTACAATGTATCAATGCGATCCTTGTCTTTTGAGCGAACGTGTTGAAGGAAAGTAGAAATACTTGTAGAATCACCATCTTCATTCTTGACAGTCTTCACAGTCAACCCTCGTTGAGTGTCCAAAATATCCTTGAGGGGGGCGGTTACAGGCTTCAAAGCTTCGGACATGACATGCTGAGTCTCAAACCTGAGACCTTTTAGAGCTCTCAGTTTTTCTTTTACAGCCCTGGTATGCTCGGCTACAGACTCTTTAAGTCTTATGCTTTCACTATCCATCTTACAAATGATGTGAAAGTAGACGATTACCTTCAATTTATAGCCTGCGTCCAGCTTGAGTTCTCATCGTGTCGATAGCCTTAGCTATCATCTCTATCGAAGTTCTCAGTTGCTCGGTTTCTTTCTTATGCTCCTGTGTATGTGTCTTGAACCCTTCACCAAAGATTGCCGTATTAGCGTACTGGCTTCTGACTGATTCTTCTAGACTCGTCATTTGCTGCATATTAGTTTTGTAGGCAACCATCATCATATTTACATTTTCCTCCACTTTCTTAAGTTTATCATTGCAGGAATCAGTTTTGAGGGTATTCAAAACCTCTGTCTTTAACTACCTGACTGTAGCCTCTAAATCTGAAACTCGCTTCATCGCTAACTTTGCCAAATTACTAATTTTCTGATTGCAAAGATTCTGAAGATTTGTTTTTTCTCTATCAAGCTCTGCGGTAACTTGTTTAATAGAGTCCATTACAGAATCCACTCTGTCTTTTGTAGAGTATCCACTTTACTCGTAGTTTTATTCAGATTTGCTGTGATGTCTAGCAGCTTCTTACCTATTTGCATCTCGATTTCCTTTGGTAAGTACCTGTTTAACTGCTGTCGCGTCTCGTTCGATTTCCTAATGATCATACCCCTAGCATATCTTTTATTTACAGCATCCGTATCTCCGAGAGGATCTGCTGTATCAGTGATTCTCTTATTGTCGAATATAATGTTACCATTACCATCTCTCGACTGCGTGCGTGAATTGACATATCCAGTGATGAACTTTTTATTCACAACATCAGTATGGTGAACAGAATCTAGCAATACCTTCAATATAACTTTATCGATCACGATGTTATTTCTACCCATACTGTAAAAGGATGCTATCTTTTTCTGCTTTTCAGTGATGACGTCATCAAATATAAAGATTGAATTTTCTTTGACTTCAGAAGGATGCAAAACATCATCCCCGTTGTCGAAGGTGTTCACTTCTATACCTTCGATGTTTCCAAACACTTTCATTAGGTATTGGTATTTTGGTTGATAGAGAGACTTTGAATAAATATACAAATTTTTAAAACGTAGTCCACTCTCATGGAGTAGCATATTGAGTAATACGTTTGTTTTCCCTGCACTGGAGCTCCCAAAAATAAGAGCTCTGACATTAGATGGAAATAACTTGCCATGACGATCACTTCTAAAGTCACTTTCAAAGTCTAATACCTGAATAGGTAGAGAGTAATGCTGCTTAACAAGCTCCATGTTAACAACTAACTTATAAAATGTATGTGCGATGTTTATATATTACAGGATGTAAAGTAGTTAATGATTGAAAGCAATGATATAAAAGGGCTAATGCATGCAATTACTCGCTTAGTATATCATGAGAGCTAAGAGTATACGCGTTGCAGTATACGCGCGGCTCTGGAATTATTAATTCCATAACTAATTCGCTCCCCTTTGAAGATCACTTACCTGGATATAGATATTGCGGGCCTGGTACTTAATTGGAAAAACGCCTAAAAAGAGGAGACCCTGGAATTAACCAATTAGACGAAGCTTGCATACAGCACGACCTCGCGTACGCTGAGAATAAGGACACCGCTTCAAGACAAATAGCGGATAAGATTCTTGCACAGAAGGCTTGGAAGCGTGTGCAGTCATCAGATTCAACTTTTGGTGAAAGGTTAGCTGCAAGGCTAGTAACTGCAATCATGAAGGGAAAGGTTGCAGTGGGAGCCGGAAAGAGGAAGAAGAAGAGAGGAGGGTTTTTACCATTGATACCCATCATTGCTGCTTTAGGCGCTGCAGCAGGCGGCACTGCTCAGATAGCCTCTGCAGTCAATAAAAAAGGCTCCTCATAGGCACTTAGCAGAAGTTGCGAGACATAACAAGGTGATGGAGACCCGAGGAAAGGGACTCCGGAAGAGAAGGTGTAAGAAGAGGAATAAAGGAGGATTCTTACCTGCAATGCCGCTGATGTCTTTAGCCGCTGCATCTAAAATAGCAAGGTCCTTGAAAAAAAGAGGTTCTAAAGGCGAGGGTTTAAAGAAGAAGGCAAAAAACGGAGGAAGAGGATTGTACATATACCGGAGGAAGCCCTAAGTAACGTAGCCATCGAATATTATGCTAAACGTTTAAAAATTCCTTATTTTAGAGGGGTTTATATGATTGACAAACTTCCTTTAAAACCACACTTCAAAGAGAGACTTATTACCAATCTCGATACCTCAGATAATGAAGGAACACACTGGGTTGCTATAAGGAAATAAGGTGATGTCGCATACTACTTTGATAGTTTCGGTAATTTGAAGCCGCCTCCTGAGATTGAGAAATATCTACAAGGCGTTAAAGTCTGCTATAATACACAGAGAAATCAGAATTTCGATTCAGTCATCTGCGGGCACTTGTGCTTGCACTTTCTTTTATCCTAGAAGCTGCTTCATCGTCAAGATGAGTTATACAGTTACAGTGAGTGGGTCAGACACTGTTATTTCAACGTATCTAAACCCGCCTCTACAGCTAGATCCTCCAGGTCATTATGAGATCGCTTTCTTGAATTTTGAAACATTCTATTCAATACCAAATGTCGATGAAAGTAATAATAGATTTCATTATATTCATAATGGTAAACCTGAAACCATTGTCATCCCACATGGAACCTACGAGATTGCCGATATCAATGCATTTCTAAAGGATAAACTAGGATTGAATGATGAAGTCTTCTTTATAAGGCCTAACAATAATACAATGAAGGCTGAGATTAAATGTCATTATACAATAGACTTTTCTAAGGATAGATCTATTGGTTCGCTTCTAGGATTCACAGACACTAAAATAATTCCTGCTGTAGAAGTGTTTGAATCTGACGATCTTGTGAATATATTTAAAGTGAGTATCATACGTGTGGAGTGCAGTATTGTAACAGGCTCTTTCATTGACGGTAAAAGCGGGCATTCGCTCTAAGAGTTTTTCCCTTCTGTTCCACCAGGCTATCATATCTCTCAAGAACCTTCGAACCCGATATATTTATCGGTCATAGATACAAACTATATAGACCAGATCACTATTCGAGTGGTAGATCAACACGGAAAGGCGATCAATTTCAGGAACGAGATTATCACTACAAGACTCCACATAAGACGCAATGGCAATACATTTTAAAAGACATCGCAAATACTATAATAGACGACGTACACAGCGTTCGAAGCATACTACCTCTCCAGCTTCCGAGGAGTTAACTCGTGCTAACTGCAAGTTCCTCGAAGGGTTAGGTTACAGGACGCTATAATGGACATCTTAAACGTGGCAGAAGTTCCAGCCTTTGACGACAAGATCACCAAGGAGGAGGAGCATATTTTTCTTCCATACAACACCTCCGCTCTGGAGGTAAACGATGAAATTAGAATACCATGCCAAGCTGAAGATTTGAATACGCTACCTAACAAGAGTTATCTCTACATCGAAGGTGCTCTCACCAAGGTAGATGGATCCCCTACTACATCGAAGCTCACTAATAATGCTATAGCCTTCATGCTTGATGAGATACGTCTAGATATGAATGCTACAACTATAGACAGAACAAGGAATCCTGGAATTACTACAACTATACGAAATTATGTGACTCTCAACCCTATGGATTCGAATCGGCTGCTGAATGCTGGATGGGCCTATCCTGGTGAAGAAGTTGATATAGTACACTCGACGAATGGAGCTTTCAATGCTGTAGTCCCTCTCTCGATGCTCCTAGGATTTGCTGATGGACACAAGGAGCTTATACTCAACAGCAAGTTTGAATTGATTCTCATAAGATCCAAAGATTCTAGAAACTGTGTCCTGAGTTCGAATGGAGAGGAAGCTAATGTAAAGTTAACTAGAATCGAATGGAGGATGCCTGTAATTCGTCTTTCCGATGCTGAAAGAGTTCACATTCTAAAAATTGTCAAGTCTGATAAACCTCTACACATTGCCTTTCGATCTATGGATCTTCATACCCAGCCTGCTGTACCCCAGACAAGATCTTTCACGTGGAATGTAGCAACAACATCTAAGCTCGAGAAACCTCGCTTCATCATAGTGTGTGCTCAGACTGCAAGATTGGGTGATTATAGCAAGAACAGTTCCGAGTTTGATCACTGCAACATTACTAAATTGAGACTATTCCTCAACAGTGAATGCTACCCCTACCATGATTTGAACTTGGACTTTAAAAATTCAAAGTTTGTTTCACTATATGAAATGTACTGCAAATTTCAAAGTTCCTATTATGAAAGAGATAATTATCCCCTCTTGAAGAGAAAGGATTTTCTTCACCGTGCACCATGGGTTAATGGTTTTTGTAAAGGAATGTACAAGGATAAGTTTATGAATAATAAATTGAATTCATATACTAAAACACTCTTTTATTGACTTTAGCATACATTTCAAGCATTTTCCCTCTTCCCCTCCTACTCCCTGAAAAACTAATTGTTCCTGACTTGCAGAAATCATTTAAAATATTCAAATGTCTTTCAATATAGGGCGATAGCCGTTTTAGGTTCCTTACACCCTCAATGTCTAAAGATATTACATTATTATTTAAACAATTATTTATGAAATGAATTGAATGTTCAAAAAATACAATAATATTGTATGCATAAATTCAATTGTCACAATATTCATCACACGCAAACTTTTTTGTTTGGCGTAGGTAATCTTCAATCATTGGAATGTTTTTGGATATTATATCCCAGTCTGATTTTGCAATATAAACAAATGATTTATCACTTTCACAATTTATGTAGAGGGAGGGGATGTCATAGTATAGTCCAATGTTCACGGAATGGGAGGGGGAGATGCTGACGTCATCCAACGCACGTGATCGATTCTCCATGCTCCTCCGGCGAATGCAGGGTATCTTCAATGAATAAGAAGACCCTAGGACCCTCGTTGAGGATCCTCCTCTTACACCTCCTCTTCTGCTTTCTCTCCCCAGTCTCGTTCTGCCTCTTCCTCCGCTCCCTCCTCACACCCCTGCAACATATATTCAAAACAATGTTAGAAATAGGTTTAGTTAATGATTTCATGCCCTCTGAAAGAGAAAATACATATATTAGAAAAATCCTCTCCCCTTGTCACACAAAAAGTACTATCAAAGTGTGTCATACTCACTTCACGGGCTTGCACGATTCTGTGTGTATCTCGGGCGAGCAATCTGGAATCGTCTGATTTATCCCCTCCTGTACCCTCGTTGCTTTATCATCAGGGGTAGTAGTAATGTCGGCTAGTGGAGCAGCATCCTCATCCATGGGCTGCGTATGGCGCTCTGCGATTGGATATTCCTCTATATTGACATTGCGTCTCTCAGGATCCAGCTCCTCTATTGGCACGGGTACCTTAGGCGCAGTCATTCGCGGTCTGTAATAATTTAATTTTAGGTTAGGCATAGAGTAGCATTAGAAGAAGTAAATGAATATGTAATTTAACATTTCTTCTACTTACTCAAGTTTTCTCTCCCTGCGCTGTTAGACCTCGCGTTGTCGTTACATAGGAAGAAGGATGTCATGCGTTCATGCTGGGCCGGGTTAGTACAAAGTACAGAATGCATGTATCCCGTGCACGACTCTATCACATTCAGTTAGATGTTTCGAGACGAAGACATCGTCAACTTCATCGACATCGCTAAGATCCTCCACATCATCACCCATGCGATTTTCACTGAAAGAATAAAATAATTTCAAGTTAGTTTTCATTTAACATGCGTACAATATATTACCGAGTTATAGAAATATATATATTACTTACATGTTCGCTCCTGGATAAACAGGACAGTTCTCTGTACACACTTCCAGTGTAGTCATCTGATCATGATGCGATGGTTGAGTACACAACACTGAATGCATTAAACCATTGCATGTTTCGGTATGGAAGTATACGTAGTGAAAATAATCTTCTCCGCACTCGCTCCAGCAATCATTCATCTCAGATGCATGATTATCACCAGCCATTTCGATTATCACTGAACGAAGACTGAAAAAACTATAAATGATCGCTCTGGCTGCCGACGTTCCTTATATACTGTAGACGGTGACGTCACGGGTGGTAGAGGGGGTGGAATGCATGTTGAGACCTGTTATTCAACCTCCAGGCAGAAGTCTGTTTTTGAATACAAAGGAAAGCCAATGGCGAGCGTGTTTTAACATGATTTACCGACGCCGACAGAATGGAGCCGGGCTAGTCTACACGTCGAGACTTGTTAGTGACGTCACGCACACAGTCGTGGAGTGGGAGTGAAGCTGGTTATTACCAGACAGAAGCCTGCTGCTGGGTTTTTCATTACATGACGGACTGTTGCCGGAGACGTTTAATAACCTCACTCCTTTAGAGGCATGATGGTCAGACATTAGCAGTATATAAACATTACCTAATTGATTGACACAATCATGTACTCAAACGATTTGCCGAGGGGCGGCAAGCATCGAGGAAACCATTCCCTACCGCACACCTCAAGACAGGACGCTACGGCACGCGACCAGACACCATGGGAGAGGGGGGCAGGACCTGTCGGCACAGACACGGTCGGCATTAGGTAAGAACACAAAGAGAGAGGGGGCGGGGCCTAGCGACACGAGACCAGGCGGTATCTAAGACCTCAAAGGGAGGCGGCGGGAGGCGGCAACACAGAACAAAGGATATCGATTACATCTTATCAGTTGTCGGTATCTCTTTGTTCTTGAAGGAACATCTATTACCTACTGTCGTCTGGTTCTTATCCCTGACCAATCTGAAATTCCAAATTTAAACTACTTTTATGTAACGTTGGCGTATAAGAAACATGTGATGTGCTGCACTCGCATGGATTTCTTTATTCCTGTATAAACTATTCTTACAAACGCTTATTCTCCATATAGTTATTATTAATCGAGATATTAATCTTATTGTTAATTTTCTTGTAGGTGCAAGGGGAATATAATAGGCTTTAAGTGATAGTCAAATATTTTAAGAGCTGGTTCCTATGTGGAGCATTCCATTTTCTTTGATATCCAGGATAAGAAGCAAAAAAAAAGGACAATAATTCGCATTTGAGAAAAATTTTTATCCAATAACAAGGAATATGTCGGAAATGGTTCATTGGATAAAAAAAAATGCATATGGCAATAGATTGTCTGTATTAACGAGATCTACATTTTTTGTGTGGTAAAATTTTGTCTATCTCTTACGGTTTATCAGTTATGGAAAGTCATTCAGAATGAAGATGACTTCTAGGGACATTCCTAGAACTTTTCATTTGCAACGAAAGGATCTTAAACATATGTTAATCAAAATCGTTAGAGCCATTTTTGAGAAAATCAAAATTTTTAAAAGATGTTCAATTTATAGGGTAGCCTGGGATGGGAGATTTTCTTGAAAATGTTCATGTCGCATCCTTGAAAGCTACTAAACTCAAATACCAAGTTTGGTATTTATCCGAGTTTTCATTTTTTGAGTTGTGCTGTTCACAGGCTGACAGACACAAAAATACTGTTCCAAAAATACTATTTGGGGGGGGATTCAGGGCACGTTTAAACATATATTTCCAGAGAAATCTCGATATCGAATTTTTGGGTGGAATGCAATACTTCCCCTACTTACTATGCTAGTAGAGAAAGCAAAAATAAACCAATAAAATCATATGGAGCTTCGATACGGTAAATCAAAAACAATATTGTTCAGAAATTCTGAGAGAGAAACAAATAATTACAACGTTCAGTGTTAAATGCAAGCAAAGATTATAGTGATGTTTTAAAAAATCTGATGTGTTACACTAACATGACTTTCTCTACTCTTTTGCAAACTATTTTTACAAACGCTTATTCACCATATGCTTCATGTTAATCTTATTGATAATTTTCTTGTAGATGCAAGGGAATGTGGTATGCTTTAAGTAATAGTCAAATATTTTAAGAGCTGGTTGCTATGCGGAGTATTCCATTATCTTTGTATTACCAGGACAAAAAAATGAGTAACGAATTACCATTTGAGAAAAAGTATTGGATAATTTAAGGAAATAACAAGCAATATCTCGAAGAAAATGGTTCACTCAACAAAAAAATGTATATGAAATAAATTGTGTATTTTATTGAAATTGTATGAAATAATTGTGTAGTAAAATGTTGTCTATCTCTTATGGTTTACCAGTTATGCAAAAGTCGTTCACAATGAAGAATTCTTTTGGAGACAATTCCAGAAAATTCGAGATATACAATTCATTTGCAATAAAAAGGTCTTAAACTTATGGTATTTTATTCAAAATCGTTAGAGCCATTTTTGAGAAAAACAAAATTACCCAAAAATGTTCCATGTAAAGGGTAATCTGGGGTGGGGGTATTTTCTTGAAAACCTTCTTTTCGTATCTCTGGAAGATACTGAACCCAAATACCAAGTTGGTGTTTATCCGACGGTTCGTTTCCGAGTTATGCTCTTTACAATCTCACACACACGGACATGTTTCCAAAAACGCTTTATATGCATTCAAAACATGTATTTTCTGTGAAATCTCGGTATCGAATTTTTGGGTGGAATGCAATACTTCCCCTACTTACGATACGTAGTAGAGAAAGTAATAAAGAGCCAATTTACTCACTGGAGTTGATTGCAATAATAATAATAATAATAATAATAATAATAATTCATCCACATCATTCTCTGCCTCAAGTTCTTCAGTTGAATTGCTGGGTTGGTTTACTCCTCGCTACGCAGCCATTGTACCAATTTGCATAAGAATATTTTCTGGTACGACATAATTATAACAACTCTTTTTCACCTGCTTAAGTGTGGCCCGCAGGGTGAGAATTGAGTTAACCATATTGCTTTTAAGCCTATTCCTAAGGGAGGTTATCACAATGTTTGAGCATACTAAATGCTTATTAGACATCAGCGTTTGACCAAGGTAAGGCCAGAAGCATCAATGCCAAGTTTGTGAGTTTTTGAAATGGATTTTGGGAATCTGAATCTTTATATGTTGCGACATATTGCCAAATCTCTTCTCTAATGCTAACATTTCTCCATTGGGCAGTAGTTAATTTTGATCACTGAAAGTCGATTTTCGTTATTTTAGTTTCAGGTAATTCAAATTCTTGAGCTAGCGGTATTATACTTTCTTTAATCACGTTCAAACTCTTTTCAAGTGCAATTAAAGATACTTTTTGCAATATCTTAGCATTATTCGGCTATTCGAAATACCTTTTTACTTTCAGGACTGATTTTGTTTTGTTTCATCAAATCCACTATCAAAACTTGTACTTCAGGCCAAGATAAATATTAGGAGATTTGTATTTTCTAACGTCCACGGAAAGCAGATCCCCCCTATAACCGGGAACAACAATCTGTCTGGTAAGCCCTACAATTAGTAGAACCAGGTCTTGAAGAAGCTTTGAAGGCTCAACTGAACTTGATTTGAATGATTTATTAACTTTTTGACATTCTTCAAGATGTGGTATAACAAACATAAGATAGATCTTATTAGTGGCTTCGGAGTACATGCAATAAAGAAGTTCAGCTATGTAGCACTTAGTTTGAAGTCTGCATATCTCAAAATGTGTCTGTAGTTCAAGTCATTGATTTAGAATCCAATACACAGCAACTTCGATCGGCAGCCACCTTGTATTTGATTGTTTTACAATTTTAAGAGGCTCGGCTCCATCGTTTATTGCTCTAAATAAGTCCCTGTATGTGACTTGTGGAGAAGAAGACTTAGAAAACCAAGATTAAGTTTCCGAAATTAAAAACTCAAGATTACTTGGTAGCATTTCAGCAGCAGAGGAAACAGTAAACTGAAAAGAATGGCAAACACAGGGGATAAACACAAGGCTAGGTACCTCACATTTCAGTTTCTGGTGGACACCATTGTTAATGCCCACCATTACTGAAGCATTATCAGTTCCTATTCCTCTCATTTGTTTGATGTCTAAACCATAATCTGAAAGTAAAAACTTTGCAATGACAATACAATCAGCATTCCCCTGATCTAGTTCAGCAACCCCAAATAAAGTGATTATAATTGTGCTTTGTTGTTTTTAAAACTATACAATACAGACAGCCAATAGTTTTGTAACAGAAATGTCTGTAGACTCGTCTATAAGAACAGTAAAATGGCCAGTGCCGATGTCATTTTGTAGTTCTAATTTAAAGTATGGTAGAAAATTTTCCTAATTAAAGCACTACACTTTGTACGCTGCAGCCTTAAAAGAGATACTTTGGAAAAATTTCATAGTTAGATGATCAACGGATCTGATTGAACAATGATTAATTACGAACAAAGTAAGCCGCTGCACGTTTAATTGGTTGAAATGACAATTTCGACTGCCGTGAAGTTGAAAGCGGCTCTGCTGCTATTAAATGTTTCTTACTTTTTCCATGAAGAAGAAAATGTGACAAGCGCACACTCAGATTGCAATGACAATACTTGCACCGCACATTTGGTTTCACCGGCCACCCACCTCCTTCAAGAGTTCATTATTTAACCACTCTTTTCTAAATTTTCGAACATATCGCTTATCCTTCTCTGAGATGATAAACCGTAAAATAAAAGCACCACACACTGAATCTCAAGAGACAGGTATACAATAAACTCACCACAATGCCGATGTAATGGACTCACTAAATGCAGTTAACTCTGATCATGAATTCTTGAATATGGGATCACGTCACGTGCGCATACAAACCGAAAAGCAAACTGATTTAATATATGGAGAAGTCACAAGCGCAATTTATGAATAGCATTCAGCCCACTTAGCTTATCAGGACCGCTAGTGCCGTATATTAGGCAAGTGCTCTGAGGGAAGTAAGCTTGAGGAATCTCTGACGTGCATGCTATATCAGGTGTTATTATTTTTACTTTATCGCAAGCACCCGGTCTAGCAGTATAAACATATTCAGTCTACAGATAGCAGATGTTGAGTAAAGGGGTGACAGCAAATTTATGCTATGATAACCTAATCTATACCTTAGGCAGCATGATGAAAGGCTTTCGTTGTTTATCTGGAGAAAGGATCCCAGTGGACGGCTGCTTTAAAGCTGTTAAAAGGTATGGGCGATAGGGGAGCTGAGTAAGTGTAGTCGATGAAATATTATAGTTGCCATAACAGTTAACCAAAGAGAATTTTAGCTCCTTTCTAGCTAAAAAGCTAGAGGTTATCACAGAATGGCCCCCGAAACCGGGTCAGGAGGGCAGAGTGGCCCTTTTGCTTCTAACGTGACCTCTAGTGGGAGAGACCCGAGGCGTGATCAGATCCAGGTGACAAAAGCCTGTACAAAGTCCCTAACGGTTCCAGATCCCACGACTCCGGACACCGGCCAGCCCTGCACAAAGCCCCGGCGGGGCTCCAAGGGCCTAAGGCCCTAAGGCCCAGGGATGAGCCCAGAAAGTGGGTCCGTCAGCAGTCCAACCAATGCCAGAGACAAACCTTTCCAAAGCGCATATCCACCGCCACAACACGCCGCACACTGTTGCCTGGTCCTACATCACTGAAACAGATGATAGGAAATGAACAGGAAACTCGTGTTAAAGGAGGAACCACCGCAGATTCGCCTCCTGACCCGGGGAAATCACGGAAAAACCCATGGTGAAAGTGGAGGCCCAATGGGAGTCGAACTCAGCACCTCCAGAATGCGAACCTCAACCTATTAGGGTGGACCATTTAAACTCAAACTGTACAATTTCTCCAAAACTATGCTTTGTAGAAACAAATGTCTTGAATAAAAGTTGCTTGATATTATGGGGGTAGTAACTGCCACTGGTGTTTTGTTTGGAGGACGTTGTTATGGTGATTTTAGGGTCGATTTAATTTTATAAAATGGGAATCCACCTTTTATGTTATTTTCTCACTCCTATAAAATCATAAACAACATATTGTGTAAAGCACCTTGCAATTGTTCTTACACCAACGTAAATAACAACGAAAATTCTGAATGGCTGTGTACGATTGTTTGGACCGTCCGTGGATGGTCATTTGAGGTTCAAGTTACGTTTCACAATTGGGAAACAACATTTTTCATTTTGTTTCTTATTCCTCATCAGAAAATAAACAGATCTGTGAAATTTGACCAAAAATCCTGAAAATTTGCAAAATTATCTTTTTGCATGATAAATTATTATGGAGTGTAAACTTTATGAAAATGTATCCCATTATGCATTTTGGGGCATTTAAACCCTGAATCACGTGTTCTTTTAAGTGCCCATGCGCTTGGTTAAAATGTGCCACGCCCACAGAATCTTGTGATTCCGAAATTGCTATGTTCATATAGTTTTCTAGCGTTCAATTTAGCACTATTTAGTGATAGGGAAGTTTTGTTTTGCATTTCCTGTGTTGGCTAACCTGCTCAATACTCTTTTATAACAAATGAATATGGTTTACCGCGTGTTTTGTATTTCCTTTAAACAGAATAAATATACGTGGTTTTGTTGATGCTGTGAAATATACGTTGTTTCAGGTCTTTTCTGCTTTATTAGTTGCTTGTGCTTGTTTTAGTGTTATAGCTATCTATAATTATTACGGTACATTATAAAGAGAGGCTTTATTATTTTATTGGTGCTAAAAATTAGCACTTTAAGTGTTGTGTATTGTGCCTCTAGTGTAGCATTGATATCTAGATCTTTTAGTTCATATAACTGGGCTACCATGAACAGACTGGCAGACAAGAGAATTAACGGTAAGAAAATACCGGGAAGTTGCATTACGTTGGTCTTTGGAAGCGATGAAAGTCTTGCATCACTTACAGATGTCACCCTATGCCATCCGCTAGCTCCAAGACAATACTGGCAACATATGAATAACAAATACTGCCAAGGCCAGCAACATACCACCAACGCTCTCAGCGTGCGTTCTTAATTACTTTTTATTTTAGGTTTATTGATTTTTTACCTTGCTTATTCACGGGAGGTTAGGTTAGATATGGGTTAGTTTTTTTTATATAAGCTTAGATTTCTGATTCACGAGATGTTAGATTAGGTTTAGGGTTTTTTTAATATAAGTTTAGGTTGTGTTTACGGGGGATTAGGTTATGTATGGTTTGGTTTTTTTATATATAAGCTTAGGTTTCTGATTCACGAGATGTTAGATTAGGTTTACGGTTTTTTGAATATAAGCTTAGGTTATATTTACGGGGTGTTAGGTGTATTTTTTTCAATATATCCTTAGGTTTTTGATTTACGCGAGGTTAGGTTAGGTGTAGCTTTTTTTTATATAAAGCTTAGGTTTTTTATTTACGGGAGGTTAGGTGCAGTTATTTTTAATATAAGCTTAGGTTTCTGATTTACGGCAGTTAGGTTAGGTGTAGCTTTTTTATATAAGCCTAGGTTTTGGATTACGGCAGGTTAGGTTAGGTGTAGTTATTTTTATATAAGCTTAGGTTTTTTGTTTACGGGAGGTTAGGTTAATGTTAGTTTTATATATATATATATATATATATATATATATATAAGCTGGTAACTGTAAGTTATCAACACCTAATTGTTCTCTCACTATCGTCTATATTGTGTTTTCACATCCTCCGCAATTCATTTTTTATTTCATATGATGCACTGTTAATAACAATGCCTTGCGTTTATATCAGCGACAAAACAAACTGAAGAAGAAGAAGAAGAACACATCGCTTATTCCGCGGATTTCACTTCTCATTTAGGTTGGCAGTTTCCATTGCCTATGTGCGATAGCTACAAAATGGCCATGTTTGTTGTCTTCACACCGTAATTTTGTCATAAGTACAACATTTAAAACGGGCGGGCAGGTGCGCACCGGCTATAGAACAGATAGCAGCTATTCCTAAGGTAATTTACTCACTTTCTTTTAGCTTTTATTAACGTTTTCAATAAAGACCAAAGTAGTCTAGCATAGCCGAAAATACAAAATAGGTTCAAAGTGCTGAATTTCTAGCTGCAAAAGGATGCAAAAATGATAGGAAATACTGGGGAATCTGTAAATTCTACTCCACAAGTACCTCAAATAAGTACATCATTTTTATCACCTGCTCAACCATGTATGTCAACATCTAGCCAGAGAAAACTGTCTACATTTTGAGGTAATAATGACATATTGTGAAAATGCAGTAGCAGCTTATATTCTGATATAGAGATGACAGCTGCAGTTATTTTGTAAAAGAGAACTATTAGTACATGCAAAATGTGATACAAAACTATTTTTGTCAGATGGAGATTCTAAAAGCACCTACAGATCTTGGCAGTATAAGGTGAAACTGAAATAAAAAATAAATACATATCATGTATCTAAGAGGTTAATTAAGTACACGCATTAGAAATTTGGTAAAGGAATGAAAGACAAAGGGAATCACTTTGGGTGGAACAGAAGTTTGGAAGCTTGAAATAGGATACGACAGTAAAATTATTATAGGAAGGTCATAAAAGAAAATTGTGCTAATTTGGAGCATATTAAATGACCAATATAAGCCAGATTTTAACACTGCGCCTAAGCAGACAACCAAAATGCCCTGGAAGTTCAAATTCCTGATTTTTCTACAATAGAATCAATTTAAATGGGGAGATGATTCCACCACATAATAGTTGCACAGTAAAAACACCACTAACAACATCAGAAACTAATTCAAAAGCTTATCCCTATCTATCAGAAACTAGCAAATGAGGAACTGTTGAAGAGATGTGCTGCAGGGAAAACCCAAAATTCCAATGAGGCATCTAACAAAATGATATGGTCTAAATGTCCAAAGGATATTTTCACGTCAAAAAGCATGTTGGGGTCACAAATACATTAGGCCAGTTTAATATGGGATGCATGGCTAGTGAAAGCTCAGCAAAGAACCTCAGTCTTCAGTTCAACTAGTTAGAAAGAAAATTGGCCAAGTAAGGAACCAACTTTGGTGTAGAGAAGCTTGAAATCTGGTCGACATTCCTCAAAGTCTTCTCGGAGGAAGCTATGTCTCTCTAAGATTGCTGCAGAGGAGAAGCAGAAGAAGAATGAGGGTCCAACTTATGCAGCTGGTGAAGTTTAGGAGATTTGAAGGTCAGAAATACTAATTTTGCAACGTCAAACTTAAAACCTGGTTTTCTCGAAAACTTTTTTTTCAGCACTTTGACATATGGAAAATGTAGTACACGGTGCAATTGTTTACATATTTGTTTCAACATTTTATTATAACATCTGAAAATCCCATCAAATGGAATGTTCTTACTACTTTTTTACTTTCTCTACTACATATAGTAAGTTCGGGAAGCATTGTATTCCACCCAAAAACTCAATACCGAGATTTCACCAGAAATATATGTTTTGAGGCCCACTGAATCAAAAAACAGCACCTTTGGAAACATGTCCGTGTGTGTCTGTCTGGATAAATCCCAAAGTTGGTATTTAAGTTCAGTACCTTCCAAGGATGCGACACGAAGATTTTCAACAAAATCCCCCCGATCCCAACTACCCTTTACATTGAACATTTTTCGAAAATTATGGTTTTCTAAAAAATGGAACTTACGCTTTTGATTAAAAGCCATATATTAGGAATATTTACCTACATAACAAATATATCTTGAATTTTCTGCGAGTAGCCTGTGAAGTCCTCTTCATGCGCTAGGAATTTTGCATAATCTTTTACAAGTGGTAAAGCGATAAGACGAGAACGTACCTACTATACAAGAAATGTGGATCTCTTTAAAAAACAATTTATTTTACGTAAGTGAGATATCCGTTATTAAAGGTTCGAATTGTTCATTACTTGGTCATTATCTTAAAGTTCTTTCAACACTTAATTGTTGCTCGCGATTGTATGGAAAGAGTATGGAATTTTAAGGCAAATTATATAGCGTTCCAGGTCTTAGAAAATTTTATTATCGCTGTTCTCTTTGTGTCTGTAATGAAATGTGTATTGTAGTTATTTTTGAAAAAAAGTTTATTCGGATTAAAATGTAGCAGATAGAAAAGCATTAGTAAGACACGTAGAAAATCCGCCCCTTTCTGCTCCTACCATGACCCCTGTGAGGGGCTCAGAAACGAAGGGCGACCTGATCCGGATGACGGGGTCCCTAAAGTTTTCAGAGTGATCGTATTCAAGTCCGCGTGTATCCTTACATAGGTCCTGTGTCTCCGGGGGATCGTCAAAGGAACGTTTGTCCGAAAGCACTCTGAAACGAAGTCAGAGCGCTCAGCCACAATGAGCCGAACACCGTCGCCTGGACGGTGACAAGGAAGACGAGGGGCAGCAGAATCGTGGTACGAGACGCCGACCCGGGAAAACCAAGAAAACCCATGGGTCAGAGTGGGCGACTGCCGGGGATCGAACTCGGGACTTCCAGAATGTGATTTGCTTATGTTACCGCGGCGCCATTTTGCTCGGTACCTATAGCTAGTATTGCACTCCAGCCAAAAATTCGTCACCAGCAGTTTGCCGAAAATACAAGTTTTGATGATCCCTGAATAACAAAAACATTTTTAGAAAAAGGTGTGTTTGAACAATATAACTCAAAATCGAAAAGTCAGATAAATATTAAATTTGCTATTTAAGTTGAGCATCTTCCAAGGATACTATGCAAAGGTTTTAAAGAATATTCGCAACCACACCACCCTTAAATGCAAAATTACTCATTCAATTAGATTTTTTCAAAAATTGCCCCAATGAGTTTGATTAAACAACCATTTGTTTTACATAGTATCATAAAATTGAAGTTTTCTGTGTTTCTAAAAATTCTTTTTTTATTCAGGGGCTCAAAACATTTTCAGTGAAATCTCGGTATCCAATTTTGGATGCAATACAATAGTAATTTTTTTTCATGTGATAGATTCCCATGACTTTCTCTGCCCTGTGTCATTTACTAGTGGTTATACATATTATTCTCACTAAAGCTTTTCTATCTACTGCATTTTAATCCAAATAAACCTTTGCAGAAATAGCTAAATTACACATTTAGATATAGGTACAAAGAGAACAATGATAGTTAAATTTTTAAGAAATGGACCTATATGGTGGCTTAAAATCCCATACCGTTTCCATGCAATCGCGAGAAACATCTGCATGTTGAAAGGGCTTTAAAGAACGACCAAGTAATAATGAACACTAGCAACCTTTAGTAACGGATATCTCAAAAATAGTCCATGCCACAAAAAATTATTTGAATTAAATTATGCTTTTTTAAACAGATCTTCATTTTTTGTGTAGTGCGTTTTCGTCTATCCTTTAGTTTAGCAGTTGTACAAATGTATGTAAAATTTCTTCCAACTGAAATGGGCTTAACAGGCTATTCCCAGAAAATTCGAGATATATATTTTGTTTGTCATTGAATAACTTTAATATCTTGTATTTCAATCAAAATCGTTAGAGCCGTTTTCTACAAAGTAAAAAAATTCGAAAAATATTTTATGTAAAGTCTAATCTATTGCGGGGAGATTTTCGTGTGAATCTTAGTGTCACGTTCTTGGAAGGTACTACACGTAAATGCGGAGTTTGGTGTTTATCCGACTTTTCGTTTTTGGGTTATCCTGTTCACACACACACGGACATTTTTTTGTGAAAATGCTATTTTTTTATTCAGGGGCCCCCAAAGCTGCTTTTAAGGTGAAATCTCGGTATCGAATTTTTGGTTATAAATCAAAGGAAAGTGTAACAATCAGATTTCTACTCACAGTACTTTCACTATTTTTCTACAAACTATTTTTACAAACGCTTATTCTCCACCTACTTCACGTTAATTGAGATAAACATTTGCATAAGCTCTCTTGATTTTAATTTTCTTGTAGGTACAACAGGAATAAGGCAGGCTTTAAGCGATAGTCAAATCTTTTAAGAACTGGTTGCTATGTGGAGCATTCCATTCTCTTTGCATGTCGAGGACATCAAAAAAATCCGATGTGGTACATTCACATGGCTTTCTCCACCCTTTATCTTTATTATTGGGTATACAAACTATTCTTACCAAAACTTATTTTTCTATCTACTACATTTTAATGTAAATAGACCTTTTCAAAAATAGCTACATTATACATTTCGTTGTAGATACAAAGAGAAAGCCATAGCTCTATGCTATGGAACTGGACGCTATATGCCGGTCTTAAATTTCATAGTTTCCATGCAATCGCCATTTACAGTTGAAACTCGATGACACTAAAAGAATAAGTTTTCAGCAATTGAAACCTTAAATAACGATATCTCAGATACGGTTTATGCCACAGAAAAACTTATTTTAAGTAAATTGTGCGTTTTAAAGAGATCTATATTTTTTGCAGGGTACATTTTCCTACATTGTATGACATATTCCAAGTGTACAAGATTATAAAAAATACTTCCCGAATGAAGAGTGCTTAACAGGTCATTCCCAGTTATAAATTTTATTTGATATGTAAACGTGTTTTATATATGATATTTTAACCATAATCCTTCAAGCCATTTTTTTTAAAAAAACGAAACTTTCAAAAAATGTTCTATGTAAAGGGTAGTTAGAGTGGGACCATTTAAACCCAGTACGGGCCGGGAATGGATACACAATAAAGAGCGCAAACCATTTAAATTGTTAAATGGGGTAAAAATGCTTCATAAGACACATTCATATCTTACGTATTTATTAAGTTATTTTAATGTGACAAAAACTGGTTTAAAGCTCATTAAAGGTAATATATATCTACGACATCAAGAAGGTGTAGACTATTTAAATAATAATAATAATAATAATAATAATAATAATAATAATAATAATAATAATAATAATAATACATTGAAATTGCACAGCTTTGTTTCTCTGTAGCAAAAGCCATTTGTGCGTGGAACGCACCTTATTTGTGAGTCAGCTTCTTGTTAGTGAGTCCGAACGATATAGCTGCCTCAGCGATGGGTTCAAGGTTTCATGCTTTCGTTTATATTACAACGCGATAACATACCTCTGTGTACTGAAACATGCCAGCTACATACAAAGCAAACCCCTCTGTCAGCATTTGTATTCGCTTACGTCTTAGAATATTGCACAAACAAAGTGATAGATGAATGCAGTGATATTTTCAATCAGTCTGAAAAGCTTTCCTGTTCTGGCGTTGAAAAATACACTTGAAATTGTTATATCTCAGTGCTAACAATGGCTTCAACTAGTAATGTAACAAATCAATTAGCTCGCGTAGGAAGTGTACTGGCTTCTAAAATTACTTCAGAAAATGTGGAGAACTTTTTGCTGTGTGATAGCTATTTGGATATAGGCGGCGAGTTTTCATATTTTGAGGGGGGTATTTAGGATATAGGTAGCAGTGAGGAAGAAAATTACCTTTCCTTCAGGTGTTCGAGAAGAATCAACATTGTGGAGTGGTCAAATAACTCCAACACAAACAGACACAACCTCTTGTGTACAACTGGATCAACTGACATCTGACAGCCAACCTATTGACGTTTTCAGAAATAATTTTAGAGCTGACTCGTTGTTACGGAAACAAATGTATATGCTAGTAAGGTGAAGGAAGACCTGAACTCGAAAGGCAATTTAGGGCCTAAGAGTAGAATTCAGATGTGGACACAAGTAACACTGAATGAGATTTACTGGCTACTTGATCTAATTACGCTCATGGGTGTAATTCGTAAACCTACATTACACATGTACTGGGCTACAGATGATATGCTAGCTACTCCTTTTTTTGGGAAATGCATGTCAAATAACAGGTTTATTTCCATTTTGCGGTTCCTTCATTTCACATGCACAGAAAATGTAAACGATAAACTACACATAATCAGGCCGGATTTCGATTATATTATTTCGAAATTTAAAGAAAATTACGTGCCTACTGAGAAAATCACTGTCGATGAAAGCTTGATGCGCTAGAAGGGCCGCTTAGGTTGGAAGCAATACACCAGACAAGGAGGCCTAGATTTGGCATACGGAGTTTTGATCTTTATTAAAGTAAAACGGTAATCTTTATAATAGTTGCATATACACTGGTCAGGGGACTGATAATACTGGAGACAAAGATTTAGTGTTATTGGCTCCATAGTATTGCACCTGATGGAACCTGTACTTGATCAGGGTAGGACTGTGTATTTCCATAATTGGTACAGCTCCCCAAAATTATAAAAGAAAAACAAATGCAATTGGAACAGTATGTTAATATCGTATTGGCTTGCCAAAGGACGTGAATATAAAGACTCTAAGGAGAGGAGAAAATCAGGTGCGTGAGCTCCCACCTTTGACCTACATTCCTTGGAGAGACAGGAGGGTAGTTATGGCATTATCCAGTTGCAGCTCTAGGATTTTGCTGATTGACACTGAAAAAACGTATCCTCACACCAAAATGTCAATGTTCAAGCCTGGAGTTATCCAGGAATACAATGTGCATATGGGTGTTGTGGATCTAGTAGATCAACTATTGCAAGCATATCCCTCTTTATGAAAAACAGTTAAATGGAATAAAGTAGTATATTTGCTCCATTTGGATATAACATACACAATTGTTTGCTAATTTGGAGAGCTCTAAACCGACTCATACCTGGACTTCCGCATATCAATAGCTCGTAGCCTAATTTAGAGGCCTCTTCATACTGGGGGTAAGAAATCCACAACCCCTATCACTAAGGCTTGAAGGAAAGCTCTCGTAAAGGGATACCAACCAACGCAACAAGGTCATGCCCAATTTGAAACTCTCTGGTGTGTGGCAAAATAGGTACCTCCATATCCCCGAAAGGGTTAAACTCTTAACCGCACCTTTGGAAGATGCTAAACGCGAAAAACAAGTGTGATATTTTTTGAGATTTAGTGGGCCTCAAAACATGTATCTCTGGTTACATATCGATGTTTTGGGTGGAATGCAATACCTTCTCTTACTTTGTACATGATAAAGAGGGTAAAAATGAATATCGAATTTCCATTTAAGAAAAAGTGTTGTAAGTATTGGAAAATTCAAACAAATAGCGAGGAATATTTAGGAAATAGTTCACTGGGCAAAAAGGGAGAACAAATACTTATATAAGCAGGATATTATAGCGCAAACTTTGCGTTTATATGGGGAAGATAGGGAAAACGGGGATAGTGGCGATGATTCAAGGAGGAAGATGCGTTTAGGGAAAACGAGGATATCACGATGTGCTAGGGCTAAAGGAAGGGAATTCAGTTTACATGAGTGAGGTAGGGGATACCCAGAGAGGTGCAAGACTAGACGGGGTTGAGGAGTAGAGTGTGATCGGGAAGAGATGATAGGCTAGACAGAGTCTGAAGGAGGGGAATGCGCTTTATGCGAGAGAGATAGGGAATGCTTGGAGAAGTGTTAGGCTAGACAGATGCTGAACGGGGGAGAAGATAGGCAGAGTCTTTTGCATTACCTCTAATTTGCTAACACCCACTATTTTAAAAACGTATTTTACGGTCATATCATCACCATTTTTTTGGAATTTCAGTTACTTTAACCAAACCACCAAAATTAATAATATAACAATGCAATCCAACGGTGAGGTGTTGTACCACTTTTGGTAGTTTGAATGTCTTAATATTAGCCTGTGCACCTAATTTCCGTGTGTTGCCTGGGTATTCAGATATGTGAGAAAATCTTGACTTTTTTGTGGTTTCGAAAATTGAGAAATTAGAGTTTTCAAAAGTATTGGAGATAGGTTTTTATGTAGTGTAAGAAACAAGTGTTTGGAATAGCCTTACTTGATTCATAACGCTGTTTGAATAACACAGAGCAATTTCCAACTGATTCCTTTGATACATACAGATCATGGATTAATTTAGCAACACAATAAAACGAATATGCATCTGTAACTGTTTCTTTTCCCTGCAACAGTCATTTCCAAACACTACAATTCACTTCACCACCCACTGAGCCTTTCCGTGGGCAATTTAAAAAAAATACCATTCTGTAGAACTACCGGTGTCCTTTTCATGAAAAAGAAGATTTGAAAAGTTGTATCTGTTCTTGAACTGTGAACCTGCACCATCTGACCAATAATGAATGGATTTCAAGTGTGGAATTACCTGCTTCAATTCATTAATGAGTACATAATTGAAAACTAACAGTCTTTGTTTGTGTTTGACAAATCATCTATGGCAAAGGACTTATGCTGAAGGCAGCAATCGGTTTCATAATATGCTACAACAATGTAAATAGTAACACTCTCAGAATCCCAATGTGTACTTACTTAATTTTGGTTTCTGATGGCATAATTCTCTGCAGAATCCATGAGAACTGCAGCATAGATTACAAGAACCTAAACTCTTCTTCTTGTGGTGCATTGTAGACATGATGTGCAAATTTCTCCAGTTGTGTTTCCAACTCCTCTTTCAGTGACCCAACATGTTCTCTTAATAGCACATTTGTAGTATATCCTGACTCATTCTCCCAGATAGTATGCTGTTACTTTGCTTTGGCTCTCTTCAGTAACTATTGAAGACAGGTGCTTATTGCAGCTACAAGTAAGGCGTATTTGTCTATTCAAAGGAGGTGATCATCATCAAATTTACAAACATTTGCCTTAAATAAGTCATCAACTGTCTTAGAAAGCTGGCAGCATATGGGCTGGTCGTAATTTATAAAATGTTGACAGACCTAATTTCAGACCAATGCCCTCCTTGAATATCTATGCTTTATATATATTCATAATCAGTAATTTCTTCTGTCGCAGCTCTCTGCCTTTTGGAGTTTTTACTGATTTGGTTACCTTCTTTCCTGGACATGCCTACTGCTCTTTAATAAAACTCTGCAACTGACGTAGTGACATCTGGACCTAATGAGTCACTCCTTATTTTCTTTTCATTTTGTTGTGCAGCTCTTGATATACTTACAAATTTTTCCTATTTTCAGGGTTTATTTTATTCCTCACTGAACGCAAAATTTGTTGGTTATTAGTAAGAGCATGCATCACTTTGACTGACTTCCCTATTGCTTGAGGGAAATTTCAGGCAAATCAGCAGCTTTTCTCTTTGAACTTTTTGTATGCTTGCTTCTTTTCACGCTCTTTCGGTCTAATTAAAATGTTTTGTTCTTCTGCTTCTTCCAACTTGTTTCTCTGCTTGTATAGCTGTAACGTTTTGAAACTTTATAAATTCATCTCAAGGTTTCATGATACTGGAGAATGACCCTTTACCAGCTATGAAAAGTCATTCAGAATGAAGAGGACTTTCTTGGACATTCTCAGAAAATTCAAGATATAAGTTTTATTTGCCGTGAAAATACATTAAACATGATATTTCAATCAAAATCGTTAAAGCCATTTTTATAAAAATCAAAATTTTTGAATAATTTTCCATTTATAGAGTAGTCCGGGTTGAGTGTTATTTCTTGAAAACCTTCTTGTCGCATCTTTGGATGGTACTAAACTTAAATATTAAGTTTGGTGTTGATTCAGCTTTTCGTTTTTGAGTTATGTTGTTCACAGACAGACACACAGTCGCACACATTGTCATTTTTGCAAAAACGATTTTTTGGATTTAGGGCACCGCAAAACCTGTATTTCCGGGGATATATACTAACTGGTCTTACAACATTTATTTCCCTGCCTGGTTCTTGTTAATCGAGGATACATATAGGTATACATTATTCAACGGAGAAGGATCGCGCAACATGGCCTACAGAGATCTATTGCGCCTTACACCAACCAGAAGGAAGGGATGAGGTGAGGAAATCACAGGAGACTAAAGGCCACAGAGTCACGCCGTAACGTTTTCAAACTCGCAGACCCTTCCCACTGTTGGAGCCCGTGAGGGAAGGCGATGAACGACCCACCAATCATGGAGCCTTCTGGCGTCATAGCTCATAGCTTAACTTAACAAAGAGTACAATTCTACTTTAGTATGTTACATGTTATTAATACTGTACACTCTTCCCTGTTAAAGGAGGTGTTAAAAGTGTCTTCCTTGTATCTGGAGGCAATACTGCACTCGTCTCTGCAGTGGGTTTCGAATTCTTTCACTCCCGCATCATCTCGGAATTCAAGACAAGCAGTGCAATTCTCTACTCCAGTACTTCAACAGTATCAGCGGGAGTGTTGTACACTATCTATTGATGTGACCCCATACAGAAAAATCCTTTGGTTTGAGATCAGGGATGGTGGAGTTCGAGGTACTGGCTCTCCTCGACCTATCCATCTTCGAGCATATCTCCACGTTAGGTGTCTTCTTACAGTAGCAGAAAATGTGGTGGTGTTGCATCATGCATGTACCACATACTCCGACGTTGCACAAGGGGAACATCCTCAAGGAATTCGCGTCAGTGGCGGCTCATAGCCATAGCAACAATAAATCTCGCAAACGGCTTGTTTGCGGACCCATGTATACTGGTAAGTTTTTGGTTATATTATCGTATACTTTAAACTTTTTACTCTCTTTACTATGTATAGTAAGTAGGGGAGCTATTGCATTCAACTCAAAAATATGTGCGTGTGTGGTCTGTCAGTTTGTGAACAGCATACTCAAAAACGAAAAGTCGATTAATACCAAACTTGTTATTTGAGTTAAGTATCTTCCAAGGTTGCGACACGAAGATTTTCAAGCACAATCTTACATCCCAGACTACCCTTTACATGGAAAGTTTTTCGAAAATTTTGATTTTCTCAAAAAAGGCTCTAACGAGTTTGATTAAAATTATACGACACAAAAAATGTAGATCTCGTTAAAGCACACAATTTATGTCATATTAAATGTTTTTGGAGAGAACCATTTCTGAGTTATTCCTGATTATTTTTTTTTGGAATTTCGAATACCTATACTTTTTCTCAAATGGGGATTCGTTATTCGTTGTTTTCTGTCCTGGACATGCAAACATAATGTAATGCTCTACATAGCAACCTGCTCTTAAAACACTTGACTATCACTTAAAGCCTATGATATTCCCCTTGCACCTACAAGAAAATTAGCAATCGGATTAATATCTCGAATAACATGAAGCATATGGAAGTAAACTTCGTAAAAATTGTTTGTACAGAAAGTCATGTGAGTGCAACACATCAGCTTTTTCTGCACACATCAACGGGTGAAATGTTGCATTTATCGGTCAACGGATTTTTTTAACAGATTTACGGACTGTTGTTTACAATAATATTTTTCTTTTTAATTCAATGTTTTAATTACATAATTAGAAACCAGATTTAGTTGGAAGAGTCCTAGATGAAACACCAAGTTGATCTCGCATCTTCCCACACACCCATTTCAGTTTAAGTAATGATAGGTGCATATTGCATAATACCATTTGAAAAATGGCATCTTCTATTACCTTTATGTCCTGCGAGGAATGTGTTAATAGCAATGAGATAAACATGTACATGTGATTAGCACATGAGTCGGCCAAACTGCTGACATTATTGAAAAATAACGTGTATCGGAGTAGATGTGTTATTGCTTAACGGTGTTATTGCTTGTACACAACCTTTGTACTTTATACGATACCATTAGCTGTACTTTCCTCTCTCCACTTCCTCAAACCACGAGAGTCCGTAAGGCCAGAATATAACAAATGAATCAGCGCTACTTTGGTTTCATTCTGTGATTACCTCTTACGGGTAAGTCATGAGAATGCAATCAGCATCTTCACCTGCTTCATGAGCATAGAACTCAGCATCGCACCTGCTTCCATATCATTACCAGTTTATTGCACATGGGTGATGCTTAATAATCAGATTTCGATATACTGTTTCTCCTCCATCAACAGAACAATGTGTCCTAGTTCTTTATAAGTTACGTTTGACCGAAGTTTAGCTGTCGCGTGGGTACAGTGCATCGTATTAAACTGTTTATGGTGCAGTTGACCGTGGTATGATCAGTGGTTATTAGTTGTATCAAAATGTCTAAACAAAGAACAAAAATACACCCAAAAGTTTAGAAAAGAGTGGCCTAGCAACAAACAATAGAAAGACTGACTTGTTGAGATTCCCGACGAACCTGCTAGTGCGCATGGTCGATTTTGCCAGTGGAATTTAATCTCGCGCCTGTCGGATTTATTGAATCATTCAAAAAGCAAAAAGCATGTAAAAGCTGAAGCGCTATTTTCTTCACAGGGACAGTTAAAATTAGATTCACACCTAGTCAGGCATACCAGTGAAGGTTCGATTGCTGAAGTGGCATTAAATTTATTTGTGGCTAACCATTGCGCAATAAGATCTGTGGATTACCTCTGCAGTCTCTCAAAAAGGTGCTGACCATGGCTCTCAGGTGCGTTTGCATAGAAGTAAGGGTAGTAGTGTGATTAAAAATATTCTTTATTCACACTGAAAAAGACATAGGAGACGGATATTTCAGTGTACTTTTAGACGAATCTACAGACATTAGTGTCGGCAAATTGTTTGTTGCGTGTGTGGTATACTTTTCTGAAGGTCGAATTCGCATTGTTTCTACATTTTTGGGAATGGAAGAGTTAAAAGAAGGCAATGGAGTGGCAATCACCAATGGTTTGAAAGCATAGCTTAATGACAATGTCTTGAACATACTTTTAATGCGAGGTTTGGGCACTGACAACGCAGCAGTTTTGGTAGGCATAAATAATGGTGTGTATCAGAATTTGAAAACAGAAGTTCATCCTGTGTTAATTCCTTGAGTTTGTCATTCCGTGCAGCTGGCGTTATCTTCTGCGGCAGCTGTATCTTTGCCTCGAAATTTGGAGTTCATTTTGTCGGAAACCTATTCTTAGTTTTCCAAGTCTTGGTCTCATCAAATTGCTTACAGAAAGTTATACAGTGCAATAAATGAAGGAGCTAATCCATTTAAAATAGTTCAGAAGTGCACTACACGTTGAAGGTCTATTTTATAGGCTGTTTCTCGTGCTCTGTCTCAGTGTTTTGAACTAAAAACGCACTTTGTAATAGCAGCACTTAATGAGAAGTGCTATACCGCTCAGCTTCTCTACAGAGATGACGTAAACCAAATTTACCTTCCTTTTCTAAAACCTTATTTGGAAGAATGTCAGCTGGTATATAAGGCATTTCAATCAAATTCTGCAGATAAATGACGGCTTCTAAACGATGCTGTTTTACTAATGAGTGGGCTAGGCATGAAGTCGAGGTCTTGCTGCAAGATATGAACAACAGCAGCAAAATTTCATCCGAGTTCAGCGTTGAAAGCGGTTGGGTTAAAAGAGACTGAACGCAATTCATTCTCCTTATAGCAGCGTTTACCTGTACAGGCAACGTAATGATCAGAGATGTATTTCATTTGATAGAGGACGGGAAGCGAGGTAAACATTTACTGTGAATTCAATAGATGGCTCTGTGTATGAGACGAAACAAAAAATATTGTTCCTGTTGATCATGCTCTCTGACTGCTAGGTTAACCCACAACATGCCGCTTATGCCCCGTACCCCTCTGTGCTCCCTATACTTGACCGTTATCTAATGTGGGTTGCAACCGGGAGTGCACTACTTGGCACCAGCAAACAATACGACGCTCCATTCCACTAGATCATGTCAGAACGAAATGTATGAATCGTATGCGTTATTTACATTAAAGGGAGAACCAGGATTTTGGTTTTGGAGCAAACGTGCCGCTGCTGCCAACGCCACAACGTTGCCTGGTCCTACAACACCGAAACAGATGATGGGAAATGAACAGAAAACTCGTGTTAGAGGAGGAACCACCGCAACATTCGCCTACTGACCCGGGAAAACCACGAAAAAACCCATGGTGAAAGTGGAGGCCCAATGGGAATAGAACTTCGCACCTCCCGAATGCGAGCTCAACCTATATATACAAAGATATCAAGGCGGACCATTCAAACTCAGACTTTACAATTTCTCAAAAACTAAGCCTTGTACAAACAAATGTCTTGAATAAAAGTTGCTTGATATTATGGGGGAAGTAAATGCCATTAGTCGTGTTTCTTTTAGGACGTTGTGATGGTGGTTTTAGGGTCGATTTATATTTATAAAAGGGGAACCCACCTTTTTATGTTGTTTCTCACTTCTTAAAAACCTAAAAAACATTTGTGTAAAACACCGTGCAATTGTTCATACACCAACGGAAATAACAACGGAAATTCTGAATGGCTGTGTACGAATGTTTGGACCGTCCCTGGATGGTCATTTGATGTTTAGATTACGTTTCACAACTGGGAAACAACATTTTTCATTTTGTTTCTTATTCCTCATCCGAAAATAAACGATCTGTGAAATTTGACCGAAAGTCCTAAAAAATTGCAAAATTATCTTTTTGCAAGAAAAACTATTATTGAACTTAAACTTTATGAAAATGTATCACATTATGCATTTTGGGGCATTTAAATCCAGAACCACGTGCTCTTTTAAGTGCCCATGCACATGGTTAAATTGTGCCACGCCCACAGTATCGTATGATTCCGAAATTGCTATGTTCGTATATTATTCTACGTTTGAATTAAGCGCTCTTTAGTGATAGGGAAGTTTTGTTTTGCATTTCCTGTGTTGGCTAACCTACTCAGTAAGGATTTTAGAAAAAACGAATATGGTTTATCGCGTATTTTGTGTTTGCTTCAAACAGAATAAATATACGTGGTTTTGTTGATGCTGTGAAATATACATTGTTTCAGTTGTGTTTGGTTTTATTAGTTGTTTGTGCTTGTTTTTTTGTTATGGTTATCTATATTTATTACGGTACATTATAAAGAGACCCTTTATTATTTTAATGGTGCTAAAAATTATAACTTTAGGTGTTGTGTATTGTGCCTCTAGAGTGTGGCATTGAAATCTAGATGTTTTAGTTCATATAACTGATTTACCAGGACAGACTGGAAAACAAGAGAATTAAGGGAAAGAAAATGCCGGAAACTTGCATAACATTTGTCTTCAAAAGCAAAATATGTCTTGCATTACTTATACACGTCACCCTAGAGAGTTTTAAGGCCATTATATAGCGTCCAGGTCTTAAACATTTGACTATCGCTGTTCTCTTTGTGTCTCTAATGAAATGTGTAATGTAGTTACTTCTGCGAAAGTTTATTCGGATTAAAATGTAGTACATAGAAAAGCTTTAGTAAGAATAATTTGTATACTCACTAACAAATGTGAGAAAGTCATGTGAACGTATCACATCAGATTTCTTTTTTACTTTCTCTGTTACTTACCTATAGTAAGTTAAAGGTAAAAGTAAAGGTACTGACACAATGAGGGGCCTCCCCCCAAAAAACGGGGCAGAGCACGACAATTCGGAAAACCGCCCCTTTTTGCGTCTACCATGAGTACCCTGACTCCTGGGAGGGGGGGCCGACCCGAAGGGCGACCTGATCCGTATGACGGGGTCCCTAAAGCTTTCAGACTGAACGTATTAAAGTCCTCCTGGATCCACACATAGGTCCCGAGTCTCCGGGGGATCCTCGAAGAAGCGTTTGCCCGAAAGCACTCTGGAAGGATGTCACAGCGCACAGCCACAATGAGCCGTGGTCCTACAACTCTGAAACAGATGACAAGGAAGATGATGGGTACAGGAAATGAGGACAGCAGAATCTGATACAAGACGCCGACCCGGGAAAACCAAGAAACCCCATGAGTGGGTGAACGCCGGGGATCGAACACGGGACGTGCCGTGTGTGAGCTGCTTATGTTACCGCGGCGCCATTTCGCTCGGTACCTATAGCAAGTAGAAAAAGTATTGTTCTCCAGCCAAAAATTCGACACCAGCCTTTTGCCGTTGAGCATTTTCCAAGGATACTATGCAAAGGTTTTAAAGAATATCCCCAACCAAACTACCCTTTAAATGCAAAATTACTCATTAAATTACATTTTCTCAAAAATTGCCCTAATGATTTTGATTAAACCACCATTTGTTTTACATAGTCTCATAAAAATGAAGTTTTCTCAGATTGGCTTAAATTAAACTGAGATTTATTCATGGATGCTCTTTAATTGCTGTGTTCCTTAGCGTTCCATTCTATATTGGGCGTGAAAGACCACGCAGAGGTCTCTTTATCAGGCTTGAGGTCCTTTCACGTATCGTAAATCTACGACACGGGGACACAGGCTTTACTTTCCTTCCGAAGGAAGCCATGTGAAGGATTTCTACGCCAGAAAAGAATTCATCACCCTCCGCCGGGTTTGATCCCGCGACCTCTCGCACAAGAGGCTAACAGACAATGGCTGTTAAGTCCTGTTAACTCTGAATGACCTTTGTATGTTTGGAGAACGTTCTACGCGTACTCTGAGGGTATTTATTACCTTGAATATAAGTGTTTTGCTTTTAAGTTGTCATAGATATTGATCACAACGTTTAGCGCTAAGTGTGTAGTTTCATACAGTTGGTACATTTAGTTCTGATAATATTCAAGTAATGATTTAAAAATATGGCCACAAAAGTAATATTAATGTCAAACTTTTGAAGCGGTTTGGGAACAATTAAGTACAACATTAAATTTTCTTCAAAATGAGATATATTTGCGTTACTGATAAACGAATAAAGATTGTTTTATTTGAAACATAATTCCCCTTATATGCAGACTCACAAGAGAAAAGAAGAAAAACCGTGCCAGTCGTATAGTGGACGTAGAGTAAAAACACCTATGTAGGTATTGTATGCAAAATGTTAATAGACACGAGGAAACAACCTTAGCACAACATATGCAGTTTCTATATAACTGTTTTATTCGTTTGGGATAACATATAAGCTAAATTTTCAAAATGGTGACCCGAAGTGTTAACGCAGATAGGTTGATGTGCTCTTATTCCAATTGGTTCATTTGAAAGCACTCTATTCTGAAAACTAAATTGCTTTTAAGTTACAAACCTGAAGATGCCCCACCCCAAAAAAAGACTTTGTATTACGATTCACGTTCTGAATTCCTAAAATGCTTCTCTTCTCTGGTGTAGAATGAATTGGAATGAAATGTGTAAATGAGGGGACTCGACCCCGATCAAGTGAATGAGGATATTGTGCTTGTGCCCCTCGAGGATGCGCTCCCGGGAGGGAGGGACGAGGTGAGATACACCGAGCGGCTGGATCCAGAAGTGACGGCACAGCAATGACCAAGTTCCTAACACTTCCAGATTGAGACGCCCTGACATTTGGGCAGGCAAACTGGGTACCCCACCCCAAACAAAGGGTCCAACGTCCCCAAGAAGCGGTCATTATACCCTGGCAACCAGCCGATGACCGAGAGACGGATAAGGTTCCACAGAGGGAATCCTTTTTCTGTGCCACGCTGCACAGGAATACCATCGCCGAGACTTCCAACCTGAAACAGACCTAACGGAGTTAAGGATGAATGAAATGAGGAATGATACGATATTCGGGGGCTGAGAGAAATCATATCAGCATTCGCCTGACGATCCGGGAAAACTCTCGATAAAACACCCGTGGGTCAGACTGGGCTGTAGCCGGAAGCGAACCAGGGATCTCCCGAATGCGAGTCGCACGCGTTACCGCGGCGACACCTGGATATAAACTGGAAGATCCGTAGTTCAAATCTCGGCAATGACGTTGAATTTTTCAATCTGATTCTATCTTTCCAACCCTGTCCTAAACACGGCTTGAGTGAAAGAGTCTTCTTGTTAATTGAAATGGACTGCCATTACAAACTTCGTTGTAAGAATAAGAAGAATGCAGTAGCTCAAACGATAGTGAGATTTTTATGTGATTTCTTTGAAACTCCACGCTCTTTGCATTACCACGAGAATTATGAAAAGGAAGAATTATATTTAAATATGGATTAAATGATTATTTTAAATTTAACAGACTAACGTGGTGCATTCACATAACTTTCCCTTCTCACCATTCTACAAATTCTTTTTTCTAAATCTCATTTTTCTGTCTACTTCTTATAGTCCAGATAAACTTACAAATCACATTTAGCTCATCTGTGTTGTGTGGGGGTTTGCCTCATTCAAGAGGTCCCGCCCTGGGTAAAGTATTTTCCGGTGTTTCCTGTTATCCTGAGAAGTTGAATGTTAGATTCTAATTTCTAGGGACCTCGGGCCGATTTGAGCATCATTTTAACCACTTTGTTCATTCACCATCCGTAATGGCGTAGCTGGTTAAAGGACTTTAATTAAATACCAAAAGAAAAAGTTCACATTTACACGTTTCTTTGTAGTATATGCAGATAAAGCGATAGTCCCATTTTCATAAAGCATGTTACTACGTTATGCTTTGAAATTCCATGCTGTTTGTATGACCGCGACAAAAATTAGCCAAATAATAAACCAAACCAATAACAGAAAATACCTGGGAATTAGTTAATGTCATGAAATATATGTATAAGCAACTGCGTGCTTTAACGGGGTCTGCATTTCTTGTGTAGCAAAACTTTGTCCAATCTTTTAGAGTTTACGAATTATACAAAACATATTCAGAATGAAGGCTTAAGAGGCTCTTCTCAGTCAGTTTAAAATATATATTTCGTTTGTAATGAAAATATTTTAAACGGAGTATTTTAGTCAGAAACATTAGAGTCAATTTTAAGAAAATAAATGTTGAAAATTTTTCCATGTAAAGGGATATTTTCTTGAAAATCCTTGTCACATCTTTGAAAGATGCTGACCTTAAATATCAAGTTTGGTATTTAACCGACTTTTCCCTTTGGATTAATGTTGTTCACAGAGACGCAGGCATATAGAGGTTTTTCCCTACAATATGATGTGTTGCATTTGCATGACTTTCTCTACTCACTCTTCCTACAAAGCTTATTTTGAACCTATGTCATGTTAATACCCATAAACCTTCATCACTTATTTAAACAATTCGTTGTAGGTATAACTAGAACATATTAAGCTAAAGCGATGGGCAAATCCCTAAAGCTGATCGCTACGTGATAGCTTTGGATTGGTTGGCTACGGACGGGACTCGGCACTGATCCACGTAGTGGATATTTTGCCTAAGCCCCACAAGGGAGCGTCTCCTGGAGGCAGGATGAGGCGAGACAAGACACCGGGCGTCCGGAACCAGGAAAAACGGCACAGTAACGGCAGGGTCACTAAGTTTTCAGATAGAGACTCCCCGTCAGACGGACAGGCAGACTAGGATCCGCCTAGCTTAGAGGGTGTCCAACGCCCCTCAAGGAAGTTAGGATACACCCGACAGGCAGCCGAGCGCCGAGGGACGGAGAAAGTCACAAAAAGCATCCTTTTCCCCTGCCACACTGCACCGAAACACCAACGCCGGCAGTTCCAACCCTGAAAGAGACCAACGGATGAAAGATGAATGAAAATTAGAATGGAGATGAAATGGAGGTTCAGGAAATTTGGGGATGTGAGAATCCTCCTTAGTACTTGCCTGGCCACCCGGGAAAACCCCCCTAAAAGCCTATGGATCAAGAATGTCGGCCACAGGAAACTAACCCTCGACCTCCCGAATGTAAGCCACATAACGTGATAGCTTTGTAATTCTCTTCTCTTTGTATGAACACGAGAAACAGAGAGAGAAAGAAAGAAGGAAGAAAAGAAAAACAATAGCTATTTGCAGTTGAGAGAAGTATAAAGTAGTTTAAAATCCAAACTAATAGCAAAGAAACTTTCAGAATAGGTAAAATATAAAAGTTATTTGACATAAAATGAAAATGTTATTTGATATAAATTTTTGCTTTAACAAGATCTAAATTGTTGTGCGGTAAGATTTTGTCTCTCTCTCTCTCTCTTACGACTTACTAATTATCAAAAGTCATTGATATTAAAGACTAATTTAGAGACTATTCCTAGAAAATAAAATACATGTATTCTATTTATCATGAAAATAACTTATACATAATTATTTTAATCAAAATCCGTAGAGTCATTTTTGAAACAATAAAAAATTTCAAAAAGTGTCCAATGTAAAAGGCAGTTTGGAGTGGTGGATTTTCTTTAAAATCACAGTGTCGCATTCTTGGAAGAAGTTGAACTTAAACACCAAGTTCGGTTTTTAACCAACCTTTTGCTTTTGAGTTATGCTATTCGTGGATACACACACACACACACACACACACACACACACACACACACATAGGCCATTTTCTATAAATAAGTTCATTGGATTCAGGGGTCACAAACGTGATTTCTGGTGAGATTATGACATTAAATTTTCAGATGGAACACAGTACTTTCTCTACTTACTCTAGCTTCGTAGTAGAGAAAGTAAAAATGCTTACTTTGGATTCAGGGGTTTCAAAACGTGTATTTCCGTTGAATCGCGCTATTCAATTTTTGGGTGGAATACAATACTAGATCTACCTCCTGTAACTACGAAGTAGTGAAAGTAAAAACGCTTTGTTTGGTTTCAGGGAATCTCAAAACGAGTATTTCCGTTGAGTATCGTTGAATTTTTGGGTGGAATACAATACTTTCTGTACCTCGTGTAACTACGTATTAGAACAAGTGAAAATACTTTCTTTGGATTCAGGGAGTCCCAAAGCGTGCATTTCCGGTAAATCCCGTTATTAATTTTTTGGGTAGAGTACAATAATTCCTCTACTTACTGTAAGCGCGTAGTAAGGAAACTAAATTCAATGGGGCTCAAAACGTGTGTTTCCGGAGAATATTGTTACTGAATTTTTGGGTGGAATACAATACTTCCTCTGCTTATTGTAAGTGCGTGGTAGGAAAAGCAAAAATCCTTTCTTTGGATTCAGTGAGTCTCAAAAGGTGTATTTCCGTTGAATCTCGTTTTTTGTTAATTTTTGGGTGTAATACAATACTTTCCCTACTTATTATAGGTAAATAGTAGCGACAGTAAAAATATGAGTTGTGGAATAAATAATGGTTGTAGTTACGGCATCCTGCATATAACCATATAGGGAAAAGTGTAACTTAGATGTAACTTTAAATATTTTCTGACCTAAATTGTTGTCAGGATGCACGGAAAAATCATACTTATAAGGACATTATGAAAATAAGGAACATATGTTAATCAGTAATGGATAGATAAAGCAGTAGACATTGAAAACCAAACCATTTTGTTTTAGCACTTGCTTGTTATACAATAATATGATACCTCTAATTCCTAAAAATTAGTTTGTATACTTCTTATGTTG
Source organism: Deroplatys truncata (assembly GCA_030765065.1). Taxonomy (NCBI): domain Eukaryota; kingdom Metazoa; phylum Arthropoda; class Insecta; order Mantodea; family Mantidae; genus Deroplatys; species Deroplatys truncata. The sequence goes on along the minus strand of JAUKNL010000662.1, from coordinate 134,815 downwards.
CTGTGTTGTCAAGTTATTCCTGTTTTCTTTTCACAGTTATTACATACTTACGCCAAATCTATGGGAAATGTTTTGGAATGAAATTTTGTATATCCTGTTACATCCCTTAACCTTCCTTGTAGAGCCGGTATGAACTAAGACACCTGGCATAAACTCTCGATAAGACATTCCGATTACCCCACTTCCGGTGGAACGGAAAACATTTGGAGGCGTCTGTACAAGGGGAATATGGTAGGCTTTAAGCGATAGTCAAATCTTTTAAGAGCCGGTTGCTATGTGGAGCATTCCATTCTGTTTGCATGTGCGATAAATCAAAAACTTCTTATGTGGTACATACACATGACATTCTCTACCCTATATCTTTATTAGTGAGTATACAAACTATTCTTACTCAAACTTATTTTTCTGTCTACTACATTTTAATCTAAATAGACCTTTTCAGAAATAGCTACATTATACATTTCGTTATAGATATATTATATAAAATTCTTACTCGTACACATCAGGTTTTCAATAAAAATTCGTTCTCTACTTGCTTAAGAATTTGTGTTTTACTGTGAGTCATTTATACGTACTTGAGGAATCTAATTCAAACAAATTCCAATGAAAAAATGCATTTCAAAACCAACACCACTAAATGAAACAGCAATGAAACAGAAGTAGACCCCAATTCTACACAACTTTCCTATTTGTACAGTTGTAAACAGCTTCAACATGCACGTGTTTCAAAGGTCACTTTAGGCCACTGCCATCGCAGTTGTATACGTTCTGTTAGTAGTGATCGAAATGGGGAAGCAAAAGTAGCTTATTTCTTATCTGAAGCAAGTAATTATAAACTTGGCGCTTATAGGGCATTCTCTCAGAAAAATAGGAGAAACAGCAAATAAACCGCATTCTACCATTCAGTACGAAGTAAAAAAATTTAGGGAGCAAGGTTCTACAAATAATTTACCAAGAAAACCTAAAGAAAGTAGGCTGAATGCTCGAAGCGAACGTTACACTGTAAGCCGAATCCGAGAGAATCCATAACAGTGTTCCTCAATTGCGACCATTGGTAGAAAATGTGTCTGGAAAGAAGATGTCTGACCAAACAGTTCGTCGTGTCTTATGGAAGTATGGACACCAAGCAAGAAGCCTTATGTAAGTGCAGAAAACAGAGAGAAACGAGTTGCGTTTGCTAAAGATCACATTCATAAGGATCAGAACTTTTGGGACAGCGTGATATGGTCAGACGAGACTAAGATAAACCTCATCTGGTCAGATGGGATAAACAGAGTCTGGAGAAATGCAAATTCAGAAATGATCCCAGAAGCATCCTTCCCACGGTTAAGTATGATGATGGTTACATATGATCTGGGCCTACGTGTCATCCAATGGTGTTGGTAAAATACAATTTATCGATGGACTATAGACAAACATGTATATTTTGACATTTTAAAGAACAATGTAAAGCAGAGTGCCGAGAAAATGGGCATGGCACCTGGTTATAGGTTCATCAGGTAATGATAGTAACACAAGGCAAGACTGAACATGAAATGTACTCAAACTACTAAAAACACCTCCTCAGAGTTCAGACTTTAATCCAATCTATGGACAATTCCGATGAAACGAGTCCGTAAAAGAGAGTAAAGTGTAAAGAAGAACCTAAACGTGTTGTGGAAGAAGAATGGAATGAAATAAGCCCAGAAGAATGCAAAAACTTGGTTACTTCTATGAAGAGAAGGTATGCGGCAGTTATTAAAGCCAAAGGGTTTTCTTAGGTTATCAGTGGTGTGCTTGTTATTAAACTATTACTTCTAATGTACGAATAGAAAAGTTGTACAAATGTGGTCATGTTTCTTTTACAATTTTATTTCATTTAGTTGTAAGTCCATAAGTTAATATTTAGTTAATTCCTGAAACAGCACGTGTTATACTGTTCAACATGTATGCAAAAAATATTAATTTGACTCTGCCTTCTATCAAATATTAAAGTAATTTCTTAGAAAATTGAAGTGTACGAATAAGAATGTTATATACTGCACAAAGAAAGGGTGATAGCCCGATGCTGTGGAACTGGACGCTATATGACGGTCTTAAATTCCGTAGTTTCCATTCAATCGCCATTAACAACTGAACTCGATGACACTAAAAGCATACGTTTTGAGCAATTGGAACATTTTATAACGATATCGAACTTATTTTAAATAAATTGTGTGTTTTAAACAGATCTACAGTTTTTTTGCAGGGTACATTTTCGTACATTGTTTAACGTTTACCAATTATTCAAGATTTTACAAAATACCTTCTGAATGAAGAGTGTTTAACAGGTTATTCCCCTCAATATATACACAGTTTATTTCTCATGTAAACGTCTTTAATATATGTTATTTTAATCAAAGTTGTTTGAGCCATTTTCTAATAAAATCGACACTTTCGAAAAATGGTCCATGTAAAGGGTAGTTGCGGTGAGGGAATTTTATTTAACCGCTTCAGATGGCCATTTAAACCTTGCACGGGCCGGGAATGGATACACAATAAACCGCGAATGACATTTAAATTGTTAAATGGTGTAAAAATACTTCATAAATACACAATCCTAACTTCCGTATTTATTAAGTTATTTAAATGAAACAAAAACTGGTTTAAAGGTCATTAATGGTAATATACATCTACGGTATCAACAAAGTGTGGCACTATTTAAAAAAAGATGTGAAATTTCACTTGCGCGTCGAACACACCCAATTTTTGAGTCAGCTACTTGCTTGTGCGTAGGAACGATATAGCTGCCTCAGCGATGAGTCTCCGCTTAAGGTTTCATGTTTTCGTTTATATTACAACGCGATAACATACTTCTGTGTTTTGAAACATGCCAGCTACATAAGCTATTCGCAAGGAAACTAATATGATTTGCTGTGCCGTTGTGCGTTTATCCAGTTTTGAGGTATACCATTCAAGAAGAAACCTTTAAAGGAAGACCTTGATCCTTTCTCCTGGGTTTTAACATGGACGTCATCCGAAAGGGTTAAAATCTTCGTGTCACTTCTTTGGAAGATGCTAATCCTGAAAACCGACTGTGAGGTTTATCCGACTTTTACGTACGGGCGCGCGCGGACCTTTTTCTATTTGGATTTAGTGGGCCTGAAAACATGTATCTCTGATTATACATCTACGTGCGCGCGCGGACCTTTTTCTATTTGGATTTAGTGGGCCTGAAAACATGTATCTCTGATTATACATCGATATCAAATTTTTGGGTGGAATGCAATACTTTCTCTTACTGTGTACATGATAGAGAAGGTTAAAACAAATAACGAATTCCCACGTAAGAAAAAGTGATTTACGTATTGGAAAATTCAAACAAATAACGATAAATATATAGGAAATAGTTTCCTGGACAAAAAAAAGAAAAAGAAAAACCTTGTATAATTAGGATAATATAAATACGCATTTTTTGCGTTTATATGGGAAAAGATAGGAAAAACGTGCCGAGATGCTAGGTTGGGAGAACATTGAAGCAGGAAAAGGCGTTTATATGGGACAAGATAGGGAAAACGTTCAAGGTTGAAAATGCGTTTATATGGAAGAGATAGGGAAAACGTGGACAGTGAATACGTTGTGCTAGGGCTAAAGGAATGGAATGCACTTTATAAATGAGAGAGGTAATGAATGCGTGGAGAGGTATTACGCTAGACAGATGCTGAAAAGGGAGAACATAGGTATATGTTATTGAATTATCTTGAATTTTCTAACACTCACTGTTTTAAATATATATTTTACGGTCAAATCATCTCCATTCTTTGGAACTTCAGGTATTTCACCAGGCCATCAAAATGCATCAGATAACACTGCAACCCAACTGTGAAGTTTTACACCACTTTTGGTAGCTTGAATGTCTATAGTATTAGCCTGTGCACCTAATTTCCGTGTGTTGCCTGGATATTCAGATATGTGAGAAAATTTTGACTTTTCTGTGGTTTTGAAAATTGAGAAATTAGAGTATTCAAAAGTATTGGAGATAGGCTTTTATGTAGTGTAATAAACAAGCCTTTGGTATAGCCTTACTTGATTCATAACGCTGTTTGAATACCACAGAGAAATTTCCAACTTGTTCTTTTGATACATACAGAACATCGATTAATTTAGCAACACAATAAAATGAATATGCATCTGTAAGTGTTTCTTTTCCCTGCAACACTCATTTCCAAACACTACTCTTCACTTCACCACCCACTGACCCTTCCCCATGGGCAATTTAAAAACAAAGACCATTCTGTAGAAATTCCGGTGTCCTTTTCATGAAAAAGAAGATTTGAAAAGTTGTATCAGCTCTTGAAAGTTGAACCTGCACTATCTGACCAAAAATGAATGGATTTCAATTGTGGAATTACCTGCTTCAATTCATTGATGAGTACATAATTGAAAACTTTAACACTGTTTTTTTTGTGTGTGACAAATCATCTATGGCAAAGGACTTATTTGAAGGCAGCATAATATGCTACAACAGTCTAAATACTAACACTCTCAGAAGCCCAATGTGCACTCGTTACTTAATTTTGGTGTCTGATGCCATAATTCTCTGCAGAATCCATGTGAACTGCAGCATAGATTTCAAAAACCTAAACTCTTCTTGTTGTCGTGCATTGTAGACATGATGTGCAAATTTCTCCAACTCCTCTTTCAGAGACACAGCATATTCTCTTAATAGACTTATTGTAGTATATCCTGACTCATAAGTCTCCCAGATAGAATGCTTGTTCTTTGTTTTGGCTCTCATGCAGGACCCTTGCTTTAAATAAATCATCAGCTGTCTTAGAGAGCTCTAGGTGTATCCTGACCAAAGGTATGAGCAACAGTAGGGTATATAGGACAGACCTGGGCCACTTTTTTGCGTTTATATGGGAAAGGATAGGGAAAACGAGGGTATATGCGGCGGTTCACGGAGGAAAATGCGTTTATATGGCGAAGATAGGGACTACGAGGATCGATGCTAGGCTAGATAGAGGTTGAAGGAATGAGGATGTGCTTTATATGAGAGATACGTGGAATACGAAGAGAAGTGTTAGACTAGATAGGATTTGAGATATGGAATATGCATTTATATGGGAAAGATAGGGAGAACGTGAACAGATGCTAGGATAGACAGATGCTGAAGCAGGGAGAATATGAACATATATACAGGAGAGATAGGGGATGCGTGGAGAGGTACTAGACTATTCAGGGTTTTGAAGGGTAGAGTATGGCTTTTTATATGGAGAGACGAGGAAAACGAGGGTATATGCTAGGGTGAGAGAACCTTCAAGGAGGAAAAAATGCGTTTATATGGGAGAGATAGGGAAAACGAGGAGAGTTCTGAGGTAGAGCAGGGACTGAAGGATGGGAGAGATATGCTTTATACGACAGAGATAGGGCATGCGAGGGGAGGTGCTAGTGCAGTCAGAGGTTAAGGAGTACGGTATACGATTATATGAGGAATATATGGAGAACGGAGGCAGGCGGTATGATAGACAGAAGCGGGGCTACTTTTGCGTTTATATGGGGAGGGATAGGGAAAACGAGGATAGATGCGACAGTTCAAGGAGGAAAATATGTTTATAGGGGAGAGATAGGGAATACCAGGGCTGATGCTGGGCTAGTCAGATGCTAAAGGAGGGAGGGATATGCTTTATACGAGAGAGATAGGGAATACAAGGAAAGATGTTATACTAAACAGGACTTGAAGGCTAGAATATGGCGTTTTATATGAGCGAGATAGCGAACCGAGGAGAGGTAACCACGTGTCGAGACGTAACACCACGTAACAAAGGAATCACGCTATGTAACAAAGGAATCACGCTATGTAACAAAGGAATCGCGCCATGTAACAAAGGAATCGCGCCATGTAACAAAGGAATCGCGCCATGTAACAAAGGAATCGCTCTATGTAACAAAGGAATCGCGCCATGTAACAAAGGAATCGCGCCATGTAACAAAGGAATCGCGCCATGTAACAAAGGAATCACTGTATGTAACAAAGGAATCGCGGTATGTAACAAAGGAATCGCGCCATGTAACAAAGGAATCGCGCCATGTAACAAAGGAATCACGCCATGTAACAAAGGAATCACGCCATGTAACAAAGGAATCACGCTATGTAACAAAGGAATCGCGCTATGTAACAAAGGAATCGCGGTATGTAACAAAGGAATCGCGCTATGTAACAAAGGAATCGCGGTATGTAACAAAGGAATCACGCTATGTAACAAAGGAATCACGCTATATAACAAAGGAATCGCGCTATGTAACAAAGGAATCACGCTATGTAACAAACTGATCACGCTAAGTAACAACACGTACCAAGCATGTAACCAAGTAACAAAACGTAAGAACAACACGTAACCAATCTATTGCTAAGTCAATCTAAACTAATTCATCCTTCATAACTTAGACAATAAGTACGAGAGCCTAGCCCAGATTAACCCGACCAATCCTAAACATTCCTCTCATCATCCTTTCTAGTCAGGCATCGACTAACCTAATCTGGCTAACCAAAGATAACCTCAACTTTCTTTTAGGGAAATTGCAATGTTTTATTCAGGTTTTATTATTCGAGAGTTTTAATTGAAAAGTTTACGCCAACATACCTTTATTTTAGTTCCTTGTAGATGTCTCTCCCCTTTTATCTAGGCTTGAGACTAGCACTAGGATTACTCCTAATGGCAGGGTTACCACCTTCCCTTCCATCTTCTTCTTTCTTCATCAGGCGTCAGCTATCTGCATATACAGCACACAGATAACCTTCTTTTAAGATTGTAGACTCACGAGAAACTCTTTATCTTTAACTTACATTCTTTTAAGCACTGTTTGTAATGGCGTAATGTCCATATGCATATGTCGTTATCCCATCCTCAGCAATAATTCTTTTATCATCAAACGGAGTCAATGCAATTTTATTCACTTGCACTGTAGCAAGAGCATGCTTTCGTGATAGGATCAGATTCATAGGTGTTCTGATGATTTCACAGGTTTTAAGACAGTCTGTATAGCTGTCAAACGAAATATGGTGCTTAATGGCGCTACGTTTTATACCTTTAATCTTTTTTATCATTGACCCTTGAATATCTAAGGCATACATCTTAGGACGTAGTCCAACAAAGCGTAGGATGATTTTGCTATTAGCCTCATCTTTAAATTTTCCCAATACCTTCTTGTTCTGGGTAGAGTAACATATATGGTTGACAGGGTAATCAGCTGTATCGAGATGCTCAAGAAAACGTAACTTGTCCTGGTACACATCTTCAGTTGTAACACGATGAATGAACGAATCAGTGTCCATATACATAAGCTTCAGGTTTTCAGCTCCATAATAAGGTAACAAAACGTCGTAATGATAGTTATACATTAATGTCTTGGAGATGTCCAACACACTCATACCAATGTATATAGGCTTGTTGAATACAATCTGTCGGGAGGCCATATGTACTGCAGCTAGATTATCAGCATATATCGTCCTGTCGATAAACGTTGGCTTAGCAATTAACTTTTCCAGAGTCTTCTCATTTGTCACCAGTCGTATATCCATACGGTTACGCAGGTTCTCCATAGTTTTTCCGAACATAGCATTGTTGAACAATTTGTAGAGATCCTTCTCAAAATCATTTCCAGCTTGTTGTCGTAGTCTGTTGTTAAATTCCACATACGGTTTTAACCATCGAGACTGTTGGAATTGTAGCACACGATGGATTTTTGTTAACCGTAGCCCATGACTAAGAGCTTGCTTCAAAGCCTTGTAATGCACTACATACTTCTTTCGAGGTCCTAGATGAGGTATCAGTTTCTTTGTAGATGCTTCCAATGGTTTCATACACTCTGGCAGGAAAGGTAGATCGTTGTGTAGATCGTGAAGTTCTGCAGGATACTCGATGTCGACTTCTAATATGTAGCCGTAAGGATCATCTTCTTGTAGTCTTTCTAAGTCAATTTTTTCAGGCGATACCCACTCAAATCCACCATAAGGGAGAGCGTGACACATTGCCCACCCATATTGGTTATTAGCGTCGTCATATGTGATAAATTGGGTTGGTCTCGACGGATCAAACTTCTCCATATATGTGTTATTAGCCTCTGCATACCGATGGGAAACTTGACATAAACCTCCTCTTATACCAGATTCCACCATGAGTAATTGATCATAATCCTGTAACAGTTCCAGCTTAATTCCAGTATACAGTAACATGGCGTCCCATGTAAGACCTGGAGAGGTAAAATAATGTGCAGGATCAACTTTGTGTGTTTTGAGGGTTTGCTCTCTGAACGTCTCAAAGACATCAGCTAGGAGAAGTACATCCGAAGTTAAGTAGAGATCGCTGTACTCTCCCAGGTTTCTCACATTAAACAGCTCCCATACATTTTTAGCATGATCGTAGTCAGCATCACTAATTTCTTCTTCATTTAATCTATTGTAGAAGGAGTCCTTAGGAGGTAAGCAGGTTTCGTTCAGGGCATCCCATGATGTAACAAAATCATATGGAAATACACCCTTACGGGTCATCAACTTCAATTTGTCTTCTCCAAAGTACTTTAGCGTTTCAGGATATGAGGTTAGATTTTTTACCAACTTATCCAAGCTTGTACTGAGGAATCGGAAGCTATCCACAAATCGAAGCTTTATATCTCCTACATACTTGGTGAATGAGATATAGCTTTCTTCAGAGTTAGGAATTACCTCCACACGTTCACTTGTACAACCCAGCTCCTTAACAATGAAATGAGAGTCATATCCGCTAAGGTTATGCATGAAGACTGGTATATATTTAGGTGTTTTACAGGCTAAATTACATTCATTATGAAGACTTCCACGATATTCACCGCTGATGTGATCATGGTCGCGTACTTTATAGTTCTCTTCTGTAAAGGGTTTTCCACACAAGTAGCATGCTGAAGAAGACTCAAAATCCAACTGCTCTTGATCCGTAAGTTTCAGAGGCTTAGCAGATTTGTATATGTCCTCAATCATTTTTGCAAGAGATGTCAGGTACAGCATAAACTTCTGAGCAGCATCAGCACCACGATACACATAGGGTTGCTTAGGAAGACCAGTTTCCAGATGTCCAACGTTGGTTGATGGTTTAACGTAAACACAGAAGCTCATTGCTGTGTGCTCTTGATAAGGGGTTGTATAGGAAGTTTCAGGATTGGGTATACACGTATGGCATGGAGTGAGAATACTTTCAAAGTCTGCGTAGATGACGTAAGGTAGTTTCAACATCCTTTCAAAATTTTTAAACTGTACGATTGATTTGTCCTTTGTAGGCATAACTACCCTCGCAACACCATGTTGGCTACAGATTGATGTATGTTCTTGCAGTTTTTCCAGTCCACTTCGTTCGTATCGATTGTCAAAATGTGTAAAGCACCGCTTACAGGTATATATCACTCCATCATGCTTAGTTTTCTGTCGTCGAACGAGCTTCTCAAAATTCTTGATATATACATAGTGATGTTTTCCACTACTGTCATTCAATAGTAGCAGATCGCGATGTTCAGGTAGTTCAATATCAACAACCTTTATCGGGTACACTTCATGCTTCTCATCCAACCCGAAAACGTTAATAGTCATCTTGTTAAGCTTCTCAAATTTAGGTATTTGAGAAAGTGGAGTAGGGTAAGAAACACAGCTGAAGTCGTACTTATCTTGAAGTTGTTTGTATTTGCTGACGCGTTGAGGCTTGGTGCTCACGAATTTGGCCAATACAGAGTACATGAAACATAGCTCATCAGTTAAGTTCTGGATGTTAATGCAGGCTTTTCTTGCTTCAACAGAGGGAGGTAGGGGTATGTAGCTACTTCCTCGCAACGGGTTGTACTTGTTAATACGAAGGCGTACCCCTTCCACAGTAAGCAAGGCCCAGCTGCTACCCTTAAGCTGAGACTCATCCATTTCAGTAACCAATTTCTTGAATTTCACTTCCAGCATAGAGTCCATATCAGTTTCTAGGAAAACAGCTTGATTTCTGGTTTTAAATGTCTTGTCACAGGTTTCACCAATACTGTTAACAAATCGACACTCAGCCAGCAGATTAATTTTAACACTCTTATGAATGCTAAGCTCTTTATGCACAGCCTGGATTATCCGTTGTTTTGCCTCTCGCAGATACATATTCAGGTCCTTAGTCGATTCACATCGTATAAAATACGATTTCAAGCGTCCATGGAATGAAGTTTCGTATTCTTTCATATCACAGTCCTCCATTGTTGACAGCAACTGATGTTTAGTTGGCTCCAATCTTCTTTTCTTCTGAGGGCTGCTTATTTCACATATATCTTCGTGTCGCTGCCCCTTATAACCATCTTTGAAGGTTACATTACAATGTTTACATTTGAAGAACTTCTTGCAGCTCATCTCATGTCTTCTCTTGTCATAACCTCGGAGGAACTTCTTCCCACATTTTCCGCATGCATATCCAGTAGCGCTTGGAATAATATCCTTATACGCTGAGTTATTCATCTTTATTCTTGATGTAATAACGTATTAATCACTGATCAATGAAATGTACGCCTTGACACCACTTTAGAAAGCTGATTATTCTTGGAGAGAACACGATGTTAACACCTCAGAGATGATCAACAGAATGAATTTCAATACTCAAGTTCGCTCTATTTATAGAGAAAGCACGAACCTTTTTTAATCAATTATATCCTGATTATTAATACTAAAACGGTGATGAAGCGTGTAAGCTCTTATATATTTCAATTCGTGTTACACTGATGTTCGAGCGTCTCCGTATAGCTTCGTATGTTTAGAGAGAAAGTGTAAAGTATTGTGAAGATGTTATGTATTGTTCGGCTATAATCGTACAGATTCGGAGAGCTTGACTGGTGAAGGTAATGAACGATCCGTCAACCGAGCAGGAGGCAAGCAGCCCCAGTCTAGAGACAGGATGTTTATGACGTCACACCCAGAGACAGGATGTCTGCCAGTATCAAACACGTTTAAACTCGTCTCGTAACTACCTGTATATGCTGTCACATCAACAAGAGAAGTATTCCCACACGCTCATTCAGTCAGATGTTACATTCAAAGCCTACCACCACCCATTACACCGAAGCTAGCACAATCTCAAAAGCTTAAAAGGAAACCTAGAAGATTTTCCCCCTTACTTACTTAAATGTGTGTATATACTACATTATTTCATGTTTTCATTCCCTTTTCAATTCTTCCTTTCCATCTTGTTCTAGAAAGACCATTACATTTCACTACAATCATGAGAAAAGCAATTTTTCCAGAGTTACAGAGATTCTAAGCTTCTAGAATCGAACTCGGTAATACTTTTAATAAATGGGTTTTAGTAATTTAGCTTCCCCGCATCAGCATCTACCATTTAATCTTTACTCGAACCTGATAGGATTCATAGGCTTGAAGATATATGAAATCACCCCTTCGGGATTCGATCTGAGTACTTTAAAGTAGTTATCGTCAAAATAACGATATTTAGGAACTAGGTACTCTGTTTACGTTTACCTTGACATGTCTATCTAAATTAAATTACGAGTTATTAAATGTTTACAAGTAAATTTCATTAAATCGGTATTCGAACCCAGAACACCAGGAACAAAATAATTTATAATATTAGCTTGACATGTTAAACAAAGCTGTATGCAGTTACATCATCGATCTAAGCGATATATTCTAGTGTACAGAGGAAAATTAAGGAAGTCATTAAAAAATCGGGATTCGAACTAGAGACAACTGATACAGTAAAACCAGACCTCATTAGTACTCATCATGCTTAAGCATGTTAACTTTCACCATATGACGTCACAGTCGGGGACAGTTTGACTATCGCAGCCATGTCAGGAAATGCATATTTTAGTCATCTCATATTTTAGAGTCATATACAGAAACCAGGCAAAACCATGAAAAATATGTCAGAGTGAACAACCATCGACAATCGAACGAGGGAAACCATCAGATTACTCTAGGAGCATAAAGTGCAACTGAAAGAAAATCGTGATAGCTGAGAAACCACTCCAGCATTCGCGTGCAGACCAGGGGAAACTATGAAAAAATCAAAGGGCCGAGCGAGTGGCTGATAGAGTGTGCGACCAACAGGAAATCAAGCAAAAGGTCTCTAGAGACAAAAAAGATGCAATTGAAATGGAATCATGATAGCAAATGCCGCTACAGCATTAGGTAGCAGACCGGCGAAAATCATGAGAAACGTAAGGTCAGAGTAAACAATTGATTGAAATCTAACCCCTGAACCCTAGAAATTCACGACAACTGAAAAACGAAACCCAGATGTAGAGGAAATTTTGTACACCCTTGACGAAAAAACCCCGTCCGCTGGGGAAGTAACCTTTAAGTATACAATTGACGTCGGTCATACCGATAAGGGACGGTTTGAAAGGCTTCCTAATTGCTCTACGCAAGTCACCTGAGCAAACACAGGAAATTCCTAAACCAGACAATTACAAGCCTGCTAAAACATTTTTTCCTACAATAAGTAATTTAAATTCTACATGAAGATTATTCCAAAAAGTTTCATATCTCTTATTTCCTTCAATAAAATATCGAATATGACTCTAGCACCAGGGAAAAAAATTAAACGGAGGGAAGCGATATTTTCTTTTTACGCTGAAATTATAATTAAATGCATAGCGTTCTTGCATGAAAACACTGCCCATATAGATTATAGGAATGGACTATGTTTAAAACATGTATTTTTTCACGCGTGGTGTATAGATTGTCTCAGTAAGCATTCGTGACTATTACAATTATCGCCAAGTATTATTTTACAAAAAGATCGGCTTATTCTCTTAGTAAACATAGGTTGAAATCGTTTTTAAACAACTCTCCATTCGAGAGATATTTTTTGATTATTCCAGCAGAGAGAGAGAGAGAGAGAGAGAGAGATCGAGCCATATTTGTTTAAAAAAGCTTTTTTTTCATTCGCAGGAAATCTTCGAGAAAATTCGAGGAATTATTCAGTTGTACACCCTTGCTAAAATAGTTTGTATACCCTTTGAAGAATGTTTACCTGGTTGGCAGAGTCTACCTCTGTCGTCAGGCTGTCGCCCGCAGGGCATCTTGGGCATTTATACATTAGGGAGACTATTGTGCTTTAAAATGGGATAGCTATGTTTTAAGCTTTCCACAACAAATTTTTTCCCGATAATTAATATAATTCTACATGAAGAATATTAATGATTTAAGTTTTCAATTAAACGTATACTGTATAGATTCTGTACTTAAACATTCGATTGTATCTTTGTCATTATTTAAATACTCGCGTACAAGAATTGCTAGCATATCAAAAATTGTAGAAGTTTTTCCACCCTTATTTAATTAAATTCATGTATATACTCTATTATTTAGCGATTTTTTCAATAATCATGTACATCATTCGTCAAAAAATCAGCGTACAATACGCATTTTTATACGTTTTAATGTTCGTTTATTTTTAAAACCGCTGCATTTGCCTCTAATTACGAACAATTAGATTTCAGATTTACTCAGATGTGTAGCTTGTAGAATCGAATTAGAAAATGTTTTAATAAATGTATTGTATTTTTTAGGTTAAACCATCGTTATTTGTATTCAGCGTAAAGATATTCATATATCATTTTTAAATCCCTCTTCTTAAATATAATGTATCGCAATCCATTTTTAAAATCAAATCATAAATGCGTTTAATGCATATAATAGATGTCTTCATATACCCAATATGGCTGCCATGCACGTTAAACATTCAATATGGGCGCGTCAGGCATCTTTTTCATTGAACATGCTTCCGACTCTCTCCGCTAGGTGGAGCGCATGATGCCTGCTACGAGGATGGAGGGGGACAAAACAGATTTATTTACGCCTGCATTGAAGATAGCGTACCAGTCGGCCTGAGAGCCTCGTTCAGGGAGGTCGTATAGTTCTCGCAGCCATGTTAATACGCGTCGTCGTATCGCATGTTCGTTACGTAATTTTTTTTGTTTTTTTGTTTTTACCTTTCTTAGTCATACATTCATCTAAGAGATATAATATTCGCAAGGATGACAGATGTCCAAATATACATAACAAAGAAATTAGTTACGGACATAAATGTAATATCGTATGTTCACCATTTTATTTTAATTACTTTTTTATTTTATTCGAGGGATGAAATTTGTATTCATGTCACTGGATTCAATCCTAGTCCTCCAGCCCGACTTGGAACAACAATCAATAACGAGCTACAATCCAAGGATATAATCGGTAATAATAAATTTTTTTTTGATAAAGACCGTCAAATAAAAAGCTCTTTAAACGTATGTATTTCCCCTCACTTCCCCTCTGCCCCCCCACCACACAGTAGATATATTAGGAGAGTTCTGAAACAGAGGATTTGCCGCCATCTGATAAGCTTCTTTGATCTATGCCGACAAGCCCCGCCCCCTCCCTTTGTGCGCTACTATTTGCCGCCCTGCCCGCACGTGCCACTAGCCCCGCCCCCTCCCTCCATGTGGTCTGCTCACGTGCTGGCGACCACCCCTCCTCCTCTCCTTCCCTTGTGACCTCACCCTTAAAAGCTACTGGACACCCGATCCCCCTACCCCATCCTTTCTAATCCTCTCCCGTGCACTGGGCCCGCCCTCTCTTTGTGCTCTACTCCAACGCTGACCTCGGTATTGGAGAACAATGGACTATTGTTCAAATCGTCTAAGCCAGCGTGGGAGTAGAGCAGAGAGGAGGGCTATCATGATCCAGTAGCTTTTAAGGGTGAAACCACAAAGGTTAAGTGTTTTCACGTGTGCTATTCTTTCACCGCAAATCAGAGACACAGGACAATGCATTATTGTTCTCATCGTAAATGGCGGTGTCGGAATAGCAAAAAGCGGGGGGTGGGAGTCGGCGGCATAGAAGAAAGGAACTTATCAGTGGTTGCATCGGCTTTGAAGCTGTGTTCTCTCCTAATATATCTACTGTGTGGTGGGGGGGCAGAGGGGAAGTGAGGGGAAATACATACGTTTAAAGGGCTTTTTATTTGACGGTCTTTATCAAAAAAAAATTTATTATTACCGATTATATCCTTGGAATGTAGCTCGTTATTGATTGTTGTTCCAAGTCGGGCTGGAGGACTAGGATTGAATCCAGTGACATGAATACAAATTTCATCCCTCGAATAAAATAAAAAAGTAATTAAAATAAAATGGTGAACATACGATATTACATTTATGTCCGTAACTAATTTCTTTGTTATGTATATTTGGACATCTGTCATCCTTGCGAATATTATATCTCTTAGATGAATGTATGACTAAGAAAGGTAAAAACAAAAAAACAAAAAAAATTACGTAACGAACATGCGATACGACGACGCGTATTAACATGGCTGCGAGAACTATACGACCTCCCTGAACGAGGCTCTCAGGCCGACTGGTACGCTATCTTCAATGCAGGCGTAAATAAATCTGTTTTGTCCCCCTCCATCCTCGTAGCAGGCATCATGCGCTCCACCTAGCGGAGAGAGTCGGAAGCATGTTCAATGAAAAAGATGCCTGACGCGCCCATATTGAATGTTTAACGTGCATGGCAGCCATATTGGGTATATGAAGACATCTATTATATGCATTAAACGCATTTATGATTTGATTTTAAAAATGGATTGCGATACATTATATTTAAGAAGAGGGATTTAAAAATGATATATGAATATCTTTACGCTGAATACAAATAACGATGGTTTAACCTAAAAAATACAATACATTTATTAAAACATTTTCTAATTCGATTCTACAAGCTACACATCTGAGTAAATCTGAAATCTAATTGTTCGTAATTAGAGGCAAATGCAGCGGTTTTAAAAATAAACGAACATTAAAACGTATAAAAATGCGTATTGTACGCTGATTTTTTGACGAATGATGTACATGATTATTGAAAAAATCGCTAAATAATAGAGTATATACATGAATTTAATTAAATAAGGGTGGAAAAACTTCTACAATTTTTGATATGCTAGCAATTCTTGTACGCGAGTATTTAAATAATGACAAAGATACAATCGAATGTTTAAGTACAGAATCTATACAGTATACGTTTAATTGAAAACTTAAATCATTAATATTCTTCATGTAGAATTATATTAATTATCGGGAAAAAATTTGTTGTGGAAAGCTTAAAACATAGCTATCCCATTTTAAAGCACAATAGTCTCCCTAATGTATAAATGCCCAAGATGCCCTGCGGGCGACAGCCTGACGACAGAGGTAGACTCTGCCAACCAGGTAAACATTCTTCAAAGGGTATACAAACTATTTTAGCAAGGGTGTACAACTGAATAATTCCTCGAATTTTCTCGAAGATTTCCTGCGAATGAAAAAAAAGCTTTTTTAAACAAATATGGCTCGATCTCTCTCTCTCTCTCTCTCTCTCTCTCTGCTGGAATAATCAAAAAATATCTCTCGAATGGAGAGTTGTTTAAAAACGATTTCAACCTATGTTTACTAAGAGAATAAGCCGATCTTTTTGTAAAATAATACTTGGCGATAATTGTAATAGTCACGAATGCTTACTGAGACAATCTATACACCACGCGTGAAAAAATACATGTTTTAAACATAGTCCATTCCTATAATCTATATGGGCAGTGTTTTCATGCAAGAACGCTATGCATTTAATTATAATTTCAGCGTAAAAAGAAAATATCGCTTCCCTCCGTTTAATTTTTTTCCCTGGTGCTAGAGTCATATTCGATATTTTATTGAAGGAAATAAGAGATATGAAACTTTTTGGAATAATCTTCATGTAGAATTTAAATTACTTATTGTAGGAAAAAATGTTTTAGCAGGCTTGTAATTGTCTGGTTTAGGAATTTCCTGTGTTTGCTCAGGTGACTTGCGTAGAGCAATTAGGAAGCCTTTCAAACCGTCCCTTATCGGTATGACCGACGTCAATTGTATACTTAAAGGTTACTTCCCCAGCGGACGGGGTTTTTTCGTCAAGGGTGTACAAAATTTCCTCTACATCTGGGTTTCGTTTTTCAGTTGTCGTGAATTTCTAGGGTTCAGGGGTTAGATTTCAATCAATTGTTTACTCTGACCTTACGTTTCTCATGATTTTCGCCGGTCTGCTACCTAATGCTGTAGCGGCATTTGCTATCATGATTCCATTTCAATTGCATCTTTTTTGTCTCTAGAGACCTTTTGCTTGATTTCCTGTTGGTCGCACACTCTATCAGCCACTCGCTCGGCCCTTTGATTTTTTCATAGTTTCCCCTGGTCTGCACGCGAATGCTGGAGTGGTTTCTCAGCTATCACGATTTTCTTTCAGTTGCACTTTATGCTCCTAGAGTAATCTGATGGTTTCCCTCGTTCGATTGTCGATGGTTGTTCACTCTGACATATTTTTCATGGTTTTGCCTGGTTTCTGTATATGACTCTAAAATATGAGATGACTAAAATATGCATTTCCTGACATGGCTGCGATAGTCAAACTGTCCCCGACTGTGACGTCATATGGTGAAAGTTAACATGCTTAAGCATGATGAGTACTAATGAGGTCTGGTTTTACTGTATCAGTTGTCTCTAGTTCGAATCCCGATTTTTTAATGACTTCCTTAATTTTCCTCTGTACACTAGAATATATCGCTTAGATCGATGATGTAACTGCATACAGCTTTGTTTAACATGTCAAGCTAATATTATAAATTATTTTGTTCCTGGTGTTCTGGGTTCGAATACCGATTTAATGAAATTTACTTGTAAACATTTAATAACTCGTAATTTAATTTAGATAGACATGTCAAGGTAAACGTAAACAGAGTACCTAGTTCCTAAATATCGTTATTATGACGATAACTACTTTAAAGTACTCAGATCGAATCCCGAAGGGGTGATTTCATATATCTTCAAGCCTATGAATCCTATCAGGTTCGAGTAAAGATTAAATGGTAGATGCTGATGCGGGGAAGCTAAATTACTAAAACCCATTTATTAAAAGTATTACCGAGTTCGATTCTAGAAGCTTAGAATCTCTGTAACTCTGGAAAAATTGCTTTTCTCATGATTGTAGTGAAATGTAATGGTCTTTCTAGAACAAGATGGAAAGGAAGAATTGAAAAGGGAATGAAAACATGAAATAATGTAGTATATACACACATTTAAGTAAGTAAGGGGGAAAATCTTCTAGGTTTCCTTTTAAGCTTTTGAGATTGTGCTAGCTTCGGTGTAATGGGTGGTGGTAGGCTTTGAATGTAACATCTGACTGAATGAGCGTGTGGGAATACTTCTCTTGTTGATGTGACAGCATATACAGGTAGTTACGAGACGAGTTTAAACGTGTTTGATACTGGCAGACATCCTGTCTCTGGGTGTGACGTCATAAACATCCTGTCTCTAGACTGGGGCTGCTTGCCTCCTGCTCGGTTGACGGATCGTTCATTACCTTCACCAGTCAAGCTCTCCGAATCTGTACGATTATAGCCGAACAATACATAACATCTTCACAATACTTTACACTTTCTCTCTAAACATACGAAGCTATACGGAGACGCTCGAACATCAGTGTAACACGAATTGAAATATATAAGAGCTTACACGCTTCATCACCGTTTTAGTATTAATAATCAGGATATAATTGATTAAAAAAGGTTCGTGCTTTCTCTATAAATAGAGCGAACTTGAGTATTGAAATTCATTCTGTTGATCATCTCTGAGGTGTTAACATCGTGTTCTCTCCAAGAATAATCAGCTTTCTAAAGTGGTGTCAAGGCGTACATTTCATTGATCAGTGATTAATACGTTATTACATCAAGAATAAAGATGAATAACTCAGCGTATAAGGATATTATTCCAAGCGCTACTGGATATGCATGCGGAAAATGTGGGAAGAAGTTCCTCCGAGGTTATGACAAGAGAAGACATGAGATGAGCTGCAAGAAGTTCTTCAAATGTAAACATTGTAATGTAACCTTCAAAGATGGTTATAAGGGGCAGCGACACGAAGATATATGTGAAATAAGCAGCCCTCAGAAGAAAAGAAGATTGGAGCCAACTAAACATCAGTTGCTGTCAACAATGGAGGACTGTGATATGAAAGAATACGAAACTTCATTCCATGGACGCTTGAAATCGTATTTTATACGATGTGAATCGACTAAGGACCTGAATATGTATCTGCGAGAGGCAAAACAACGGATAATCCAGGCTGTGCATAAAGAGCTTAGCATTCATAAGAGTGTTAAAATTAATCTGCTGGCTGAGTGTCGATTTGTTAACAGTATTGGTGAAACCTGTGACAAGACATTTAAAACCAGAAATCAAGCTGTTTTCCTAGAAACTGATATGGACTCTATGCTGGAAGTGAAATTCAAGAAATTGGTTACTGAAATGGATGAGTCTCAGCTTAAGGGTAGCAGCTGGGCCTTGCTTACTGTGGAAGGGGTACGCCTTCGTATTAACAAGTACAACCCGTTGCGAGGAAGTAGCTACATACCCCTACCTCCCTCTGTTGAAGCAAGAAAAGCCTGCATTAACATCCAGAACTTAACTGATGAGCTATGTTTCATGTACTCTGTATTGGCCAAATTCGTGAGCACCAAGCCTCAACGCGTCAGCAAATACAAACAACTTCAAGATAAGTACGACTTCAGCTGTGTTTCTTACCCTACTCCACTTTCTCAAATACCTAAATTTGAGAAGCTTAACAAGATGACTATTAACGTTTTCGGGTTGGATGAGAAGCATGAAGTGTACCCGATAAAGGTTGTTGATATTGAACTACCTGAACATCGCGATCTGCTACTATTGAATGACAGTAGTGGAAAACATCACTATGTATATATCAAGAATTTTGAGAAGCTCGTTCGACGACAGAAAACTAAGCATGATGGAGTGATATATACCTGTAAGCGGTGCTTTACACATTTTGACAATCGATACGAACGAAGTGGACTGGAAAAACTGCAAGAACATACATCAATCTGTAGCCAACATGGTGTTGCGAGGGTAGTTATGCCTACAAAGGACAAATCAATCGTACAGTTTAAAAATTTTGAAAGGATGTTGAAACTACCTTACGTCATCTACGCAGACTTTGAAAGTATTCTCACTCCATGCCATACGTGTATACCCAATCCTGAAACTTCCTATACAACCCCTTATCAAGAGCACACAGCAATGAGCTTCTGTGTTTACGTTAAACCATCAACCAACGTTGGACATCTGGAAACTGGTCTTCCTAAGCAACCCTATGTGTATCGTGGTGCTGATGCTGCTCAGAAGTTTATGCTGTACCTGACATCTCTTGCAAAAATGATTGAGGACATATACAAATCTGCTAAGCCTCTGAAACTTACGGATCAAGAGCAGTTGGATTTTGAGTCTTCTTCAGCATGCTACTTGTGTGGAAAACCCTTTACAGAAGAGAACTATAAAGTACGCGACCATGATCACATCAGCGGTGAATATCGTGGAAGTCTTCATAATGAATGTAATTTAGCCTGTAAAACACCTAAATATATACCAGTCTTCATGCATAACCTTAGCGGATATGACTCTCATTTCATTGTTAAGGAGCTGGGTTGTACAAGTGAACGTGTGGAGGTAATTCCTAACTCTGAAGAAAGCTATATCTCATTCACCAAGTATGTAGGAGATATAAAGCTTCGATTTGTGGATAGCTTCCGATTCCTCAGTACAAGCTTGGATAAGTTGGTAAAAAATCTAACCTCATATCCTGAAACGCTAAAGTACTTTGGAGAAGACAAATTGAAGTTGATGACCCGTAAGGGTGTATTTCCATATGATTTTGTTACATCATGGGATGCCCTGAACGAAACCTGCTTACCTCCTAAGGACTCCTTCTACAATAGATTAAATGAAGAAGAAATTAGTGATGCTGACTACGATCATGCTAAAAATGTATGGGAGCTGTTTAATGTGAGAAACCTGGGAGAGTACAGCGATCTCTACTTAACTTCGGATGTACTTCTCCTAGCTGATGTCTTTGAGACGTTCAGAGAGCAAACCCTCAAAACACACAAAGTTGATCCTGCACATTATTTTACCTCTCCAGGTCTTACATGGGACGCCATGTTACTGTATACTGGAATTAAGCTGGAACTGTTACAGGATTATGATCAATTACTCATGGTGGAATCTGGTATAAGAGGAGGTTTATGTCAAGTTTCCCATCGGTATGCAGAGGCTAATAACACATATATGGAGAAGTTTGATCCGTCGAGACCAACCCAATTTATCACATATGACGACGCTAATAACCAATATGGGTGGGCAATGTGTCACGCTCTCCCTTATGGTGGATTTGAGTGGGTATCGCCTGAAAAAATTGACTTAGAAAGACTACAAGAAGATGATCCTTACGGCTACATATTAGAAGTCGACATCGAGTATCCTGCAGAACTTCACGATCTACACAACGATCTACCTTTCCTGCCAGAGTGTATGAAACCATTGGAAGCATCTACAAAGAAACTGATACCTCATCTAGGACCTCGAAAGAAGTATGTAGTGCATTACAAGGCTTTGAAGCAAGCTCTTAGTCATGGGCTACGGTTAACAAAAATCCATCGTGTGCTACAATTCCAACAGTCTCGATGGTTAAAACCGTATGTGGAATTTAACAACAGACTACGACAACAAGCTGGAAATGATTTTGAGAAGGATCTCTACAAATTGTTCAACAATGCTATGTTCGGAAAAACTATGGAGAACCTGCGTAACCGTATGGATATACGACTGGTGACAAATGAGAAGACTCTGGAAAAGTTAATTGCTAAGCCAACGTTTATCGACAGGACGATATATGCTGATAATCTAGCTGCAGTACATATGGCCTCCCGACAGATTGTATTCAACAAGCCTATATACATTGGTATGAGTGTGTTGGACATCTCCAAGACATTAATGTATAACTATCATTACGACGTTTTGTTACCTTATTATGGAGCTGAAAACCTGAAGCTTATGTATATGGACACTGATTCGTTCATTCATCGTGTTACAACTGAAGATGTGTACCAGGACAAGTTACGTTTTCTTGAGCATCTCGATACAGCTGATTACCCTGTCAACCATATATGTTACTCTACCCAGAACAAGAAGGTATTGGGAAAATTTAAAGATGAGGCTAATAGCAAAATCATCCTACGCTTTGTTGGACTACGTCCTAAGATGTATGCCTTAGATATTCAAGGGTCAATGATAAAAAAGATTAAAGGTATAAAACGTAGCGCCATTAAGCACCATATTTCGTTTGACAGCTATACAGACTGTCTTAAAACCTGTGAAATCATCAGAACACCTATGAATCTGATCCTATCACGAAAGCATGCTCTTGCTACAGTGCAAGTGAATAAAATTGCATTGACTCCGTTTGATGATAAAAGAATTATTGCTGAGGATGGGATAACGACATATGCATATGGACATTACGCCATTACAAACAGTGCTTAAAAGAATGTAAGTTAAAGATAAAGAGTTTCTCGTGAGTCTACAATCTTAAAAGAAGGTTATCTGTGTGCTGTATATGCAGATAGCTGACGCCTGATGAAGAAAGAAGAAGATGGAAGGGAAGGTGGTAACCCTGCCATTAGGAGTAATCCTAGTGCTTGTCTCAAGCCTAGATAAAAGGGGAGAGACATCTACAAGGAACTAAAATAAAGGTATGTTGGCGTAAACTTTTCAATTAAAACTCTCGAATAATAAAACCTGAATAAAACATTGCAATTTCCCTAAAAGAAAGTTGAGGTTATCTTTGGTTAGCCAGATTAGGTTAGTCGATGCCTGACTAGAAAGGATGATGAGAGGAATGTTTAGGATTGGTCGGGTTAATCTGGGCTAGGCTCTCGTACTTATTGTCTAAGTTATGAAGGATGAATTAGTTTAGATTGACTTAGCAATAGATTGGTTACGTGTTGTTCTTACGTTTTGTTACTTGGTTACATGCTTGGTACGTGTTGTTACTTAGCGTGATCAGTTTGTTACATAGCGTGATTCCTTTGTTACATAGCGCGATTCCTTTGTTATATAGCGTGATTCCTTTGTTACATAGCGTGATTCCTTTGTTACATACCGCGATTCCTTTGTTACATAGCGCGATTCCTTTGTTACATACCGCGATTCCTTTGTTACATAGCGCGATTCCTTTGTTACATAGCGTGATTCCTTTGTTACATGGCGTGATTCCTTTGTTACATGGCGTGATTCCTTTGTTACATGGCGCGATTCCTTTGTTACATACCGCGATTCCTTTGTTACATACAGTGATTCCTTTGTTACATGGCGCGATTCCTTTGTTACATGGCGCGATTCCTTTGTTACATGGCGCGATTCCTTTGTTACATGGCGTGATTCCTTTGTTACATAGAGCGATTCCTTTGTTACATGGCGCGATTCCTTTGTTACATGGCGCGATTCCTTTGTTACATGGCGCGATTCCTTTGTTACATAGCGTGATTCCTTTGTTACGTGGTGTTACGTCTCGACACGTGGTTACCTCTCCTCGGTTCGCTATCTCGCTCATATAAAACGCCATATTCTAGCCTTCAAGTCCTGTTTAGTATAACATCTTTCCTTGTATTCCCTATCTCTCTCGTATAAAGCATATCCCTCCCTCCTTTAGCATCTGACTAGCCCAGCATCAGCCCTGGTATTCCCTATCTCTCCCCTATAAACATATTTTCCTCCTTGAACTGTCGCATCTATCCTCGTTTTCCCTATCCCTCCCCATATAAACGCAAAAGTAGCCCCGCTTCTGTCTATCATACCGCCTGCCTCCGTTCTCCATATATTCCTCATATAATCGTATACCGTACTCCTTAACCTCTGACTGCACTAGCACCTCCCCTCGCATGCCCTATCTCTGTCGTATAAAGCATATCTCTCCCATCCTTCAGTCCCTGCTCTACCTCAGAACTCTCCTCGTTTTCCCTATCTCTCCCATATAAACGCATTTTTTCCTCCTTGAAGGTTCTCTCACCCTAGCATATACCCTCGTTTTCCTCGTCTCTCCATATAAAAAGCCATACTCTACCCTTCAAAACCCTGAATAGTCTAGTACCTCTCCACGCATCCCCTATCTCTCCTGTATATATGTTCATATTCTCCCTGCTTCAGCATCTGTCTATCCTAGCATCTGTTCACGTTCTCCCTATCTTTCCCATATAAATGCATATTCCATATCTCAAATCCTATCTAGTCTAACACTTCTCTTCGTATTCCACGTATCTCTCATATAAAGCACATCCTCATTCCTTCAACCTCTATCTAGCCTAGCATCGATCCTCGTAGTCCCTATCTTCGCCATATAAACGCATTTTCCTCCGTGAACCGCCGCATATACCCTCGTTTTCCCTATCCTTTCCCATATAAA
Source organism: Deroplatys truncata (assembly GCA_030765065.1). NCBI lineage: Eukaryota > Metazoa > Arthropoda > Insecta > Mantodea > Mantidae > Deroplatys > Deroplatys truncata. Next base: position 110,490 of record JAUKNL010000662.1, on the reverse strand, counting down.
CGCAAAAAAGTGGCCCAGGTCTGTCCTATATACCCTACTAGCAACATTTCTGTATTTTCATGATAAATACACATGCAAGTTTGATGATTATTGTTGCTGATAGGCAACACATGAGATGGTCTTAATTTATAAAATGTTGACAGACCTATTTTCAGACCAATGCCCTCTTAGAATATCTATGCTTCATATATTCATAATCAGTAATTTCTTCTGTCGCAGCTGTCTGCCTTTTGGAGTTTTTACTGATTTGGTTTCCTTCTTTCCTGGATATATCTACTGCTCTGTCATAAAACTCTTCAACTTACGTAGTGATATCTGGACCTAATGTGTCAATCCTCATTTTCTTTTCATTTTGTTGTGCAGCTCTTGATGTTATACTTACAAATTTTTCCTCTTTTCCGGGTTTATTTTATTCAGCACTAAACGTAATAGGACACAAGCAACCTTTGTTGGTGATTTAGGAAGAGCATGCATCAACTTGAACGACTTCCCTATTGCTTGAGGAAAAATTTCAGTCTTGACAGCAGCTTTTCTCTTTGAGCTTTTTGTATGCATGTTTCTTTTCATGCTCTTTCAGTCTTCTTAAAATGTTTTGTTCTTTTGTTTCTTCCAACTTCCTCCTCTGCCTGTATAGCTGCTTCCTTATCCGATTTTTTCGTTTTTCTTCATGTTTAACAGTGTTTGCTTTATTTTCTCTCTTCATTTTCTTCTGTATTTGACGGTGGAACCACCTTTACTGACACATTTTGGTTAGGAAATCAATCTTTCTACTATGTATGGTTATGCACACTACTTTAAATAGGAAATTTTTCTACTTATCACTCACTAAATTAAGCAGGTTGTTATAAAGTTAACTTGAGATAAAATGGTTTGCAGCATTTCTTCATTCATTCATTCGTTACAAAAGAACTTCCCTCCATTAATACTGTATTTTAACATGTGACAACTCTTGAAACAAAAACTTTCACAATAACTTATAGAAATCTTCACACCAATGTAAATCGGTGTATATGCAGAACATTAGGGTGCAGACGGGACAAATTTCAATAATGTATTCTGAAAAAGATATTCTTCTATAACATTAATGGGGGCAATAAACATCACCTAAGTAAGCATCTGGAGTAATTATAGTGTAATCATTACCCCGATCAGTTTTGGAGCCATCTGTATGTATAAATATGTATTACGAATATCCTGGTAAAGTTGTTTATATGTGAAAGAATCTGTATGTGATTTCTGGTGAGTTTTCATGTCTATATTAATTCTAGGAATAGTTAACCTCCAGGGTGTAAAATCATGAAAATCTCTGCTCATTATTGGAGGTATTTTAGTATTAAGTTCATGTATGATTTTTTGAAGTGGAAGATGAAAAAGTAATGGCTGATTTGTATTCTTTGGCATACTCATTTTGGTCTTCCCAAAGAAGGTGTAAGGATGGGCTTTGGAGTTGGGTCTTGCAGCGGGCTTTATGGCGTATTTAAACATTGTGCTATTTCTAATGACGGATCTTGAGCTTCCATTTGTAAACTAGAAATAGGACTGTTTCGGTATGTTCCTAACGAGATTCTTAGAGCTGATGTTTAAATGGAATTGAGCTTCTTGAGTGTCGTTTTTATAGTGCATGGAACTCTCGTCTTTATTGACAATCGCTCGTCATGAAATACAACCTCGTAATGGACACCACTTGTAACACGGTTACTACAGTGTTTGTTACATTGTTTGTAATAGACAATCGCGACCCAGCAATATAAGGTTACACTATCCAGGAATCGTACGGGATGGTTCAGGTGTGTGGCCCGCATTCGTGAGGTCCCGATTTCAAGTCCCATGAGTGGACCGATCTGACTGACGTTTTTTCGTGGTTTCCTTCAGCCGCTAAGGTAAATGGATATTTAACAACACAACCCAAAGTTTCACCTTAGTTCTAAAACAATAGTAAAAATGAAAAATAGCCAGTAATAGGAATGCTGTGCCATCTATCGACAGACAATGAAAGCAGGTAGACTGGACGGCACCCTAATGTCATCTTCACAGCACGAGGCGACGGGAGCTATGTACTAGGTCGCTGTGGACAGGTGACTAAGCGGGTGGTTACAGAGATGACACCTAGAAGGCTCACTGTCCGCCACACATCGATCTTAGAGATCCGTCGCGATATAACCATGCAGTTCAGCGGTGTAAAATAAATAGAGTAATCATAGTAAGTATTCAGATCGGGCCTTCACTTCTGCGGTATCTCTGGACGTCGAGAAGGCTTCCTCCACGAACTGACACGAGAGTCTCATGTACAAACTCATTCAGTTGGAACTACCACTACACCTTCTACAGTCATACCTCACAGATGTTTTGTTGTTTCGTCGCGGAGAACAGGCCAACACAAGGTGGAGCCCCTGAAGGCTCTGTATTATCCCCCACGCTATTTAGCGTATATATGGCCGACCTACCAGCAGAGCAGCACTAAATATCTGGCGAGGTGCTGTTATACTGCACCAACAGAAACTCACGTACAGCTTTCAAGACCAAACAGCGACACATTCACCTCATCTAAGAATGGTACAGGCGTTGACGATTGTCTATAAAAATAGGAGAAAAGCCACGCCATTCTTTCCTCCAAGCGCTGCTTCCCCGCCAAGTTCCCTTCATACACTTACCTGCTACGTAGGATGGAGCGGACGAATTCCCTCTCTTACTTAGGTGTTCAACTAGACTGGTCTAACGTTTGAGGGTCACATCAGGGCTACAGAATTCCTCTTAAGTCTTTTAGAGCGCTAATAATCCCATTTCTACTGCACGCATTCGAGATCTGGGGCATGGCCACAGACTCCAGTCTGCTTCGACAGCAACGGGTACAAAATAGGGGGCCTCCGGACCATCACCGGAGGCACCTATTCCAATTCCTACTCTACGCCTGCGAGATCTGGCTATCATTACAGATTCCAGTTTGCTCCAATTGCAACGGCTACAAAATAAGGGCCTCCGGACCATCTTCGGAAATCACTATTTTCCGCCCTACTGTACGCTTACGAGATCCTGGGCATGGCCACAGACTCCAGTCTGCTCCGACTGCAACGGCTACAAAATAGGGGCCTCCGGACCATCTATTCTGTATACCGCGCTTTCCCCGTGACTACTCCATAAAGCCTCATCTCTTCCATACCTGGAGGATGAACTTTGGCCCCGGGGTTTGAAACTCTACGACTCTTTACCTTCCCACCGGAGTGCCCTCGTTCGGTCTCTAGGGGACTATAACCCCAGAGAACACCGCTTGTGGGTACCCCCGGTAACCTAGAGAAAAAAAGATGAGCTCCTATATAGTCCTATTACGAGTTGCTTGGTACATACTAAATTAAACCCAACGCAAACTTTCAAAATATTTTCCACTAGGGTCGTTACACCCTGATCTGCAGATTTTGTGGAGGAAACCTGCTACCTCCTTTCACCCCTACTACCTCATTCCCAACCGCCAACCTGCAATTACCTTCTCCTACCATCAAGTGGTTTAGCCCTAATAAGGAGGTACATTGCATAACATTCCTTCGGGCTCACTAGCAAAAAGCGATGGTCAGATGTTTAAAAATCTGATGTGGCATATTCACATGATTTTTCTACCGGCTTATTTTTTAATCTTTTAATCCAAATAAACATTTGCAGAAATAGCTACACTACACATTTCGCTATAAATACAAAGAGAATAGTGATAGTCAAAAGTTTAAAATCTGGACGCTATATGCAGTTGCGAGAAAGAAGTGGATGTTGAAAACACTAAGAAAATGACCAAGAAGTGAACAATTCGAGACATTAATAACGGATATTCCATGCAGTTGCGAGAAAGAAGTGAATGTTGAAAACACTAAGAAAATGACCAAGAAGTGAACAATTCGAGACATTAATAACGGATATTCCATGCAGTTGCGAGAAAGAAGTGAATGTTGAAAACACTAAGAAAATGACCAAGAAGTGAACAATTCGAGACATTAATAACGGATATTCCATGCAGTTGCGAGAGAGAACTGAATGTTGAAAACACTAAGAAAATGACCAAGAAGTGAACAATTCGAGACATTAATAACGGATATTCCATGCAGTTGCGAGAGAGAACTGAATGCTGAAAACTAAGAAAATGACCAAGAAGTGAACAATTCGAGACATTAATAACGGATATTCCACAGGAAAACTTATTATGCGTTTTAAAGAGATGTACATGTTTACCAGTTATACTAGAATGAAGAGCACTTCCCAGAAAATTCAAGATATACATTTTATTTGTCATGTAAATATATTTAATATATGGTATTTTAATCAAATCATCAGAGCCACCTTTTAGGAAATCAAATGTTCCAAGTAAAGGTTAGTTGGGGATGGGGGATATTGTTTAAAATCTCCGTGTCGCATCCTTCCAAGATACTGAATTGAAATTTCAAGTTTAGTACTTATCCGAATTTTCGTTTTTCCGTATGCTGTTCTGAGTCGCACAGATAGACACACACAAACGGACCGTTTTCTAAAAATGCTTTTTTTTAATCAGGGTGCCTCAAAACATGTATTTCCGGTGAAATCTCGTATCGAATTTTCAATTGAATACACTAACCTCCTCTACCTGACAGAGAAAGCAAAAAGCGCGTCGCTATGAAATGACTGTGAAATTCCATGCTCTTTGCATGACCTCGAGAAAAGACTAATAGCGATTTACCATTTAAAAGGTGCAAGTATTTGGAAATTTAAGCTAATAGTAAAGAATATCTCGGAAATGCTTAACGCCACAAGAAGCATTGTTTGAAATAGATCATGTCTTTCAACAAGATCTACATTTTTTGTGTAGTAAGATATTGTCTATCTCAGTGTATGGTTTCCAATTATAGAGAGTGGAACATTTTAAGTTGAGAGTGTACAATATCTCCTAAACTAATCGTTGTAGAAAGAAATGTCTGTAATAAAAGTATCCTGAAATTTTCGGAAAAAGTAAATGCAATGTCGTGTTTTATTTCGAGGACGCTGTGATGGCCATTTTATGGTGAATTTGTTTTTTTAAATGGGACCGACTTTTTTATGTTGTTTCCTCACTCCTCATAGAAAACTAAACAACATTTGTATAAATCAGTTAGCAGTTTTTCTTACGTCAACGTAAATAACAACGAAAATTCTGAATGGCTGTATACGAAGAGCGCAATGAATGGTTGGACCGTCCATGGATGGTCATTTGACAGTCAAGTTACGTTTCGTAATTGGAAATAAATATTTTTCATTTTGCTTCCTTATTGCTTATCAAAACTAAACAGCCTTTTATAGACCATTTTCTAAAGAGGAAACAACATAAAATGTAGGTTCCCATTTAAAAAAATTAAATTGACCCTAAAATGACCATCATAATGTCCTCCAAATAAAACACGAAAAATGGAATTTACTTTTCCCCATAATATCAAGCAACTTTTATTCAAGACATTTCTTTCTGTTTTGGAGATATTGTACAGTCTCAACGCAAATGGTCCAGTGAAGAGCACCTCATAGGCTTTCTATAAAATTCAGGATATACATTTTATATATCACTCAAAATAATTTGAAGCATACGTATTTCAACCAAAATAAAGAATAACAAATTTTCTTCCATGTAAATGCTAATATTTGGGAAGAGAGATTTTCTTGAAAAACTTAGTGTCGCATCCTCGGAAAATACTGAACATAAATACAAAGTTTGGCATTTATCTGAGTTTTCGTTTTTAAGTTATGCCGTTCAGAGGCACACACACACGTAAGCACATTAAAAAAAATATTAATTTATTTTTTATTCAGTGGACCTTAAAACCATATTTGCGGTGATATCTATAGATAAACCGAGACAGATGCGCCACGGTAACGCATGCGGTTCGCATTCGAGAGGTCCCGGGTTCGTTTCCTTAAGACCGCCCATGTTGATCGTGGTTTCCCCGGGTCGGTCAAAACTTCTTGACCCTCATTTCCTGTACCCATCATCTTCCTTGTTATCTGTTTCAGGGTCATAGACGACGGTATTCGGCGAGTTGCAGTTTACGCTCTATAGAGATTTCTTCCTTGGTGTCGCTGCGGGACTGCTCGGTTAGGTCTCTCTTCGGAGTGCTCTCGGAGGGGCAACCCCGGAGTTTAGGGACTTGTGGGTGGACCCGAGCGGTTGCTTTCGATCCGGAAACGTTAGGAACTCCGTCCATCAGCATCGGGTCTCTCCTTTCATCCCTCTCACCCAGGGGTTACAGTAGAATCGGCCTACTTGCGGTGCTCCGTCCCGGTACCTTTTACGTTCTCTTCGCGGCATACGTGTCGGACTTCCCTACGGAACCCAGGACTGTTACGTGCCAGCATGCGGACGATGTCCTCATATTGGCACAACAAGAATGCCCTCCACTACATCGACAGCTCCGAGCAATTGGCAGGTGGAGAGAGAAGCGGAGGATGGCCATCAGCCCGGGGAAGAGCTCGGCGATTCTCCTGGCGAAGGCTGAGGCTGCGGCCGAGGATAATCTCTTTGGTTACCACGGAGTCACCCTCGACTGCAGGCTCTACTTTTGCTCCACATGCCAGGACTAAAGTCCGCCTCGAGGAAACAAAACTGCTAAGAACGGCTTGTTTGGGCTCCTAGAATATTGTAGTAACTTTCACATAGATTTAAGTTGAGACGACTCATTAGCGGCTCTAATTCCTGAGTTCATTGATTCAAACCCAGTGGAGGGCGATGGATTTTTTCGGCGTAAAAATCCTTAGCACGGCTTCCTTCGGAAGGGAAGTAAAGCTGGTGGTCCCGTGTCGTAGCTTTACGGCACGTAAAAGAACCTCAAGCCTGATAAAGAGGCCTCTGAGCAAAATTACCAGCCTTTCACGCCCAATATAGAATGGAACGCTAAGAGGAACAGCAGTTAATGAGTGTCCATAAATAGAACTCAATTTAATTTAATTTTAATTTCATTAGCGGCTGTATCTGGCGCTAACTCTGAGATTCAATATATAAATTATGCAACAGGCAGTAAATTTTATACTGAAAACTGCTAGAGAAGAATGGCTGAAATAAGTAACAAAATTTAGTGCTTAAAATAAGAACGAATTTATAATAACATAATTTTACTAACAAAATGCAATAAATTATAGGATAGCACTGCAGTTGTCAATCATACTTGGAAGATAGTTTTTCTATCGCATTTTATATCACTTTTATTTATGTATTTATGTATTATAGCTTTTTTACTTTCTCTACTTCGTACATAGTTAGTAGAGAAAGTACGGCATTCCATCCAAAAATTCAATACCGAGATATCACCGGAACTGTATGTTTTGAGGCACCTTGAACCCAGAAAAACATTTTTAGAGAGTTTTCATGTGTGAGTGTGTATGTGTGTTTTTGTGTGAACTGCATAACACAAAAACGAAAAGTCAGATAAATAGCAAACTTTGTATTTACAAAAATGTTCCCCCACCCCAACTATACTTACTTAGAACATTTTTCGACATTTTTTATTTTCTAAAAATTGCACTAACGATTTTTATTAAAATATCATATATTAAAGATATTTACATGACAAATAAAATGTATATCCTGAATTTTCTGGGAATAGCCTGTGAAGTCCACTTCATTCGGAAGGAATTTTGTGTACTCCTGTTTAACTGCTAAATGTTAACAGTTGATGAAAAGGTACTCCACCAAAATGAAGATCTCTTATTTCAAATTATTATTTCAAACATTATTATCTCAATTTATTTCAAATAACTTTTTGTGGCATTTCCGAAATAACTGTTATTAATCGTGCGAATTTTCAATACTTAGACGTTTCTTTAAAGACCTGTCGATATTCAGTTGTTTCTTGCGATGTCATGGAGGGTGTATGGAATTTTAAGACCAGCATATAGAGTCCAGTTCTAAAATATTTTAGTATTGCTATTCCCTTTGTATATATAACGAAATCGATAATTTAGCAATTTACGGAAAGGAATATCTCGATCAAATAAAGTAGATAGGAAAATAAACTTCTGTAAGAATAATTTGTATACTAATAAGCCATAGAGAGTGAAGGAAGTCGTATGAGTGTAACGCATCAAACGTTTTTTACCTTTTCTACTACGTTTATTAAGTAGGGGAAGTATTGCATTCCACCCAAAAGTACGATGTCGAGATTTCAAAGGAAATACATGTTTTGTGGCCCCCTCAATCCAAAAATTTTTTTTAGAAAAGGTCCGTGTGTCTGTAAACAGCATAACTCAAAAACGAAAAGTCGGATAAACAACAAATTTTGTATTTAGGTACAGTATCTTCCAAAGGTGCGACACTAGGATATTCAAGAAAATCCCCAATCACAGAAAACCCTTTACATGGAACTGTTTTTCGAAAATATTGATTTTCTCAAAAATGGCTCTTAACAATTTTCATTAAAATATCATATATTTTAAGATATTTTCATGATTAATACAATGTGTGTCTTGAATTATCCGGGCATATCCCCAAAAATCCTCTTTATTCTAAATGACTTATTCATAACTGGTAAACCGTAAAAGATAGACAAATGTTTTCTACACAGAAAGTGTAGATATCGTTGAAACAAAATTTATTTTCTGTACATACATATATATATATATATATATATATATATATTTGTCAGGAGATATTCCTTGCTATCTGTTTGATATTTTAAATACTTAATACTTTTCTCAAATGGGAATTTGTTATTCAGTTTTTATGTCCTGGAATGGAATGCTCCACATAGCAAACAGCTCTTAAAAGATTTGTCTATCGCTTAAAACCTACCATGTTACCCTTGTACCTACAAGAAAATTAGCAAAACGACAGTTTCTGCAAGTGTTTATCTCGATTAACATGAAGTAGATGGAGAATAAGCACCTAAAATAGTTTGTGCAAGAGTAGAGAAAGTCATGTAAGAGTAACACATCCGATTTTTTAAAAGCTGATTGTGTCAGGAAGATGACTAATTAAAATTGATTCAGTAGTTTTTCGCTCTTTAGCTTTCTTTGCGAATGTTTAAAAGTAAGATATAGGTTAGCTTTTTAGCTAAAATCTAATTTCACATAATGATTAAGAAGACCTCTGCTTTTCTGATGGCCGCAGCCACGTTTTTCATTACGAGAACAGAAACAAACAGTTGGTGCTGACACGTGACAAGTTCTGTGCTGATTGTTTGTCCACCCCGGAGGTGCAGTATACACAGTTATATGTACACTTAGAGCCAATTACGCATTAATTTATATATTTTTTTCCGCTGAAGTGTCAACGTGTCTTTAACGTGAAAGGGGTTGCTCTGTCTTAAAAAATAAATCTGATGTGATACATTCAAATGACCTACTCCACTCTCTACCTCAAATGTTTAAGGACTGGACGCTATGGTGGCCTTAAAATGCCATCATGTTGCATGCAATCGCGAGAAGCAGCTGAACGTTCAAACGACTTGAAGGGAATGGCCGAGAAATGAACAATTGGAACCTTTAATAGCGGATATCTCAAAAACGATTTATACTACAAAAGCTTATTTTAAATAAATTGTGTGTTTTTACGAGATCTACATTTTTTGTGTAGTATGTGCTAAAATTTTACCAGTTATATAAGATTATACAGAATTCCATTGGTATAAAAAGGAATTCGACATATGTATTTTATTTGACATGTACACATCTTTGATACGTCGTATTTTAATAAAAATCATTATAGCAATTTTTTAAAAATTAAAATTTCGAAGTAATGTTGATGTAAAGGGTAGTTTAGGGTGGAATGACTCCATTCAAAATCTTCGTTATGGCAACTTTGGAAGATATTGAACGTAAATAACAGGTTTGGTATTTATCCGGGCTTTACGTTATTGACTTGCTTTTCTCAGACACACACACACACACACACACACACACACACACACACACACACACCTTTTTCTAAAAATAAGATGTGTTGCACTTACATGACTTTCTCTACTCTTGTACAAATTATTTTCACAAACGCTTATTCTCCATCTCTTCTAGCTTGCTAGCAATGTCTTGCTAGATTTATTGTCAAATGGCTAGCACTTCTACAGCTAGTGTTGTGCAGGTCATGTGCACATGGCGCGTTGAATACGCTTGTCCTTGTTGTTTGCAGTAGGAACGGTCTTGCCTGAGAAAGAGTATACGAAAGTTTATTTTTCTATCTACTTATTTACCAGCGGGATGGCTCAGGTCTGTGGCCTACATTCGGAAGCTGCCAGCTCGATTCCCGTGGCTGACCTTCCTGACCCAATTTTTTTCGGGGTTTACCTGGTCGCCAGGCTAGGAAGCATCATAACATCCCCCAAATTTCCTGTCCCTCCATTTCGCTTTACCTTTCATCTGCTTGGCTTCTTTCAAGGACGCGTGTGCATGGCTGAGTAATCCTTCGGTCCCCGGACTGCTATCTACTTCATTTTAATGCAGAAATAGCTACATTACACATTTCGTTATAGATACGAAGGAAATAATGAGAATCAAATGTTTAACAATAGGGCACAATATGCTGGCCTTAATATTCCATACTGTTCCCTGCAATCAGGAGAAACAACTGAATGTTCACAGGGCTTTAAAAGAATGATGAAGCACTATCTATTCGAAACATAGATATGTATACCTCGGAAATAGTGGTTGCCACAAAATGTTTTTTTAATAAATTATGTATTTTAAAAATATCTACTTTTTTTAGCAGTACGTTTTCGTCTATCGCATAACGTTTACAGTTATGACCCATTCCACATCAAGTCGCACAAATTTTCACAAAATCTGACCATCATGTTTCCATTCACTTAAAATTTTGTCCATGAATTACAAAAACAAAGTGAAATATGTTTTAAATTCTTATTCTTTTATCGTAATATTTTTTTTTAAAATATTGTGATTAAACCAACTTTTGAAAAGCGGCATACACGTCTACCTTTAAATTAGAATATCTGAAAGATGAAAAGTGATAAAATGCAATGCAAAACTTAATGTGTAATCTTTTACTTAATGTTTAATAGAATTGATATAATTAATTATTTACATCACTTTTTAAAATCCAATAATTTAAAAACTATATATCGTTATTAACCATCAGGTTTAAATTTCTAGAAAAATTGAAAATAAATCACTTGTAGATTTTGTATATTTTTACATAAATCAAAGATTGGATGCTGTATTTTTAAATAAAATAAATTAGAAAGTGGTGCGTAGCGGGGTCATTGCGCGGCGCGGCTGAAGATCAGCAGCAGCATTCTGTCAGCCTTTTTAATTATTCACATTTAGTTGCACTAATTTGTTCACATGTAACTTAAATTCGGCATACAGCTGAGAAATATGCGAACCTTCAATCTTATCCTATGGGAGGCAACGTACCTACAACTTAAATGTGCACTTTTCCCCCTTCAGGCTCAAGAGAATACCATCTGGTTATTATTGCACCACAGAGCTAAATGAAATTAGCTCAAAGGTACAAAAGTTCGCTTTCGCATTGCCGTATCTTGCTTCAAAATGGTCACTATGTTCGCAACCACTTCTGGATTATTAACGCATTGGTACTTTGTAATACACAATTATCACTGTTATCCGTGGGGGCGGGTACTTTAGGAAATTTATTTGACACGCATCACATAGTTTTAGGTCTGCTGACAAAGCTAAATTGTTCTGTTTTAAGTTTGTAAGCATATTGCGGGTAACTAAGCTTAATGATTTCTGCCTTCTGTTATGCTTGGAAACATTAAAACATTTCTTAAATCATTCATTATGCACTTTCAGAAATCACAGAGCTAAGAATGAACTTGCATGCAAAAATCTGAAGACAAGGTTACATTTAAAATGAAACAGCGGAGAGAGGCTTCATAGAATATCAGATTCCAGTTGCTGAGTTACACCGAAAACCGGAAGTGATAGCCAGTCACGTTCGTACTGGGTAACGTATCCCCGGCGCGGCGTGCTTCTGCTGTTGTGTAAAACTCTCAGTCAGCAAGCATTCTCGTGTTATAAACCCCTACGTGCTAACACAAATAAAAGCGTACTTCTAAGGAAGATATTAACAGGTTTAAAACAAAATATATCATAGATTCCTCCTGTATTTTTTCCAGATTTTAATATTAGGGGGTTAAATATGATATTGCGGTTTAGACTATTTATAATTAAAAATGTGTTTTTCCATTCGACAAAAATAGTGTTTGATGTAAGGAAAACCGCAATGTATTTATCTAAAAAACGACGTCTGGTTCTTATCCCTTACCAATCTGTATTCCGAGATTAAACTACTTTTATGTAACGTGCCCGTATAAGAAACATATGATGTGCTTCACTCGCATGGCTTTCTCTATTCCTGTATAAACTATTCTTACAAACGCTTATTCTCCATATATTTAATATTAATCGAGATACTAATCTTATTGCTAATTTTCTTGTAGGTGCAAGTGAAATATGATTGGCTTTAAGTGGTAGAAAAATATTTTAAAACCTGGTTGCTATGTGGAGCATTCCATTCTCTTTCCATGTCGAGGATAAGAAAGAAAAAGAATAACAAATTCGAATTTCGAAAAAGTATTGGAAAATTTTAACCAATAACAAGGACTATGTAGGAAATGTTTGATTGGATAAAAAAAGTGACATAAATTGTCTGTATTAACGAGATCTACATTTTTTGTGTGGAAAATTTTGTCTGTCTCTTACGGTTTATCAGTTATGGAAAGTCATTCAGAATGAAGAGGACTTTTGGTGACATTCCTACAAAATTCAAGATATACTTTTAATTTGCCATGAAAGCATCTTAAGTTTGAATGCAGTGTGGAAAGCGTGATTTTACACTCACTAGGGGCTAGAAAATCGAATTTCTTCACTTCTTGAAAACTCAGTATTCTTGATATATAGAGGCTTATTATGAGGTGATACACCCATTTATATGATTTTTAAGCAGTTTGAAAGAAGTGAAGTAAACGCGATTTTACACTCACTAGGGGCTAGAAAATCGAATTTCTCGACTTTTTGAAAACTCAGTATTCTTGATATATAGAGGCTTATTATGAGGTGACACATTCATTTATATGATTTTAAAGCAGTTTGAAAGAAGTGAAGTAAACGCGATTTTACACTCACTAGGGGCTAGAAAATCGAATTTCTAGACTTGTTGAAAGCTCAATATTCTTTGTATATATATAGGCTTATTATGACGTGAAAAATCCATTAAATGATTTTTTCGAAGTTTGAAAGAAGTGTGGAAAGCGTGATTTTACACTCACTAGGGGCTAGAAAATCGAATTTCTTGACTTGTTGAAAACTCAATATTCTTGGTATAAAAGGCTTATTATGATGTGATACACCCATTTATGATTTTTACGTAGTTTGAAACAAGTGAAGTAAACGCGATTTTACACTCACTAGGGGCTAGAAAATCGATTTTCTTGACTTTTTGAAACCTCAGTATTCTTGGTATATAGAGGCTTATTATGAGGTGATACATCCATTTATATGATTTTTAAGCAGTTTGAAAGAAGTGAAGTAAACGCGGTTTTACACTCACTAGGGGTTAGAATATCCAATTTCCTGACTTGTTTAAAACTCAACATTCTTGATATAAAGAGGCTTATTATGATGTGATACACCCATTTATATGATTTTTACGCAGCTTCAAAGAAGTGAAGTAAACGCGATTTTACACTCACTAGGGGTTAGAAAATCGAATTTCTTTACTTATTGAAAACTCAGTATTCTTGGTATATAGAGGTTTATAATGAGGTGATACATTCCTTTATATGATTTTAAAGCAGTTTGAAAGAAGTGAAGTAAACGCGATTTTACACACACTAGGGGCTAGAAAATCGAATTTCTGGACTTGTTGAAAACTCAATATTCTTTCTATATATAGGCTTATTATGACGTGAAACATCCATTTATATGATTTTTTCGAAGTTTGAAAGAAGTGTGGAAAGCGTGATTTTACACTCACTAGGGGCTAGAAAATAGAATTTCTTGACTTTTAAAAACTCAGTATTCTTGGTATATACAGGCTTATTATGAGGTCATACATCCATTTATATGATTTTTAAGCAGTTTGAAAGAAGTGAAGTAAACGCGATTTTACAGTCACTAGGGCAAGAAAATCGAATTTCTTGCTTTTTGAAAACTCAGTATTCTAAGTTATATAGAGGCTTATTATGAGGTGATACATCCATTTATATGATTTTTAAGCAGTTTGAAAGAAGAGAAGTAAACGCGATTTTACACTCACTAGGGGCTAGAAAATCGAAATTCTTGACTTTTTGAAAACTTAGTATTCTTGGTATATATAGGCTTATTATGAGGTGATACATCCATTTATATGATTTTTAAGCAGTTTGAAAGAAGTGAAGTAAACGCGATTTTACACACACTAGGGGCTTGAAAATAGAATTTCTTGACTTGTTGAAAACTGAATATTCTTGGTATATACAGGCTTATTATGACGTGATACATCCATTTATATGATTTTTAAGCAGATTGAAAGAAGTGATGTAAACGCGATTTTACACTCACTAGCGGCTACAAAATCGAATTTCTTGACTTTTTGAAAACTCAGAATTCTTGGTATATAGAGGCTTACTATAAGGTGATACATCCATTTATATGATTTTTAAGCAGTTTGAAATAAGTGAAGAAAACGTGATTTTACACTCACTAGGGGCTAGAAAATCGAATTTCTTGACTTTATGAAAACTCAGTATTCTTGTATATATAGGCTTGAAATGACGTGATACATCCATTTATATGATTTTTAAGCAGTTTGAAAGAAGTAAAGTAAACGCGACTTTACACTCACTAGGGGCTAGAAAATCGAATTTCTTGACTTTTTAAAAACTCAGTATTCTTGGGATATTGGGATATATAGGCTTATTATGGCCTGAAACAACCATTTATATGATTTTTTCGAAGTTTGAAAGAAGTGAAGTAAAGGCGATTTTACACTCACTAGTGGCTAGAAAATCGAATTTCTTGACTTTTTGAAAACTGAGTATTTTTGGTATACAAAGGCTTATTATAAGTTAATACATCGATTTATATGATTTTTAAGCAGTTTGAAAGAAGTGAAGTAAACGCGATTTTACACTCACTAGGAGCTAGAAAATCGAATTTCTTGACTTTTTAAAAACTCAGTATTCTTGGTATATATAGGCTTATTATGACGTGAAACAACCATTTATATGATTTTTTCGAAGTTTGAAAGAAGTGAAGTAAACGGGATTTTACACTCAATAGAGGCTAGAAAATCGAATTTCTTGACTTTTTGAAAACTCAGTATTTTTGGTATATAGAGGCTTATTATGAGGTAATACATCAATTTATATGATTTTTAAGCAGTTTGAAAGAAGTGAAGTAAACGCGATTTTACACTCACTAGTGGCTAGAAAATCGAATTTCTTGACTTTTTAAAAACTCTGTATTCTGGTATATATCTATATATAAATATATGCTTGTTATGACGTGAAACAACCATTTATATGATTTTTTCGAAGTTTGAAAGAATTGAAGTAAACGCGATTTTACACTCACTAGGGGCTAGAAAATCAAATTTCTTGACTTGTTAAAAACTCAATATTCTTGGTATATAGAGGCTTATTATGAGATGATACATCCATGAGATGACTTTTAAGCAGTTTGAAAGAAGTGAAGTAAACGCGATTTTACACTCACTAGGGGCTAGAAAATCGAATTTCTTGACTTTATGAAAACTCAGTATTCTTGTATATATAGGCTTGAAATGACGTGATACATCCATTTATATGATTTTTAAGCAGTTTGAAAGAAGTAAAGTAAACGCGACTTTACACTCACTAGGGGCTAGAAAATCGAATTTCTTGACTTTTTAAAAACTCAGTATTCTTGGGATATATAGGCTTATTATGGCCTGAAACAACCATTTATATGATTTTTTCGAAGTTTGAAAGAAGTGAAGTAAAGGCGATTTTACACTCACTAGTGGCTAGAAAATCGAATTTCTTGACTTTTTGAAAACTGAGTATTTTTGGTATACAAAGGCTTATTATAAGTTAATACATCGATTTATATGATTTTTAAGCAGTTTGAAAGAAGTGAAGTAAACGCGATTTTACACTCACTAGGAGCTAGAAAATCGAATTTCTTGACTTTTTAAAAACTCAGTATTCTTGGTATATATAGGCTTATTATGACGTGAAACAACCATTTATATGATTTTTTCGAAGTTTGAAAGAAGTGAAGTAAACGCGATTTTACACTCACTAGGGGCTAGAAAATCGAATTTCTTCACTTTCTAAAAACTCAGTATTCTTGGTATATATAGGCTTATTATGACGTGAAACAACCATTTATATGATTTTTTCGAAGTTTGAAAGAAGTGAAGTAAACGGGATTTTACACTCAATAGAGGCTAGAAAATCGAATTTCTTGACTTTTTGAAAACTCAGTATTTTTGGTATATAGAGGCTTATTATGAGGTAATACATCAATTTATATGATTTTTAAGCAGTTTGAAAGAAGTGAAGTAAACGCGATTTTACACTCACTAGTGGCTAGAAAATCGATTTTCTTGACTTTTTGCAAACTCATTATTTTTGGTATATAAAGGCTTATTATAAGTTAATACATCGATTTATATGATTTTTAAGCAGTTTGAAAGAAGTGAAGTAAACGCGATTTTACACTCACTAGTGGCTAGAAAATCGAATTTCTTGACTTTTTAAAAACTCTGTATTCTGGTATATATATATATATATATATATATATATATATATAGGCTTGTTATGACGTGAAACAACCATTTATATGATTTTTTCGAAGTTTGAAAGAATTGAAGTAAACGCGATTTTACACTCACTAGGGGCTAGAAAATCAAATTTCTTGACTTGTTAAAAACTCAATATTCTTGGTATATAGAGGCTTATTATGAGGTGATACATCCATTTATATGATTTTTAGGCAGTTTGAAAGAAGTGAAGTAAACGCGATTTTACACTCACTAGTGGCTAGAAAATCGAATTTCTTGACTTATTAAAAACTCAGTTATCTTGGTATTTAGAGGCTTATTATGAGGTGATACATCCATTTATATGATTTTTAGGCAGTTTGAAAGAAGTGAAGTAAACGCGATTTTACACTCACTAGTGGCTAGAAAATCGAATTTCTTGACTTATTAAAAACTCAGTATTCTTGGTATTTAGAGGCTTATTATGAGGTGATACATCCATTTATATGATTTTTAGGCAGTTTGAAAGAAGTGAAGTAAACGCGATTTTACACTCACTAGTGGCTAGAAAATCGAATTTCTTGACTTATTAAAAACTCAGTTATCTTGGTATATATAGGCTTATTATGACGTGAAACAACCATTTATATGATTTTTTCGAAGTTTGAAAGAACTAAAGTAAACCCGACTTTACACTCACTGGGGGCTAGAAAATCGAATTTCTTGACTTTTTAAGAACTCAGTATTCTTGGGATATATAGGCTTATTATGGCCTGAAACAACCATTTATATGATTTTTTCGAAGTTTTAAAAAAGTGAAGTAAAGGCGATTTTACACTCCCTAGTGGCTAGAAAATCGAATTTCTTGACTTTTTGAAAACTGAGTATTTTTGGTATACAAAGTTAATACATCGATTTATATGATTTTTAAGCAGTTTGAAAGAAGTGAAGTAAACGCGATTTTACACTCAGTAGGGGCTAGAAAATCGAATTTCTTCACTTTCTAAAAACTCAGTATTCTTGGTATATATGGGCTTATTATGACGTGAAACAACCATTTATATGATTTTTAAGCAGTTTGAAGGAAGTGAAGTAAACGCGATTTTACACTCACTAGGGGATAGAAAATCGATTTTCTTGACTTGTTAAAAACTGAATATTCATGGTATATAGAGGCTTATTATAAGTTAATACATCGATTTATATGATTTTTAAGCAGTCTGAAAGAAGTGAAGTAAACGCGATTTTACAATCACTAGGGGCTAGAAAATCGAATTTCTTCGCTTTTTAAAAACTCAGTATTCTTGGTATATATAGGCCTATTATGGCGTGAAACAACCATTTATATGATTTTTTCGAAGTTTGAAAGAAGTGAAGTAACCGCGATATTACAATCACTAGGGGCTAAAAAATCGATTTCCTTGACTTGTTGAGAAATCAATATTCTTGGTATATATAGGCTTATTATGAGGTGATACATCCTTTTATATGATTTTTAAGCAGTTTGAAAGAAGTGAAGTAAACGCGATTTTACACTCACTAGGAGCTAGAAAATCGAATTTCTTGACTTTTTAAAAACTCAGTATTCTTGTGATATATAGGCTTATTATGGCGTGAAACAACCATTTATATGACTTTTTCGAAGTTTGAAAGAAGTGAAGTAAACGCGATTTTACACTCACTAGGGGTTAGAAAATCAATTGTTTTGACTTGTTAAAAACTCAATATTCCTGGTATATACAGGCTTATTATGAGGTGATACATCCATTAGATGACTTTTAAGCAGTTTGAAAGAAGTGAAGTAAACGCGATTTTACACTCACTAGGGGCTAGAAAATCGAATTTCTTCACTTTTTAAAAACTCAGTATTCTTGGGATATATAGGCTTATTATGGCGTGTAACAACCATTTATATGATTTTTTCGAAGTTTGAAAGAAGTGAGGTAAACGCGATTTTACACTCACTAGGGGCTAGAAAATCGATTTTCTTGACTTGTTGAAAACTCAATATTCTTGATATATAGAGGCTTATTATGAGGTGATACATCCATTTATATGATTTTTAGGCAGTTTGAATGAAGTGAAGTAAACGCGATTTTAAACTCACTAGTGGCTAGAAAATCGAATTTCTTGACTTATTAAAAACTCAGTTATCTTGGTATATATAGGCTTATTATGACGTGAAACAACCATTTCTATGATTTTTTCGAAGTCTGAAAGAACTAAAGTAAACGCGATTTTACACTCACAAGGGGCTAGAAAATCGAATTTCTTCACTTTCTAAAAACTCAGTATTCTTGGTATATATATGGGCTTATTATGACGTGAAACAACCATTTATATGATTTTTAAGCAGTTTGAAAGAAGTGAAGTAAACGCGATTTTACACTCACTAGTGGCTAGAAAATCGAATTGCTTGACTTTTTAAAAACTCAGTATTCTCGGTATATATAGGCTTATTATGACGTGAAACAACCATTTATATGATTTTTTCGAAGTTTAAAAGAAGTAAAGTAAACGCGATTTTACACTCACTGGGGGCTAGAAAATCGACTTTCTTGACTTGTTAAAAACTCAATATTTTTGGTACATAGGGGCTTATTATGAGGTGATACATCCATTAGATGACTTTTAAGCAGTTTGAAAGAAGTGAAGTAAACGCGATTTTACATCACTAGGGGCTAGAAAATCGATTTTCTTTACTTGTTAAAAACTCAATATTCTTGGTATATAGAGGCTTATTATGAGGTGATACATCCATTAGATGACTTTTAAGCAGTTTGAAAGAAGTGAAGTAAACGCGATTTTACACTCACTAGGGGCTAGAAAATCGAATTTCTTGACTTTTTAAAAACTCAGTATTCTTGGGATATATAGGCTTATTATGGCGAGAAACAACCATTTATATGATTTTTTCGAAGTTTGAAAGAAGTGAAGTAAAGGCGATTTTACACTCCCTAGTGGCTAGGAAATCGAATTTCTTGACTTTTTCAAAACTGAGTATTTTTGGTACACAAAGGCTTATTATAAGTTAATACATCGATTTATATGATTTTTAAGCAGTTTGAAAGAAGTGAAGTAAACGCGATTTTACACTCACTAGGAGCTAGAAAATCGATTTTTCTTGACTTTTTAAAAACTCAGTATTCTTGGTATATATAGGCTTATTATGACGTGAAACAACCATTTATATGATTTTTTCGAAGTTTGAAAGAAGTGAAGTAAACGCGATTTTACACTCAATAGAGGCTAGAAAATCGAATTTCTTGACTTTTTGAAAACTCAGTATTTTTGGTATATAGAGGCTTATTATGAGGTAATACATCAATTTATATGATTTTTAAGCAGTTTGAAAGAAGTGAAGTAAACGCGATTTTACACTCACTAGTGGCTAGAAAATCGATTTTCTTGACTTTTTGCAAACTCATTATTTTTGGTATATAAAGGCTAATTATAAAATAATACATCGATTTATATGATTTTTAAGCAGTTTGAAAGAAGTGAAGTAAACGCGACTTTACACTCACTAGGGTCTAGAAAATCGAATTTCTTGACTTTTTAAAAACTCAGTATTCTTGGAATATATAGGCTTATTATGGCCTGAAACAACCATTTATATGATTTTTTCGAAGTTTTAAAAAATCAACAATATGATTTTTTCGAAGTTTGAAAGAAGTGAAGTAAACGCGATTTTACACTCACTAGGGGCT
The DNA here is from genome assembly GCA_030765065.1 of Deroplatys truncata. Classification (NCBI taxonomy): domain Eukaryota; kingdom Metazoa; phylum Arthropoda; class Insecta; order Mantodea; family Mantidae; genus Deroplatys; species Deroplatys truncata. The sequence goes on along the minus strand of JAUKNL010000662.1, from coordinate 90,111 downwards.
AGAAAATCAATTGTTTTGACTTGTTAAAAACTCAATATTCTTGGTGCATAGAGGCTTATTATGAGGTGATACATCCATTTATATGATTTTTAGGCAGTTTGAAAGAAGTGAAGTAAACGCGATTTTACACTCACTAGTGGCTAGAAAATCGAATTTCTTGACTTATTAAAAACTCAGTTATCTTGGTATATATAGGCTTATTATGACGTGAAACAACCATTTATATGATTTTTTCGAAGTTTGAAAGAAGTAAAGTAAACGCGACTTTACACTCACTAGGGGCTAGATAATCGATTTTCTTGACTTGTTAAAAACTCAATATTCCTGGTATATAGAGGCTTATTATGAGGTGATACATCCATTTATATAATTTTTAAGCAGTTAGAAAGAAGTGAAGTAAACGCGATTTTACACTCACTAGGGGCAAGAAAATCGATTTTCTTGACTTGTTAAAAACTCAATATTCTTGGTATATAGAGGCTTATTATGAGGTGATACATCCATTAGATGACTTTTAAGCAGTTTGAAAGAAGTGAAGTAAACGCGATTTTACACTCATTAGGGGCAAGAAAATCGATTTTCTTGACTTTTTAAAAACTCAGTATTCTTGGGATATATAGGCTTATTATGGCGTGTAACAACCATTTATATGATTTTTTTCGAAGTTTGAAAGAAGTGAGGTAAACGCGATTTTACACTCACTAGGGGCTAGAAAATCGATTTTCTTGACTTGTTGAAAACTCAATATTCTTGATATATAGAGGCTTATTATGAGGTGATACATCCATTTATATGATTTTTAGGCAGTTTGAATGAAGTGAAGTAAACGCGATTTTAAACTCACTAGTGGTTAGAAAATCGAATTTCTTGCCTTATTAAAAACTCAGTTATCTTGGTATATATAGGCTTATTATGACGTGAAACAACCATTTATATGATTTTTTCGAAGTCTGAAAGAACTAAAGTAAACGCGATTTTACACTCACAAGGGGCTAGAAAATCGATTTTCTTTACTTGTTAAAAACTCAATATTCTTGGTATATAGAGGCTTATTATGAGGTGATACATCCATTAGATGACTTTTAAGCAGTTTGAAAGAAGTGAAGTAAACGCGATTTTACACTCACTAGTGGCTAGAAAATCGAATTGCTTGACTTTTTAAAAACTCAGTATTCTCGGTATATATAGGCTTATTATGACGTGAAACAACCATTTATATGATTTTTTCGAAGTTTAAAAGAAGTAAAGTAAACGCGATTTTACACTCACTGGGGGCTAGAAATTCGATTTTCTTGACTTGTTAAAAACTCAATATTTTTGGTACATAGGGGCTTATTATGAGGTGATACATCCATTAGATGCTTTTTAAGCAGTTTGAAAGAAGTGAAGTAAACGCGATTTTACATCACTAGGGGCTAGAAAATCGATTTTCTTTACTTGTTAAAAACTCAATATTCTTGGTATATAGAGGCTTATTATGAGGTGATACATCCATTAGATGATTTTTAAGCAGTTTGAAAGAAGTGAAGTAAACGCGATTTTACACTCACTAGGGGCTAGAAAATCGAATTTCTTGACTTTTTAAAAACTCAGTATTCTTGGGATATATAGGCTTATTATGGCGAGAAACAACCATTTATATGATTTTTTCGAAGTTTGAAAGAAGTGAAGTAAAGGCGATTTTACACTCCCTAGTGGCTAGAAAATCGAATTTCTTGACTTTTTGAAAACTGAGTATTTTTGTATACAAAGGCTTATTATAAGTTAATACATCGATTTATATGATTTTTAAGCGGTTTGAAAGAAGTGAAGTAAACGCGATTTTACACTCACTAGGAGCTAGAAAATCGAATTTCTTGACTTTTTAAAAACTCAGTATTCTTGGTATATATAGGCTTATTATGACGTGAAACAACCATTTATATGATTTTTTCGAAGTTTGAAAGAAGTGAAGTAAACGCGATTTTACACTCAATAGAGGCTAGAAAATCGAATTTCTTGACTTTTTGAAAATTCAGTATTTTTGGTATATAGAGGCTTATTATGAGGTAATACATCAATTTATATGATTTTTAAGCAGTTTGAAAGAAGTGAAGTAAACGCGATTTTACACTCACTAGTGGCTAGAAAATCGATTTTCTTGACTTTTTGCAAACTCATTATTTTTGGTATATAAAGGCTAATTATAAGTTAATACATCGATTTATATGATTTTTAAGCAGTTTGAAAGAAGTGAAGTAAACGCGATTTTACACTCACTAGTGGCTAGAAAATCGAATTTCTTGACTTTTTAAAAACTCTGTATTCAGGTATATATATATATATATATATATATATATATATATAGGCTTGTTAGACGTGAAACAACCATTTATATGATTTTTTCGAAGTTTGAAAGAATTGAAGTAAACGCGATTTTACACTCACTAGGTGCTAGAAAATCAAATTTCTTGACTTGTTAAAAACTCAATATTCTTGGTATATAGAGGCTTATTATGAGGTGATACATCCATGAGATGACTTTTAAGCAGTTTGAATGAAGTGAAGTAAACGCGATTTTACACTCACTAGGGGCTAGAAAATCGAATTTCTTCACTTTCTAAAAACTCAGTATTCTTGGTATATATGGGCTTATAATGACGTGAAACAACCATTTATATAATTTTTAAGCAGTTAGAAAGAAGTGAAGTAAACGCGATTTTACACTCACTAGGGGCAAGAAAATCGATTTTCTTGACTTGTTAAAAACTCAATATTCTTGGTATATAGAGGCTTATTATGAGGTGATACATCCATTAGATGACTTTTAAGCAGTTTGAAAGAAGTGAAGTAAACGCGATTTTACACTCACTAGGGGCTAGAAAATCGAATTTCTTGACTTTTTAAAAACTCAGTATTCTTGGGATATATAGGCTATTATGGCGTGTAACAACCATTTATATGATTTTTTCGAAGTTTGAAAGAAGTGAGGTAAACGCGATTTTACACTCACTAGGGGCTAGAAAATCGATTTTCTTGACTTGTTAAAAACTCAATATTCTTGGTGCATAGAGGCTTATTATGAGGTGATACATCCATTTATATGATTTTTAGGCAGTTTGAAAGAAGTGAAGTAAACGCGATTTTACACTCACTAGTGGCTAGAAAATCGAATTTCTTGACTTATTAAAAACTCAGTTATCTTGGTATATATAGGCTTATTATGACGTGAAACAACCATTTATATGATTTTTTCGAAGTTTGAAAGAAGTAAAGTAAACGCGACTTTACACTCATTAGGGGCTAGATAATCGATTTTCTTGACTTGTTAAAAACTCAATATTCCTGGTATATAGAGGCTTATTATGAGGTGATACATCCATTTATATAATTTTTAAGCAGTTAGAAAGAAGTGAAGTAAACGCGATTTTACACTCACTAGGGGCAAGAAAATCGATTTTCTTGACTTGTTAAAAACTCAATATTCTTGGTATATAGAGGCTTATTATGAGGTGATACATCCATTAGATGACTTTTAAGCAGTTTGAAAGAAGTGAAGTAAACGCGATTTTACACTCATTAGGGGCAAGAAAATCGAATTTCTTGACTTTTTAAAAACTCAGTATTCTTGGGATATATAGGCTTATTATGGCGTGTAACAACCATTTATATGATTTTTAAGCAGTTTGAAAGAAGTGAGGTAAACGCGATTTTACACTCACTAGGGGCTAGAAAATCGATTTTCTTGACTTGTTGAAAACTCAATATTCTTGATATATAGAGGCTTATTATGAGGTGATACATCCATTTATATGATTTTTAGGCAGTTTGAATGAAGTGAAGTAAACGCGATTTTAAACTCACTAGTGGCTAGAAAATCGAATTTCTTGCCTTATTAAAAACTCAGTTATCTTGGTATATATAGGCTTATTATGACGTGAAACAACCATTTATATGATTTTTTCGAAGTCTGAAAGAACTAAAGTAAACGCGATTTTACACTCACAACCGGCTAGAAAATCGAATTTCTTCACTTTCTAAAAACTCAGTATTCTTGGTATATATATGGGCTTATTATGACGTGAAACAACCATTTATATGATTTTTAGGCAGTTTGAAAGAAGTGAAGTAAATGCGATTTTACACTCACTAGTGGCTAGAAAATCGAATTGCTTGACTTTTTAAAAACTCAGTATTCTCGGTATATATAGGCTTATTATGACGTGAAACAACCATTTATATGATTTTTTCGAAGTTTAAAAGAAGTAAAGTAAACGCGATTTTACACTCACTGGGGGCTAGAAAATCGACTTTCTTGACTTATTAAAAACTCAATATTTTTGGTACATAGGGGCTTATTATGAGGTGATACATCCATTAGATGACTTTTAAGCAGTTTGAAAGAAGTGAAGTAAACGCGATTTTACATCACTAGGGGCTAGAAAATCGATTTTCTTTACTTGTTAAAAACTCAATATTCTTGGTATATAGAGGCTTATTATGAGGTGATACATCCATTAGATGACTTTTAAGCAGTTTGAAAGAAGTGAAGTAAACGCGATTTTACACTCACTAGGGGCTAGAAAATCGAATTTCTTGACTTTTTAAAAACTCAGTATTCTTGGGATATATAGGCTTATTATGGCGAGAAACAACCATTTATATAATTTTTTCGAAGTTTGAAAGAAGTGAAGTAAAGGCGATTTTACACTCCCTAGTGGCTAGGAAATCGAATTTCTTGACTTTTTCAAAACTGAGTATTTTTGGTATACAAAGGCTTATTATAAGTTAATACATCGATTTATATGATTTTTAAGCAGTTTGAAAGAAGTGAAGTAAACGCGATTTTACACTCACTAGGAGCTAGAAAATCGAATTTCTTGACTTTTTAAAAACTCAGTATTCTTGGTATATATAGGCTTATTATGACGTGAAACAACCATTTATATGATTTTTTCGAAGTTTGAAAGAAGTGAAGTAAACGCGATTTTACACTCAATAGAGGCTAGAAAATCGAATTTCTTGACTTTTTGAAAACTCAGTATTTTTGGTATATAGAGGCTTATTATGAGGTAATACATCAATTTATATGACTTTTAAGCAGTTTGAAAGAAGTGAAGTAAACGCGATTTTACACTCACTAGTGGCTAGAAAATCGATTTTCTTGACTTTTTGCAAACTCATTATTTTTGGTATATAAAGGCTAATTATAAGTTAATACATCGATTTATATGATTTTTAAAGCAGTTTGAAAGAAGTGAAGTAAACGCGACTTTACACTCACTAGGGGCTAGAAAATCGATTTTCTTCACTTTCTAAAAACTCAGTATTCTTGGTATATATGGGCTTATTATGACGTGAAACAACCATTTATATGATTTTTAAGCAGTTTGAAAGAGGTGAAGTAAACGCGATTTTACACTCACTAGGGGATAGAAAATCGATTTTCTTGACTTGTTAAAAACTGAATTTTCTTGGTATATAGAGGCTTATTATAAGTTAATACATCGATTTATATGATTTTTAAGCAGTCTGAAAGAAGTGAAGTAAACGCGATTTTACAATCCTAGGGGCTAGAAAATCGAATTTCTTCGCTTTTTAAAAACTCAGTATTCTTGGTATATATAGGCTTATTATGGCGTGAAACAACCATTTATATGATTTTTTCGAAGTTTGAAAGAAGTGAAGTAAACGCGATATTACAATCACTAGGGGCTAAAAAATCGATTTCCTTGACTTGTTGAAAAATCAATATTCTTGGTATATATAGGCTTATTATGAGGTGATACATCCTTTTATATGATTTTTAAGCAGTTTGAAAGAAGTGAAGTAAACGCGATTTTACACTCACTAGGGGCTAGAAAATCGAATTTCTTGACTTTTTAAAAACTCAGTATTCTTGGGATATATAGGCTTATTATGGCGTGAAACAACCATTTATATGATTTTTTCGAAGTTTGAAAGAAGTGAAGTAAACGCGATTTTACACTCACTAGGGGCTAGAAAATCAATTGTTTTGACTTGTTAAAAACTCAATATTCTTGGTGCATAGAGGCTTATTATGAGGTGATACATCCATTTATATGATTTTAGGCAGTTTGAAAGAAGTGAAGTAAACGCGATTTTACACTCACTAGTGGCTAGAAAATCGAATTTCTTGACTTATTAAAAACTCAGTTATCTTGGTATATATAGGCTTATTATGACGTGAAACAACCATTTATATGATTTTTTCGAAGTTTGAAAGAAGTAAAGTAAACGCGACTTTACACTCACTAGGGGCTAGATAATCGATTTTCTTGACTTGTTAAAAACTCAATATTCCTGGTATATAGAGGCTTATTATGAGGTGATACATCCATTTATATAATTTTTAAGCAGTTAGAAAGAAGTGAAGTAAACGCGATTTTACACTCACTAGGGGCAAGAAAATCGATTTTCTTGACTTGTTAAAAACTCAATATTCTTGGTATATAGAGGCTTATTATGAGGTGATACATCCATTAGATGACTTTTAAGCAGTTTGAAAGAAGTGAAGTAAACGCGATTTTACACTCATTAGGGGCAAGAAAATCGAATTTCTTGACTTTTTAAAAACTCAGTATTCTTGGGATATATAGGCTTATTATGGCGTGTAACAACCATTTATATGATTTTTTTCGAAGTTTGAAAGAAGTGAGGTAAACGCGATTTTACACTCACTAGGGGCTAGAAAATCGATTTTCTTGACTTGTTGAAAACTCAATATTCTTGATATATAGAGGCTTATTATGAGGTGATACATCCATTTATATGATTTTTAGGCAGTTTGAATGAAGTGAAGTAAACGCGATTTTAAACTCACTAGGGGCTAGAAAATCGAATTTCTTGCCTTATTAAAAACTCAGTTATCTTGGTATATATAGGCTTATTATGACGTGAAACAACCATTTATATGATTTTTTCGAAGTCTGAAAGAACTAAAGTAAACGCGATTTTACACTCACAACCGGCTAGAAAATCGAATTTCTTCACTTTCTAAAAACTCAGTATTCTTGGTATATATATGGGCTTATTATTACGTGAAACAACCATTTATATGATTTTTAAGCAGTTTGAAAGAAGTGAAGTAAACGCGATTTTACACTCACTAGTGGCTAGAAAATCGAATTGCTTGACTTTTTAAAAACTCAGTATTCTCGGTATATATAGGCTTATTATGACGTGAAACAACCATTTATATGATTTTTTCGAAGTTTAAAAGAAGTAAACTAAACGCGATTTTACACTCACTGGGGGCTAGAAAATCGATTTTCTTGACTTGTTAAAAACTCAATATTTTTGGTACATAGGGGCTTATTATGAGGTGATACATCCATTAGATGATTTTGAAGCAGTTTGAAAGAAGTGAAGTAAACGCGATTTTACATCACTAGGGGCTAGAAAATCGATTTTCTTTACTTGTTAAAAACTCAATATTCTTGGTATATAGAGGCTTATTATGAGGTGATACATCCATTAGATGACTTTTAAGCAGTTTGAAAGAAGTGAAGTAAAGGCGATTTTACACTCCCTAGTGGCTAGAAAATCGAATTTCTTGACTTTTTGAAAACTGAGTATTTTCGGTATACAAAGGCTTATTATAAGTTAATACATCGATTTATATGATTTTTAAGCGGTTTGAAAGAAGTGAAGTAAACGCGATTTTACACTCACTAGGAGCTAGAAAATCGAATTTCTTGACTTTTTAAAAACTCAGTATTCTTGGTATATATAGGCTTATTATGACGTGAAACAACCATTTATATGATTTTTTCGAAGTTTGAAAGAAGTGAAGTAAACGCGATTTTACACTCAATAGAGGCTAGAAAATCGAATTTCTTGACTTTTTGAAAACTCAGTATTTTTGGTATGTAGAGGCTTATTATGAGGTAATACATCAATTTATATGATTTTTAAGCAGTTTGAAAGAAGTGAAGTAAACGCGATTTTACACTCACTAGTGGCTAGAAAATCGAATTTCTTGACTTTTTAAAAACTCTGTATTCTGGTATATATATATAGGCTTGTTATGACGTGAAACAACCATTTATATGATTTTTTCGAAGTTTGAAAGAATTGAAGTAAACGCGATTTTACACTCACTAGGTGCTAGAAAATCAAATTTCTTGACTTGTTAAAAACTCAATATTCTTGGTATATAGAGGCTTATTATGAGGTGATACATCCATGAGATGACTTTTAAGCAGTTTGAATGAAGTGAAGTAAACGCGATTTTACACTCACTAGGGGCTAGAAAATCGAATTTCTTCACTTTCTAAAAACTCAGTATTCTTGGTATATATGGGCTTATAATTACGTGAAACAACCATTTATATAATTTTTAAGCAGTTAGAAAGAAGTGAAGTAAACGCGATTTTACACTCACTAGGGGCAAGAAAATCGATTTTCTTGACTTGTTAAAAACTCAATATTCTTGGTATATAGAGGCTTATTATGAGGTGATATATCCATTAGATGACTTTTAAGCAGTTTGAAAGAAGTGAAGTAAACGCGATTTTACACTCACTAGGGGCTAGAAAATCGAATTTCTTGACTTTTTAAAAACTCAGTATTCTTGGGATATATAGGCTTATTATGGCGTGTAACAACCATTTATATGATTTTTTCGAAGTTTGAAAGAAGTGAGGTAAACGCGATTTTACACTCACTAGGGGCTAGAAAATCGATTTTCTTGACTTGTTGAAAACTCAATATTCTTGATATATAGAGGCTTATTATGAGGTGATACATCCATTTATATGATTTTTAGGCAGTTTGAATGATGTGAAGTAAACGCGATTTTAAACTCACTAGTGGCTAGAAAATCGAATTTCTTGACTTTTTAAAAACTCAGTATTCTCGGTATATATAGGCTTATTATGACGTGAAACAACCATTTATATGATTTTTTCGAAGTTTAAAAGAAGTAAAGTAAACGCGATTTTACACTCACTGGGGGCTAGAAAATCGACTTTCTTGACTTGTTAAAAACTCAATATTTTTGGTACATAGGGGCTTATTATGAGGTGATACATCCATTAGATGACTTTTAAGCAGTTTGAAAGAAGTGAAGTAAACGCGATTTTACATCACTAGGGGTAGAAAATCGATTTTCTTTACTTGTTAAAAACTCAATATTCTTGGTATATAGAGGCTTATTATGAGGTGATACATCCATTAGATGACTTTTAAGCAGTTTGAAAGAAGTGAAGTAAACGCGATTTTACACTCACTAGGGGCTAGAAAATCGAATTTCTTGACTTTTTAAAAACTCAGTATTCTTGGGTTATATAGGCTTATTATGGCGAGAAACAACCATTTATATGATTTTTTCGAAGTTTGAAAGAAGTGAAGTAAAGGCGATTTTACACTCCCTAGTGGCTAGGAAATCGAATTTCTTGACTTTTTGAAAACTGAGTATTTTTGGTATACAAAGGCTTATTATAAGTTAATACATCGATTTATATGATTTTTAAGCAGTTTGAAAGAAGTGAAGTAAACGCGATTTTACACTCACTAGTGGCTAGAAAATCGATTTTCTTGACTTTTTGCAAACTCATTATTTTTGGTATATAAAGGCTAATTATAAGTTAATACATCGATTTATATGATTTTTAAAGCAGTTTGAAAGAAGTGAAGTAAACGCGACTTTACACTCACTAGGGGCTAGAAAATCGATTTTCTTCACTTTCTAAAAACTCAGTATTCTTGGTATATATGGGCTTATTATGACGTGAAACAACCATTTATATGATTTTTAAGCAGTTTGAAAGAGGTGAAGTAAACGCGATTTTACACTCACTAGGGGATAGAAAATCGATTTTCTTGACTTGTTAAAAACTGAATTTTCTTGGTATATAGAGGCTTATTATAAGTTAATACATCGATTTATATGATTTTTAAGCAGTCTGAAAGAAGTGAAGTAAACGCGATTTTACAATCCTAGGGGCTAGAAAATCGAATTTCTTCGCTTTTTAAAAACTCAGTATTCTTGGTATATATAGGCTTATTATGGCGTGAAACAACCATTTATATGATTTTTTCGAAGTTTGAAAGAAGTGAAGTAAACGCGATATTACAATCACTAGGGGCTAAAAAATCGATTTCCTTGACTTGTTGAAAAATCAATATTCTTGGTATATATAGGCTTATTATGAGGTGATACATCCTTTTATATGATTTTTAAGCAGTTTGAAAGAAGTGAAGTAAACGCGATTTTACACTCACTAGGGGCTAGAAAATCGAATTTCTTGACTTTTTAAAAACTCAGTATTCTTGGGATATATAGGCTTATTATGGCGTGAAACAACCATTTATATGATTTTTTCGAAGTTTGAAAGAAGTGAAGTAAACGCGACTTTACACTCACTAGGGGCTAGATAATCGATTTTCTTGACTTGTTAAAAACTCAATATTCCTGGTATATAGAGGCTTATTATGAGGTGATACATCCATTTATATAATTTTTAAGCAGTTAGAAAGAAGTGAAGTAAACGCGATTTTACACTCACTAGGGGCAAGAAAATCGATTTTCTTGACTTGTTAAAAACATTGAGTTCTTGGTATATAGAGGCTTATTATGAGGTGATACATCCATTAGATGACTTTTAAGCAGTTTGAAAGAAGTGAAGTAAACGCGATTTTACACTCATTAGGGGCAAGAAAATCGAATTTCTTGACTTTTTAAAAACTCAGTATTCTTGGGATATATAGGCTTATTATGGCGTGTAACAACCATTTATATGATTTTTTTCGAAGTTTGAAAGAAGTGAGGTAAACGCGATTTTACACTCACTAGGGGCTAGAAAATCGATTTTCTTGACTTGTTGAAAACTCAATATTCTTGATATATAGAGGCTTATTATGAGGTGATACATCCATTTATATGATTTTTAGGCAGTTTGAATGAAGTGAAGTAAACGCGATTTTAAACTCACTAGGGGCTAGAAAATCGAATTTCTTGCCTTATTAAAAACTCAGTTATCTTGGTATATATAGGCTTATTATGACGTGAAACAACCATTTATATGATTTTTTCGAAGTCTGAAAGAACTAAAGTAAACGCGATTTTACACTCACAACCGGCTAGAAAATCGAATTTCTTCACTTTCTAAAAACTCAGTATTCTTGGTATATATATGGGCTTATTATTACGTGAAACAACCATTTATATGATTTTTAAGCAGTTTGAAAGAAGTGAAGTAAACGCGATTTTACACTCACTAGTGGCTAGAAAATCGAATTGCTTGACTTTTTAAAAACTCAGTATTCTCGGTATATATAGGCTTATTATGACGTGAAACAACCATTTATATGATTTTTTCGAAGTTTAAAAGAAGTAAAGTAAACGCGATTTTACACTCACTGGGGGCTAGAAAATCGATTTTCTTGACTTGTTAAAAACTCAATATTTTTGGTACATAGGGGCTTATTATGAGGTGATACATCCATGAGATGACTTTTAAGCAGTTTGAATGAAGTGAAGTAAACGCGATTTTACACTCACTAGGGGCTAGAAAATCGAATTTCTTCACTTTCTAAAAACTCAGTATTCTTGGTATATATGGGCTTATAATTACGTGAAACAACCATTTATATAATTTTTAAGCAGTTAGAAAGAAGTGAAGTAAACGCGATTTTACACTCACTAGGGGCAGGAAAATCGATTTTCTTGACTTGTTAAAAACTCAATATTCTTGGTATATAGAGGCTTATTATGAGGTGATACATCCATTAGATGACTTTTAAGCAGTTTGAAAGAAGTGAAGTAAACGCGATTTTACACTCACTAGGGGCTAGAAAATCGAATTTCTTGACTTTTTAAAAACTCAGTATTCTTGGGATATATAGGCTTATTATGGCGTGTAACAACCATTTATATGATTTTTTCGAAGTTTGAAAGAAGTGAGGTAAACGCGATTTTACACTCACTAGGGGCTAGAAAATCGATTTTCTTGACTTGTTGAAAACTCAATATTCTTGATATATAGAGGCTTATTATGAGGTGATACATCCATTTATATGATTTTTAGGCAGTTTGAATGAAGTGAAGTAAACGCGATTTTAAACTCACTAGTGGCTAGAAAATCGAATTTCTTGACTTATTAAAAACTCAGTTATCTTGGTATATATAGGCTTATTATGACGTGAAACAACCATTTATATGATTTTTTCGAAGTCTGAAAGAACTAAAGTAAACGCGATTTTACACTCACAAGGGGCTAGAAAATCGAATTTCTTCACTTTCTAAAAATTCAGTATTCTTGGTATATATATGGGCTTATTATGACGTGAAACAACCATTTATATGATTTTTAAGCAGTTTGAAAGAAGTGAAGTAAACGCGATTTTACACTCACTAGTGGCTAGAAAATCGAATTGCTTGACTTTTTAAAAACTCAGTATTCTCGGTATATATAGGCTTATTATGACGTGAAACAACCATTTATATGATTTTTTCGAAGTTTAAAAGAAGTAAAGTAAACGCGATTTTACACTCACTGGGGGCTAGAAAATCGACTTTCTTGACTTGTTAAAAACTCAATATTTTTGGTACATAGGGGCTTATTATGAGGTGATACATCCATTAGATGACTTTTAAGCAGTTTGAAAGAAGTGAAGTAAACGCGATTTTACATCACTAGGGGTAGAAAATCGATTTTCTTTACTTGTTAAAAACTCAATATTCTTGGTATATAGAGGCTTATTATGAGGTGATACATCCATTTATATGATTTTTTCGAAGTTTGAAAGAAGTGAAGTAAAGGCGATTTTACACACCCTAGTGGCTAGGAAATCGAATTTCTTGACTTTTTGAAAACTGAGTATTTTTGGTATACAAAGGCTTATTATAAGTTAATACATCGATTTATATGATTTTTAAGCAGTTTGAAAGAAGTGAAGTAAACGCGATTTTACACTCACTAGGAGCTAGAAAATCGAATTTCTTGACTTTTTAAAAACTCAGTATTCTTGGTATATATAGGCTTATTATGACGTGAAACAACCATTTATATGATTTTTTCGAAGTTTGAAAGAAGTGAAGTAAACGCGATTTTACACTCAATAGAGGCTAGAAAATCGAATTTCTTGACTTTTTGAAAACTCAGTATTATTTCGTATATAGAGGCTTATTATGAGGTAATACATCAATTTATATGACTTTTAAGCAGTTTGAAAGAAGTGAAGTAAACGCGATTTTACACTCACTAGTGGCTAGAAAATCGATTTTCTTGACTTTTTGCAAACTCATTATTTTTGGTATATAAAGGCTAATTATAAGTTAATACATCGATTTATATGATTTTTAAGCAGTTTGAAAGAAGTGAAGTAAACGCGACTTTACACTCACTAGGGTCTAGAAAATCGAATTTCTTGACTTTTTAAAAACTCAGTATTCTTGGGATATATAGGCTTATTATGGCCTGAAACAACCATTTATATGATTTTTTCGAAGTTTTAAAAAAGTGAAGTAAAGGCGATTTTACACTCCCTAGTGGCTAGAAAATCGAATTTCTTGACTTTTTGAAAACTGAGTATTTTTGGTATACAAAGGCTTATTATAAGGTAATACATCGATTTATATGATTTTTAAGCAGTTTGAAAGAAGTGAAGTAAACGCGATTTTACACTCACTAGGGGCTAGAAAATCGAATTTCTTCACTTTCTAAAAACTCAGTATTCTTGGTATATATGGGCTTATTATGACGTGAAACAACCATTTATATGATTTTTAAGCAGTTTGAAGGAGGTGAAGTAAACGCGATTTTACACTCACTAGGGGATAGAAAATCGATTTTCTTGACTTGTTAAAAACTGAATATTCTTGGTATATAGAGGCTTATTATAAGTTAATACATCGATTTATATGATTTTTAAGCAGTCTGAAAGAAGTGAAGTAAACGCGATTTTACAATCCTAGGGGCTAGAAAATCGAATTTCTTCGCTTTTTAAAAACTCAGTATTCTTGGTATATATAGGCTTATTATGGCGTGAAACAACCATTTATATGATTTTTAAGCAGTTTGAAAGAAGTGAAGTAAACGCGATTTTACACTCACTAGGGGCTAGAAAATCGAATTTCTTGACTTTTTAAAAACTCAGTATTCTTGGGATATATAGGCTTATTATGGCGTGAAACAACCATTTATATGATTTTTTCGAAGTTTGAAAGAAGTGAAGTAAACGCGATTTTACACTCACTAGGGGCTAGAAAATCAATTGTTTTGACTTGTTAAAAACTCAATATTCTTGGTGCATAGAGGCTTATTATGAGGTGATACATCCATTTATATGATTTTTAGGCAGTTTGAAAGAAGTGAAGTAAACGCGATTTTACACTCACTAGTGGCTAGAAAATCGAATTTCTTGACTTATTAAAAACTCAGTTATCTTGGTATATATAGGCTTATTATGACGTGAAACAACCATTTATATGATTTTTTCGAAGTTTGAAAGAAGTAAAGTAAACGCGACTTTACACTCACTGGGGGCTAGATAATTGATTTTCTTGACTTGTTAAAAACTCAATATTCCTGGTATATAGAGGCTTATTATGAGGTGATACATCCATTTATATAATTTTTAAGCAGTTAGAAAGAAGTGAAGTTAACGCGATTTTACACTCACTAGGGGCAAGAAAATCGATTTTCTTGACTTGTTAAAAACTCAATATTCTTGGTATATAGAGGCTTATTATGAGGTGATACATCCATTAGATGACTTTAAAGCAGTTTGAAAGAAGTGAAGTAAACGCGATTTTACACTCATTAGGGGCAAGAAAATCGAATTTCTTGACTTTTTAAAAACTCAGTATTCTTGGGATATATAGGCTTATTATGGCGTGTAACAACCATTTATATGATTTTTTTCGAAGTTTGAAAGAAGTGAGGTAAACGCGATTGTACACTCACTAGGGGCTAGAAAATCGATTTTCTTGACTTGTTGAAAACTCAATATTCTTGATATATAGAGGCTTATTATGAGGTAATACATCCATTTATATGATTTTTAGGCAGTTTGAATGAAGTGAAGTAAACGCGATTTTAAACTCACTAGTGGCTAGAAAATCGAATTTCTTGACTTATTAAAAACTCAGTTATCTTGGTATATATAGGCTTATTATGACGTGAAACAACCATTTATATGATTTTTTCGAAGTCTGAAAGAACTAATGTAAACGCGATTTTACACTCACAAGGGGCTAGAAAATCGAATTTCTTCACTTTCTAAAAACTCAGTATTCTTGGTATATATATGGGCTTATTATGACGTGAAACAACCATTTATATGATTTTTAAGCAGTTTGAAAGAAGTGAAGTAAACGCGATTTTACACTCACTAGTGGCTAGAAAATCGAATTGCTTGACTTTTTAAAAACTCAGTATTCTCGGTATATATAGGCTTATTATGACGTGAAACAACCATTTATATGATTATTTCGAAGTTTAAAAGAAGTAAAGTAAACGCGATTTTACACTCACTGGGGGCTAGAAAATCGATTTTCTTGACTTGTTAAAAACTCAATATTTTTGGTACATAGGGGCTTATTATGAGGTGATACATCCATTAGATGATTTTTAAGCAGTTTGAAAAAGGTGAAGTAAACGCGATTTTACATCACTAGGGGCTAGAAAATCGATTTTCTTTACTTGTTAAAAACTCAATATTCTTGGTATATAGAGGCTTATTATGAGGTGATACATCCATTAGATGACTTTTAAGCAGTTTGAAAGAAGTGAAGTAAACGCGATTTTACACTCACTAGGGGCTAGAAAATCGAATTTCTTGACTTTTTAAAAACTCAGTATTCTTGGGATATATAGGCTTATTATGGCGAGAAACAACCATTTATATGATTTTTTCGAAGTTTGAAAGAAGTGAAGTAAAGGCGATTTTACACTCCCTAGTGGCTAGAAAATCGAATTTCTTGACTTTTTGAAAACTGAGTATTTTTGGTATACAAAGGCTTATTATAAGTTAATACATCGATTTATATGATTTTTAAGCAGTTTGAAAGAAGTGAAGTAAACGCGATTTTACACTCACTAGGAGCTAGAAAATCGATTTTCTTGACTTTTTGCAAACTCATTATTTTTGGTATATAAAGGCTAATTATAAGTTAATACATCGATTTATATGATTTTTAAGCAGTTTGAAAGAAGTGAAGTAAACGCGATTTTACACTCACTAGTGGCTAGAAAATCGAATTTCTTGACTTTTTAAAAACTCTGTATTCTGGTATATATATATATATAGGCTTGTTATGACGTGAAACAACCATTTATATGATTTTTTCGAAGTTTGAAAGAATTGAAGTAAACGCGATTTTACACTCACTAGGGGCTAGAAAATCAAATTTCTTGACTTGTTAAAAACTCAATATTCTTGGTATATAGAGGCTTATTATGAGGTGATACATCCATGAGATGACTTTTAAGCAGTTTGAAAGAAGTGAAGTAAACGCGATTTTACACTCACTAGGGGCTAGAAAATCGAATTTCTTCACTTTCTAAAAACTCAGTATTCTTGGTATATATGGGCTTTTAATGACGTGAAACAACCATTTATATAATTTTTAAGCAGTTAGAAAGAAGTGAAGTAAACGCGATTTTACACTCACTAGGGGCAAGAAAATCGATTTTCTTGACTTGTTAAAAACTCAATATTCTTGGTATATAGAGGCTTATTATGAGGTGATACATCCATTAGATGACTTTTAAGCAGTTTGAAAGAAGTGAAGTAAACGCGATTTTACACTCACTAGGGGCTAGAAAATCGAATTTCTTGACTTTTTAAAAACTCAGTATTCTTGGGATATATAGGCTTATTATGGCGTGTAACAACCATTTATATGATTTTTTCGAAGTTTGAAAGAAGTGAGGTAAACGCGATTTTACACTCACTAGGGGCTAGAAAATCGATTTTCTTGACTTGTTGAAAACTCAATATTCTTGATTTATTATGAGGTGATACATCCATTTATATGATTTTTAGGCAGTTTGAATGAAGTGAAGTAAATGCGATTTTAAACTCACTAGTGGCTAGAAAATCGAATTTCTTGACTTATTAAAAACTCAGTTATCTTGGTATATATAGGCTTATTATGACGTGAAACAACCATTTATATGATTTTTTCGAAGTCTGAAAGAACTAAAGTAAACGCGATTTTACACTCACAAGGGGCTAGAAAATCGAATTTCTTCACTTTCTAAAAATTCAGTATTCTTGGTATATATATGGGCTTATTATGACGTGAAACAACCATTTATATGATTTTTAAGCAGTTTGAAAGAAGTGAAGTAAACGCGATTTTACACTCACTAGTGGCTAGAAAATCGAATTGCTTGACTTTTTAAAAACTCAGTATTCTCGGTATATATAGGCTTATTATGACGTGAAACAACCATTTATATGATTTTTTCGAAGTTTAAAAGAAGTAAAGTAAACGCGACTTTACACTCACTGGGGGCTAGAAAATCGACTTTCTTGACTTGTTAAAAACTCAATATTTTTGGTACATAGGGGCTTATTATGAGGTGATACATCCATTAGATGACTTTTAAGCAGTTTGAAAGAAGTGAAGTAAACGCGATTTTACATCACTAGGGGCTAGAAAATCGATTTTCTTCACTTTCTAAAAACTCAGTATTCTTGGGATATATAGGCTTATTATGGCGAGAAACAACCATTTATATGATTTTTTCGAAGTTTGAAACAAGTGAAGTAAAGGCGATTTTACACTCCCTAGTTGCTAGAAAATCGAATTTCTTGACTTTTTGAAAACTGAGTATTTTTGGTATACAAAGGCTTATTATAAGTTAATACATCGATTTATATGATTTTTAAGCAGTTTGAAAGAAGTGAAGTAAACGCGATTTTACACTCACTAGGAGCTAGAAAATCGATTTTCTTGACTTTTTGCAAACTCATTATTTTTGGATTATAAAGGCTAATTATAAGTTAATACATCGATTTATATGATTTTTAAGCAGTTTGAAAGAAGTGAAGTAAACGCGATTTTACACTCACTAGTGGCTAGAAAATCGAATTTCTTGACTTTTTAAAAACTCTGTATTCTGGTATATATATACATATATATATATAGGCTTGTTATGACGTGAAACAACCATTTATATGATTTTTTCGAAGTTTGAAAGAATTGAAGTAAACGCGATTTTACACTCACTAGGGGCTAGAAAATCAAATTTCTTGACTTGTTAAAAACTCAATATTCTTGGTATATAGAGGCTTATTATGAGGTGATACATCCATGAGATGACTTTTAAGCAGTTTGAAAGAAGTGAAGTAAACGCGATTTTACACTCACTAGGGGCTAGAAAATCGAATTTCTTCACTTTCTAAAAACTCAGTATTCTTGGTATATATGGGCGTTTAATGACGTGAAACAACCATTTATATAATTTTTAAGCAGTTAGAAAGAAGTGAAGTAAACGCGATTTTACACTCACTAGGGGCAAGAAAATCGATTTTCTTGACTTGTTAAAAACTCAATATTCTTGGTATATAGAGGCTTATTATGAGGTGATACATCCATTAGATGACTTGTAAGCAGTTTGAAAGAAGTGAAGTAAACGCGATTTTACACTCACTAGGGGCTAGAAAATCGAATTTCTTGACTTTTTAAAAACTCAGTATTCTTGGGATATATAGGCTTATTATGGCGTGTAACAACCATTTATATGATTTTTTCGAAGTTTGAAAGAAGTGAGGTAAACGCGATTATACACTCACTAGGGGCTAGAAAAGCGATTTTCTTGACTTGTTGAAAACTCAATATTCTTGATATATAGAGGCTTATTATGAGGTGATACATCCATTTACATGATTTTTAGGCAGTTTGAATGAAGTGAAGTAAACGCGATTTTAAACTCACTAGTGGCTAGAAAATCGAATTTCTTGACTTATTAAAAACTCAGTTATCTTGGTATATATAGGCTTATTATGACGTGAAACAACCATTTATATGATTTTTTCGAAGTCTGAAAGAACTAAAGTAAACGCGATTTTACACTCACAAGGGGCTAGAAAATCGAATTTCTTCACTTTCTAAAAATTCAGTATTCTTGGTATATATATGGGCTTATTATGACGTGAAACAACCATTTATATGATTTTTAAGCAGTTTGAAAGAAGTGAAGTAAACGCGATTTTACACTCACTAGTGGCTAGAAAATCGAATTGCTTGACTTTTTAAAAACTCAGTATTCTCGGTATATATAGGCTTATTATGACGTGAAACAACCATTTATATGATTTTTTCGAAGTTTAAAAGAAGTAAAGTAAACGCGATTTTACACTCACTGGGGGCTAGAAAATCGACTTTCTTGACTTGTTAAAAACTCAATATTTTTGGTACATAGGGGCTTATTATGAGGTGATACATCCATTAGATGACTTTTAAGCAGTTTGATAGAAGTGAAGTAAACGCGATTTTACATCACTAGGGGCTAGAAAATCGATTTTCTTTACTTGTTAAAAACTCAATATTCTTGGTATATAGAGGCTTATTATGAGGTGATACATCCATTAGATGACTTTTAAGCAGTTTGAAAGAAGTGAAGTAAACGCGATTTTACACTCACTAGGGGCTAGAAAATCGAATTTCTTGACTTTTTAAAAACTCAGTATTCTTGGGATATATAGGCTTATTATGGCGAGAAACAACCATTTATATGATTTTTTCGAAGTTTGAAAGAAGTGAAGTAAAGGCGATTTTACACTCCCTAGTGGCTAGGAAATCGAATTTCTTGACTTTTTGAAAACTGAGTATTTTTGGTATACAAAGGCTTATTATAAGTTAATACATCGATTTATATGATTTTTAAGCAGTTTGAAAGAAGTGAAGTAAACGCGATTTTACACTCACTAGGAGCTAGAAAATCGAATTTCTTGACTTTTTAAAAACTCAGTATTCTTGGTATATATAGGCTTATTATGACGTGAAACAACCATTTATATGATTTTTTCGAAGTTTGAAAGAAGTGAAGTAAACGCGATTTTACACTCAATAGAGGCTAGAAAATCGAATTTCTTGACTTTTTGAAAACTCAGTATTTTTGGTATATAGAGGCTTATTATGAGGTAATACATCAATTTATATGATTTTTAAGCAGTTTTAAAAAAGTGAAGTAAAGGCGATTTTACACTCCCTAGTGGCTAGAATATCGAATTTCTTGACTTTTTGAAAACTGAGTATTTTTGGTATACAAAGGCTTATTATAAGTTAATACATCAATTTATATGATTTTTAAGCAGTTTGAAAGAAGTGAAGTAAACGCGATTTTACACTCACTAGGGGCTAGAAAATCGAATTTCTTCACTTTCTAAAAACTCAGTATTCTTGGTATATATGGGCTTATTATGACGTGAAACAACCATTTATATGATTTTTAAGCTGTTTGAAAGAGGTGAAGTAAACGCGATTTTACACTCACTAGGGGATAGAAAATCGATTTTCTTGACTTGTTAAAAACTGAATATTCTTGGTATATAGAGGCTTATTATAAGTTAATACATCGATTTATATGATTTTTAAGCAGTCTGAAAGAAGTGAAGTAAACGCGATTTTACAATCACTAGGGGCTAGAAAATCGAATTTCTTCGCTTTTTAAAAACTCAGTATTCTTGGTATATATAGGCTTATTATGGCGTGAAACAACCATTTATATGATTTTTTCGAAGTTTGAAAGAAGTGAAGTAAACGCGATATTACAATCACTAGGGGCTAAAGAATCGATTTCCTTGACTTGTTGAAAAATCAATATTCTTGGTATATATAGGCTTATTATGAGGTGATACATCCTTTTATATGATTTTTGAGCAGTTTAAAAGAAGTGAAGTAAACGCGATTTTACACTCACTAGGGGCTAGAAAATCGAATTTCTTGACTTTTTAAAAACTCAGTATTCTTGGGATATTTAGGCTTATTATGGCGTGAAACAACCATTTATATGATTTTTTCGAAGTTTGAAAGAAGTGAAGTAAACGCGATTTTACACTCACTAGGGGCTAGAAAATCAATTGTTTTGACTTGTTAAAAACTCAATATTCTTGGTGCACAGAGGCTTATTATGAGGTGATACATCCATTTATATGATTTTTAGGCAGTTTGAAAGAAGTGAAGTAAACGCGATTTTACACTCACTAGTGGCTAGAAAATCGAATTTCTTGACTTATTAAAAACTCAGTTATCTTGGTATATATAGGCTTATTATGACGTGAAACAACCATTTATATGATTTTTTCGAAGTTTGAAAGAAGTAAAGTAAACGCGACTTTACACTCACTAGGGACTAGATAATCGATTTTCTTGACTTGTTAAAAACTCAATATTCCTGGCATATAGAGGCTTATTATGAGGTGATACATCCATTTATATAATTTTTAAGCAGTTAGAAAGAAGTGAAGTAAACGCGATTTTACACTCACTAGGGGCAAGAAAATCGATTTTCTTGACTTGTTAAAAACTCAATATTCTTGGTATATAGAGGCTTATTATGAGGTGATACATCCATTAGATGACTTTTAAGCAGTTTGAAAGAAGTGAAGTAAACGCGATTTTACACTCATTAGGGGCAAGAAAATCGAATTTCTTGACTTTTTAAAAACTCAGTATTCTTGGGATATATAGGCTTATTATGGCGTGTAACAACCATTTATATGATTTTTTTCGAAGTTTGAAAGAAGTGAGGTAAACGCGATTTTACACTCACTAGGGGCTAGAAAATCGATTTTCTTGACTTGTTGAAAACTCAATATTCTTGATATATAGAGGCTTATTATGAGGTGATACATCCATTTATATGATTTTTAGGCAGTTTGAATGAAGTGAAGTAAACGCGATTTTAAACTCACTAGTGGCTAGAAAATCGAATTTCTTGACTTATTAAAAACTCAGTTATCTTGGTATATATAGGCTTATTATGACGTGAAACAACCATTTATATGATTTTTTCGAAGTCTGAAAGAACTAAAGTAAACGCGATTTTACACTCACAAGGGGCTAGAAAATCGATTTTCTTTACTTGTTAAAAACTCAATATTCTTGGTATATAGAGGCTTATTATGAGGTGATACATCCATTAGATGACTTTTAAGCAGTTTGAAAGAAGTGAAGTAAACGCGATTTTACACTCACTAGTGGCTAGAAAATCGAATTGCTTGACTTTTTAAAAACTCAGTATTCTCGGTATATATAGGCTTATTATGACGTGAAACAACCATTTATATGATTTTTAAGCAGTTTGAAAGAAGTGAAGTAAACGCGATTTTACATCACTAGGGGCTAGAAAATCGATTTTCTTTACTTGTTAAAAACTCAATATTCTTGGTATATAGAGGCTTATTATGAGGTGATACATCCATTAGATGACTTTTAAGCAGTTTGAAAGAAGTGAAGTAAACGCGATTTTACACTCACTAGGGGCTAGAAAATCGAATTTCTTGACTTTTTAAAAACTCAGTATTCTTGGGATATATAGGCTTATTATGGCGAGAAACAACCATTTATATGATTTTTTCGAAGTTTGAAAGAAGTGAAGTAATGGCGATTTTACACTCCCTAGTGGCTAGAAAATCGAATTTCTTGACTTTTTGAAAACTGAGTATTTTTGGTATACAAAGGCTTATTATAAGTTAATACATCGATTTATATGATTTTTAAGCAGTTTGAAAGAAGTGAAGTAAACGCGATTTTACACTCACTAGCAGCTAGAAAATCGAATTTCTTGACTTTTTAAAAACTCAGTATTCTTGGTATATATAGGCTTATTATGACGTGAAACAACCATTTATATGATTTTTTCGAAGTTTGAAAGAAGTGAAGTAAACGCGATTTTACACTCAATAGAGGCTAGAAAATCGAATTTCTTGACTTTTTGAAAATTCAGTATTTTTGGTATATAGAGGCTTATTATGAGGTAATACATCAATTTATATGATTTTTAAGCAGTTTGAAAGAAGTGATGTAAACGCGATTTTACACTCACTAGTGGCTAGAAAATCGATTTTCTTGACTTTTTGCAAACTCATTATTTTTAGTATATAAAGGCTAATTATAAGTTAATACATCGATTTATATGATTTTTAAGCAGTTTGAAAGAAGTGAAGTAAACGCGATTTTACACTCACTAGTGGCTAGAAAATCGAATTTCTTGACTTTTTAAAAACTCAGTATTCTTGAAATTTAGAGGCTTATTATGAGGTGATACAACCATTTATATGATTTTTAGGCAGTTAGAAAGAAGTGAAGTAAACGCGATTTTACACTCACTAGGGGCAAGAAAATCGATTTTCTTGACTTGTTAAAAACTCAATATTCTTGGTATATAGAGGCTTATTATGAGGTGATACATCCATTAGATGACTTTTAAGCAGTTTGAAAGAAGTGAAGTAAACGCGATTTTACACTCACTAGGGGCTAGAAAATCGAATTTCTTGACTTTTTAAAAACTCAGTATTCTTGGGATATATAGGCTTATTATGGCGTGTAACAACCATTTATATGATTTTTTCGAAGTTTGAAAGAAATGAGGTAAACGCGATTTTACACTCACTAGGGGCTAGAAAATCGATTTTCTTGACTTGTTGAAAACTCAATATTCTTGATATATAGAGGCTTATTATGAGGTGATACATCCATTTATATGATTTTTAGGCAGTTTGAATGAAGTGAAGTAAACGCGATTTTAAACTCACTAGTGGCTAGAAAATCGAATTTCTTGACTTATTAAAAACTCAGTTATCTTGGTATATATAGACTTATTATGACGTGAAACAACCATTTATATGATTTTTTCGAAGTCTGAAAGAACTAAAGTAAACGCGATTTTACACTCACAAGGGGCTAGAAAATCGAATTTCTTCACTTTCTAAAAATTCAGTATTCTTGGTATATATATGGGCTTATTATGACGTGAAACAACCATTTATATGATTTTTAAGCAGTTTGAAAGAAGTGAAGTAAACGCGATTTTACACTCACTAGTGGCTAGAAAATCGAATTGCTTGACTTTTTAAAAACTCAGTATTCTCGGTATATATAGGCTTATTATGACGTGAAACAACCATTTATATGATTTTTTCGAAGTTTAAAAGAAGTAAAGTAAACGCGATTTTACACTCACTGGGGGCTAGAAAATCGACTTTCTTGACTTGTTAAAAACTCAATATTTTTGGTACATAGGGGCTTATTATGAGGTGATACATCCATTAGATGACTTTTAAGCAGTTTGAAAGAAGTGAAGTAAACGCGATTTTACATCACTAGGGGCTAGAAAATCGATTTTCTTTACTTGTTAAAAACTCAATATTCTTGGTATATAGAGGCTTATTATGAGGTGATACATCCATTAGATGACTTTTAAGCAGTTTGAAAGAAGTGAAGTAAACGCGATTTTACACTCACTAGGGGCTAGAAAATCGAATTTCTTGACTTTTTAAAAACTCAGTATTCTTGGGATATATAGGCTTATTATGGCGAGAAACAACCATTTATATGATTTTTTCGAAGTTTGAAAGAAGTGAAGTAAAGGCGATTTTACACTCCCTAGTGGCTAGGAAATCGAATTTTTTGACTTTTTGAAAACTGAGTATTTTTGGTATACAAAGGCTTATTATAAGTTAATACATCGATTTATATGATTTTTAAGCAGTTTGAAAGAAGTGAAGTAAACGCGATTTTACACTCACTAGGAGCTAGAAAATCGAATTTCTTGACTTTTTAAAAACTCAGTATTCTTGGTATATATAGGCTTATTATGACGTGAAACAACCATTTATATGATTTTTTCGAAGTTTGAAAGAAGTGAAGTAAACGCGATTTTACACTCAATAGAGGCTAGAAAATCGAATTTCTTGACTTTTTTAAAACTCAGTATTTTTGGTATATAGAGGCTTATTATGAGGTAATACATCAATTTATATGATTTTTAAGCAGTTTGAAAGAAGTGAAGTAAACGCGATTTTACACTCACTAGTGGCTAGAAAATCGATTTTCTTGACTTTTTGCAAACTCATTATTTTTGGTATATAAAGGCTAATTATAAGTTAATACATCGATTTATATGATTTTTAAGCAGTTTGAAAGAAGTGGAGTAAACGCGACTTTACACTCACTAGGGTCTAGAAAATCGAATTTCTTGACTTTTTAAAAACTCAGTATTCTTGGGATATATAGGCTTATTATGGCCTGAAACAACCATTTATATGATTTTTTCGAAGTTTTAAAAAAGTGAAGTAAAGGCGATTTTACACTCCCTAGTGGCTAGAAAATCGAATTTCTTGACTTTTTGAAAACTGAGTATTTTTGGTATACAAAGGCTTATTATAAGTTAATACATCAATTTATATGATTTTTAAGCAGTTTGAAAGAAGTGAAGTAAACGCGATTTTACACTCACTAGGGGCTAGAAAATCGAATTTCTTCACTTTCTAAAAACTCAGTATTCTTGGTATATATGGGCTTATTATGACGTGAAACAACCATTTATATGATTTTTAAGCAGTTGAAAGAGGTGAAGTAAACGCGATTTTACACTCACTAGGGGATAGAAAATCGATTTTCTTGACTTGTTAAAAACTCAATATTCTTGGTATATAGAGGCTTACTATAAGTTAATACATCGATTTATATGATTTTTAAGCAGTCTGAAAGAAGTGAAGTAAACGCGATTTTACAATCACTAGGGGCTAGAAAATCGAATTTCTTCGCTTTTTAAAAACTCAGTATTCTTGGTATATATAGGCTTATTATGGCGTGAAACAACCATTTATATGATTTTTTCGAAGTTTGAAAGAAGTGAAGTAAACGCGATATTACAATCACTAGGGGCTAAAAAATCGATTTCCTTGACTTGTTGAAAAATCAATATTCTTGGTATATATAGGCTTATTATGAGGTGATACATCCTTTTATATGATTTTTGAGCAGTTTGAAAGAAGTGAAGTAAACGCGATTTTACACTCACTAGGGGCTAGAAAATCGAATTTCTTGACTTTTTAAAAACTCAGTATTCTTGGGATATATAGGCTTATTATGGCGTGAAACAACCATTTATATGATTTTTTCGAAGTTTGAAAGAAGTGAAGTAAACGCGATTTTACACTCACTAAGGGCAAGAAAATCGATTTTCTTGACTTATTAAAAACTCAGTTATCTTGGTATATATAGGCTTATTATGACGTGAAACAACCATTTATATGATTTTTTCGAAGTCTGAAAGAACTAAAGTAAACGCGATTTTACACTCACAAGGGGCTAGAAAATCGAATTTCTTCACTTTCTAAAAACTCAGTATTCTTGGTATATATACGGGCTTATTATGACGTGAAACAACCATTTATATGATTTTTAAGCAGTTTGAAAGAAGTGAAGTAAACGCGATTTTACACTCACTAGTGGCTAGAAAATCGAATTGC
This sequence comes from Deroplatys truncata, assembly GCA_030765065.1. Lineage (NCBI taxonomy): Eukaryota > Metazoa > Arthropoda > Insecta > Mantodea > Mantidae > Deroplatys > Deroplatys truncata. The sequence continues at coordinate 63,672 of JAUKNL010000662.1, read as the reverse complement.
TTGACTTTTTAAAAACTCAGTATTCTCGGTATATATAGGCTTATTATGACGTGAAACAACCATTTATATGATTATTTCGAAGTTTAAAAGAAGTAAAGTAAACGCGATTTTACACTCACTGGGGGCTAGAAAATCGATTTTCTTGACTTGTTAAAAACTCAATATTTTTGGTACATAGGGGCTTATTATGAGGTGATACATCCATTAGATGATTTTTAAGCAGTTTGAAAGAAGTGAAGTAAACGCGATTTTACATCACTAGGGGCTAGAAAATCGATTTTCTTTACTTGTTAAAAACTCAATATTCTTGGTATATAGAGGCTTATTATGAGGTGATACATCCATTAGATGACTTTTAAGCAGTTTGAAAGAAGTGAAGTAAACGCGATTTTACACTCACTAGGGGCTAGAAAATCGAATTTCTTGACTTTTTAAAAACTCAGTATTCTTGGGATATATAGGCTTATTATGGCGAGAAACAACCATTTATATGATTTTTTCGAAGTTTGAAAGAAGTGAAGTAAAGGCGATTTTACACTCCCTAGTGGCTAGAAAATCGAATTTCTTGACTTTTTGAAAACTGAGTATTTTTGGTATACAAAGGCTTATTATAAGTTAATACATCGATTTATATGATTTTTAAGCAGTTTGAAAGAAGTGAAGTAAACGCGATTTTACACTCACTAGGAGCTAGAAAATCGATTTTCTTGACTTTTTGCAAACTCATTATTTTTGGTATATAAAGGCTAATTATAAGTTAATACATCGATTTATATGATTTTTAAGCAGTTTGAAAGAAGTGAAGTAAACGCGATTTTACACTCACTAGTGGCTAGAAAATCGAATTTCTTGACTTTTTAAAAACTCTGTATTCTGGTATATATATATATATATAGGCTTGTTATGACGTGAAACAACCATTTATATGATTTTTTCGAAGTTTGAAAGAATTGAAGTAAACGCGATTTTACACTCACTAGGGGCTAGAAAATCAAATTTCTTGGCTTGTTAAAAACTCAATATTCTTGGTATATAGAGGCTTATTATGAGGTGATACATCCATGAGATGACTTTTAAGCAGTTTGAAAGAAGTGAAGTAAACGCGATTTTACACTCACTAGGGGCTAGAAAATCGAATTTCTTCACTTTCTAAAAGCTCAGTATTCTTGGTATATATGGGCTTTTAATGACGTGAAACAACCATTTATATAATTTTTAAGCAGTTAGAAAGAAGTGAAGTAAACGCGATTTTACACTCACTAGGGGCAAGAAAATCGATTTTCTTGACTTGTTAAAAACTCAATATTCTTGGTATATAGAGGCTTATTATGAGGTGATACATCCATTAGATGACTTTTAAGCAGTTTGAAAGAAGTGAAGTAAACGCGATTTTACACTCACTAGGGGCTAGAAAATCGAATTTCTTGACTTTTTAAAAACTCAGTATTCTTGGGATATATAGGCTTATTATGGCGTGTAACAACCATTTATATGATTTTTTCGAAGTTTGAAAGAAGTGAGGTAAACGCGATTTTACACTCACTAGGGGCTAGAAAATCGATTTTCTTGACTTGTTGAAAACTCAATATTCTTGATATATACAGGCTTATTATGAGGTGATACATCCATTTATATGAGTTTTAGGCAGTTTGAATGAAGTGAAGTAAACGCGATTTTAAGCTCACTAGTGGCTAGAAAATCGAATTTCTTGACTTATTAAAAACTCAGTTATCTTGGTATATATAGGCTTATTATGACGTGAAACAACCATTTATATGATTTTTTCGAAGTCTGAAAGAACTAAAGTAAACGCGATTTTACACTCACAAGGGGCTAGAAAATCGAATTTCTTCACTTTCTAAAAATTCAGTATTCTTGGTATATATATGGGCTTATTATGACGTGAAACAACCATTTATATGATTTTTAAGCAGTTTGAAAGAAGTGAAGTAAACGCGATTTTACACTCACTAGTGGCTAGAAAATCGAATTGCTTGACTTTTTAAAAACTCAGTATTCTCGGTATATATAGGCTTATTATGACGTGAAACAACCATTTATATGATTTTTTCGAAGTTTAAAAGAAGTAAAGTAAACGCGATTTTACACTCACTGGGGGCTAGAAAATCGACTTTCTTGACTTGTTAAAAACTCAATATTTTTGGTACATAGGGGCTTATTATGAGGTGATACATCCATTAGATGACTTTTAAGCAGTTTGAAAGAAGTGAAGTAAACGCGATTTTACATCACTAGGGGCTAGAAAATCGATTTTCTTTACTTGTTAAAAACTCAATATTCTTGGTATATAGAGGCTTATTATGAGGTGATACATCCATTAGATGACTTTTAAGCAGTTTGAAAGAAGTGAAGTAAACGCGATTTTACACTCACTAGGGGCTAGAAAATCGAATTTCTTGACTTTTTAAAAACTCAGTATTCTTGGGATATATAGGCTTATTATGGCGAGAAACAACCATTTATATGATTTTTTCGAAGTTTGAAAGAAGTGAAGTAAAGGCGATTTTACACTCCCTAGTGGCTAGGAAATCGAATTTCTTGACTTTTTGAAAACTGAGTATTTTTGGTATACAAAGGCTTATTATAAGTTAATACATCAATTTATATGATTTTTAAGCAGTTTGAAAGAAGTGAAGTAAACGCGATTTTACACTCACTAGGGGATAGAAAATCGATTTTCTTGACTTGTTAAAAACTGAATATTCTTGGTATATAGAGGCTTATTATAAGTTAATACATCGATTTATAGGATTTTTAAGCAGTCTGAAAGAAGTGAAGTAAACGCGATTTTACAATCACTAGGGGCTAGAAAATCGAATTTCTTCGCTTTTTAAAAACTCAGTATTCTTGGTATATATTGGCTTATTATGGCGTGAAACAACCATTTATATGATTTTTTCGAAGTTTGAAAGAAGTGAAGTAAACGCGATATTACAATCACTAGGGGCTAAAAAATCGATTTCCTTGACTTGTTGAAAAATCAATATTCTTGGTATATATAGGCTTATTATGAGGTGATACATCCTTTTATATGATTTTTGAGCAGTTTGAAAGAAGTGAAGTAAACGCGATTTTACACTCACTAGGGGCTAGAAAATCGAATTTCTTGACTTTTTAAAAACTCAGTATTCTTGGGATATATAGGCTTATTATGGCGTGAAACAACCATTTATATGATTTTTTCGAAGTTTGAAAGAAGTGAAGTAAACGCGATTTTACACTCACTAGGGGCTAGAAAATCAATTGTTTTGACTTGTTAAAAACTCAATATTCTTGGTGCATAGAGGCTTATTATGAGGTGATACATCCATTTATATGATTTTTAGGCAGTTTGAAAGAAGTGAAGTAAACGCGATTTTACACTCACTAGTGGCTAGAAAATCGAATTTCTTGACTTATTAAAAACTCAGTTATCTTGGTATATATAGGCTTATTATGACGTGAAACAACCATTTATATGATTTTTTCGAAGTTTGAAAGAAGTAAAGTAAACGCGACTTTACACTCACTAGGGGCTAGATAATCGATTTTCTTGACTTGTTAAAAACTCAATATTCCTGGTCTATAGAGGCTTATTATGAGGTGATACATCCATTTATATAATTTTTAAGCAGTTAGAAAGAAGTGAAGTAAACGCGATTTTACACTCACTAGGGGCAAGAAAATCGATTTTCTTGACTTGTTAAAAACTCAATATTCTTGGTATATAGAGGCTTATTATGAGGTGATACATCCATTAGATGACTTTTAAGCAGTTTGAAAGAAGTGAAGTAAACGCGATTTTACACTCATTAGGGGCAAGAAAATCGAATTTCTTGACTTTTTAAAAACTCAGTATTCTTGGGATATATAGGCTTATTATGGCGTGTAACAACCATTTATATGATTTTTTTCGAAGTTTGAAAGAAGTGAGGTAAACGCGATTTTACACTCACTAGGGGCTAGAAAATCGAATTTCTTGACTTATTAAAAACTCAGTTATCTTGGTATATATAGGCTTATTATGACGTGAAACAACCATTTATATGATTTTTTCGAAGTCTGAAAGAACTAAAGTAAACGCGATTTTACACTCACAAGGGGCTAGAAAATCGAATTTCTTCACTTTCTAAAAACTCAGTATTCTTGGTATATATATAGGCTTATTATGACGTGAAACAACCATTTATATGATTTTTAAGCAGTTTGAAAGAAGTGAAGTAAACGCGATTTTACACTCACTAGTGGCTAGAAAATCGAATTGCTAGACTTTTTAAAAACTCAGTATTCTCGGTATATATAGGCTTATTATGACGTGAAACAACCATTTATATGATTTTTAAGCAGTTTGAAACAAGTGAAGTAAACGCGATTTTACATCACTAGGGGCTAGAAAATCGATTTTCTTTACTTGTTAAAAACTCAATATTCTTGGTATATAGAGGCTTATTATGAGGTGATACATCCATTAGATGACTTTTAAGCAGTTTGAAAGAAGTGAAGTAAACGCGATTTTACACTCACTAGGGGCTAGAAAATCGAATTTGTTGACTTTTTAAAAACTCAGTATTCTTGGGATATATAGGCTTATTATGGCGAGAAACAACCATTTATATGATTTTTTCGAAGTTTGAAAGAAGTGAAGTAATGGCGATTTTGCACTCCCTAGTGGCTAGAAAATCGAATTTCTTGACTTTTTGAAAACTGAGTATTTTTGGTATACAAAGGCTTATTATAAGTTAATACATCGATTTATATGATTTTTAAGCAGTTTGAAAGAAGTGAAGTAAACGCGATTTTACACTCACTAGGAGCTAGAAAATCGAATTTCTTGACTTTTTAAAAACTCAGTATTCTTGGTATATATAGGCTTATTATGACGTGAAACAACCATTTATATGATTTTTTCGAAGTTTGAAAGAAGTGAAGTAAACGCGATTTTACACTCAATAGAGGCTAGAAAATCGAATTTCTTGACTTTTTGAAAATTCAGTATTTTTGGTATATAGAGGCTTATTATGAGGTAATACATCAATTTATATGATTTTTAAGCAGTTTGAAAGAAGTGAAGTAAACGCGATTTTACACTCACTAGTGGCTAGAAAATCGAATTTCTTGACTTTTTAAAAACTCTGTATTCTGGTATATATATATATATATATATATATATATATATATATATATATATATAGGCTTGTTATGACGTGAAACAACCATTTATATGATTTTTTCGAAGTTTGAAAGAATTGAAGTAAACGCGATTTTACACTCACTAGGGGCTAGAAAATCAAATTTCTTGACTTGTTAAAAACTCAATATTCTTGGTATATAGAGGCTTATTATGAGGTGATACATCCATGAGATGACTTTTAGGCAGTTTGAAAGAAGTGAAGTAAACGCGATTTTACACTCACTAGTGGCTAGAAAATCGAATTTCTTGACTTATTAAAAACTCAGTTATCTTGGTATATATAGGCTTATTATGACGTGAAACAGCCATTTATATGATTTTTTCGAAGTTTGAAAGAACTAAAGTAAACGGGACTCACTAGGGGCTAGAAAATCGAATTTCATGACTTTTTAAAAACTCAGTATTCTTGGGATATATAGGCTTATTATGGCCTGAAACAACCATTTATATGATTTTTTCGAAGTTTTAAAAAAGTGAAGTAAAGGCGATTTTACACTCCCTAGTGGCTAGAAAATCGAATTTCTTGACTTTTTGAAAACTGAGTATTTTTGGTATACAAAGGCTTATTATAAGTTAATACATCGATTTATATGATTTTTAAGCAGTTTGAAAGAAGTGAAGTAAACGCGATTTTACACTCACTAGGAGCTAGAAAATCGAATTTCTTGACTTTTTAAAAACTCAGTATTCTTGGTATATATAGGCTTATTATGACGTGAAACAACCATTTATATGATTTTTTCGAAGTTTTAAAAAAGTGAAGTAAAGGCGATTTTACACTCCCTAGTGGCTATAAAATCGAATTTCTTGACTTTTTGAAAACTGAGTATTTTTGGTATACAAAGGCTTATTATAAGTTAATACATCGATTTATATGATTTTTAAGCAGTTTGAAAGAAGTGAAGTAAACGCGATTTTACACTCACTAGAGGCTAGAAAATCGAATTTCTTCACTTTCTAAAATCTCAGTATTCTTGGTATATATGGGCTTATTATGACGTGAAACAACCATTTATATGATTTTTTCGAAGTTTGAAAGAACTAAAGTAAACGCGATTTTACACTCAATAGAGGCTAGAAAATCGAATTTCTTGACATTTTGAAAACTCAGTATTTTTGGTATATAGAGGCTTATTATGAGGTGATACATCCATTAGATGACTTTTAAGCAGTTTGAAAGAAGTGAAGTAAACGCGATTTTACACTCACTAGGGGCTAGAAAATCGAATTTCTTGACTTTTTAAAAACTGAATATTCTTGGTATATAGAGGCTTATTATAAGTTAATACATCGATTTATATGATTTTTAAGCAGTTTGAAAGAAGTGAAGTAAACGCGATTTTACACTCACTAGGGGCTAGAAAATCGATTTTCTTGACTTGTTGAAAACTCAATATTCTTGGTATATAGAGGCTTATTATGAGGTGATACATCCATTTATATGATTTTTAGGCAGTTTGAAAGAAGTGAAGTAAACGCGATTTTACACTCACTAGGGGCAAGAAAATCGATTTTCTTGACTTGTTAAAAACTCAATATTCTTGGTATATAGAGGCTTATTATGAGGTGATACATCCATTAGATGACTTTTAAGCAGTTTGAAAGAAGTGAAGTAAACGCGATTTTACACTCATTAGGGGCAAGAAAATCGAATTTCTTGACTTTTTAAAAAATCAGTATTCTCGGTATATATAGGCTTATTATGGCGTGTAACAACCATTTATATGATTTTTTTCGAAGTTTGAAAGAAGTGAGGTAAACGCGATTTTACACTCACTAGGGGCTAGAAAATCGATTTTCTTGACTTGTTGAAAACTCAATATTCTTGATATATAGAGGCTTATTATGAGGTGATACATCCATTTATATGATTTTTAGGCAGTTTGAATGAAGTGAAGTAAACGCGATTTTAAACTCACTAGTGGCTAGAAAATCGAATTTCTTGACTTATTAAAAACTCAGTTATCTTGGTATATATAGGCTTATTATGACGTGAAACAACCATTTATATGATTTTTTCGAAGTCTGAAAGAACTAAAGTAAACGCGATTTTACACTCACAAGGGGCTAGAAAATCGAATTTCTTCACTTTCTAAAAACTCAGTATTCTTGGTATATATATGGGCTTATTATGACGTGAAACAACCATTTATATGATTTTTAAGCAGTTTGAAAGAAGTGAAGTAAACGCGATTTTACACTCACTAGTGGCTAGAAAATCGAATTGCTAGACTTTTTAAAAACTCAGTATTCTCGGTATATATAGGCTTATTATGACGTGAAACAACCATTTATGTGATTTTTAAGCAGTTTGAAAGAAGTGAAGTAAACGCGATTTTACATCACTAGGGGCTAGAAAATCGATTTTCTTTACTTGTTAAAAACTCAATATTCTTGGTATATAGAGGCTTATTATGAGGTGATACATCCATTAGATGACTTTTAAGCAGTTTGAAAGAAGTGAAGTAAACGCGATTTTACACTCACTAGGGGCTAGAAAATCGAATTTCTTGACTTTTTAAAAACTCAGTATTCTTGGGATATATAGGCTTATTATGGCGAGAAACAACCATTTATATGATTTTTTCGATGTTTGAAAGAAGTGAAGTAATGGCGATTTTACACTCCCTAGTGGCTAGAAAATCGAATTTCTTGACTTTTTGAAAACTGAGTATTTTTGGTATACAAAGGCTTATTATAAGTTAATACATCGATTTATATGATTTTTAAGCATTTTGAAAGAAGTGAAGTAAACGCGATTTTACACTCACTAGGAGCTAGAAAATCGAATTTCTTGACTTTTTAAAAACTCAGTATTCTTGGTATATATAGGCTTATTATGACGTGAAACAACCATTTATATGATTTTTTCGAAGTTTGAAAGAAGTGAAGTAAACGCGATTTTACACTCAATAGAGGTTAGAAAATCGAATTTCTTGACTTTTTGAAAATTCAGTATTTTTGGTATATAGAGGCTTATTATGAGGTAATACATCAATTTATATGATTTTTAAGCAGTTTGAAAGAAGTGAAGTAAACGCGATTTTACACTCACTAGTGGCTAGAAAATCGATTTTCTTGACTTTTTGCAAACTCATTATTTTTGGTATATAACGGCTAATTATAAGTTAATACATCGATTTATATGATTTTTAAGCAGTTTGAAAGAAGTGAAGTAAACGCGATTTTACACTCACTAGTTGCTAGAAAATCGAATTTCTTGACTTTTTAAAAACTCTGTATTCTGGTATATATATATATATATATATATATATATATATATATATATATATATATATATATATATATATATATATAGGCTTGTTATGACGTGAAACAACCATTTATATGATTTTTTCGAAGTTTGAAAGAATTGAAGTAAACGCGATTTTACACTCACTAGGGGCTAGAAAATCAAATTTCTTGACTTGTTAAAAACTCAATATTCTTGGTATATAGAGGCTTATTATGAGGTGATACATCCATGAGATGACTTTTAAGCAGTTTGAAAGAAGTGAAGTAAACGCGATTTTACACTCACTAGGGGCTAGAAAATGGAATTTCTTGACTTTTTAAAAACTCAGTATTCTTGGTATTTAGAGGCTTATTATGAGGTGATACATCCATTTATATGATTTTTAGGCAGTTTGAAAGAAGTGAAGTAAACGCGATTTTACACTCACTAGTGGCTAGAAAATCGAATTTCTTGACTTATTAAAAACTCAGTTATCTTGGTATATATAGGCTTATTATGACGTGAAACAACCATTTATATGATTTTTTCGAAGTTTGAAAGAACTAAAGTAAACGGGACTCACTAGGGGCTAGAAAATCGAATTTCTTGACTTTTTAAAAACTCAGTATTCTTGGGATATATAGGCTTATTATGGCCTGAAACTACCATTTATATGATTTTTTCGAAGTTTTAAAAAAGTGAAGTAAAGGCGATTTTACACTCCCTAGTGGCTAGAAAATCGAATTTCTTGACTTTTTGAAAACTGAGTATTTTTGGTATACAAAGGCTTATTATAAGTTAATACATCGATTTATATGATTTTTAAGCAGTTTGAAAGAAGTGAAGTAAACGCGATTTTACACTCACTAGGAGCTAGAAAATCGAATTTCTTGTCTTTTTAAAAACTCGGTATTCTTGGTATATATAGGCTTATTATGACGTGAAACAACCATTTATATGATTTTTTCGAAGTTTTAAAAAAGTGAAGTAAAGGCGATTTTACACTCCCTAGTGGCTAGAAAATCGAATTTCTTGACTTTTTGAAAACTGAGTATTTTTGGTATACAAAGGCTTATTATAAGTTAATACATCGATTTATATGATTTTTAAGCAGTTTGAAAGAAGTGAAGTAAACGCGATTTTACACTCACTAGAGGCTAGAAAATCGAATTTCTTCACTTTCTAAAATCTCAGTATTCTTGGTATATATGGGCTTATTATGACGTGAAACAACCATATATATGATTTTTTCGAAGTTTGAAAGAACTAAAGTAAACGCGATTTTACACTCAATAGAGGCTAGAAAATCGAATTTCTTGACATTTTGAAAACTCAGTATTTTTGGTATATAGAGGCTTATTATGAGGTGATACATCCATTAGATGACTTTTAAGCAGTTTGAAAGAAGTGAAGTAAACGCGATTTTACACTCACTAGGGGCTAGAAAATCGAATTTCTTGACTTTTTAAAAACTGAATATTCTTGGTATATAGAGGCTTATTATAAGTTAATACATCGATTTATATGATTTTTAAGCAGTTAGAAAGAAGTGAAGTAAACGCGATTTTACACTCACTAGGGGCAAGAAAATCGATTTTCTTGACTTGTTAAAAACTCAATATTCTTGGTATATAGAGGCTTATTATGAGGTGATACATCCATTAGATGACTTTTAAGCAGTTTGAAAGAAGTGAAGTAAACGCGATTTTACACTCACTAGGGGCTAGAAAATCGAATTTCTTGACTTTTTAAAAACTCAATATTCTTGATATATAGAGGCTTATTATGAGGTGATACATCATTTTATATGATTTTAAGGCAGTTTGAATGAAGTGAAGTAAACGCGATTTTAAACTCACTAGTGGCTAGAAAATCGAATTTCTTGACTTATTAAAAACTCAGTTATCTTGGTATATATAGGCTTATTATGACGTGAAACAACCATTTATATTTTTTTTTCGAAGTCTGAAAGAACTAAAGTAAACGCGATATTACACTCACAAGGGGCTAGAAAATCGAATTTCTTCACTTTCTAAAAACTCAGTATTCTTGGTATATATATGGGCTTATTATGACGTGAAACAACCATTTATATGATTTTTAAGCAGTTTGAAAGAAGTGAAGTAAACGCGATTTTACACTCACTAGTGGCTAGAAAATCGAATTGCTTGACTTTTTAAAAACTCAGTATTCTCGGTATATATAGGCTTATTATGACGTGAAACAACCATTTATATGATTTTTTCGAAGTTTAAAAGAAGTAAAGTAAACGCGATTTTACACTCACTGGGGGCTAGAAAATCGATTTTCTTGACTTATTAAAAACTCAATATTTTTGGTACATAGGGGCTTATTATGAGGTGATACATCCATTAGATGATTTTTAAGCAGTTTGAAAGAAGTGAAGTAAACGCGATTTTACATCACTAGGGGCTAGAAAATCGATTTTCTTTACTTGTTAAAAACTCAATATTCTTGGTATATAGAGGCTTATTATGAGGTGATACATCCATTAGATGACCTTTAAGCAGTTTGAAAGAAGTGAAGTAAACGCGATTTTACACTCACTAGGGGCTAGAAAATCGATTTTCTTGACTTGTTGAAAACTCAATATTCTTGGTATATAGAGGCTTATTATGAGGTGATACATCCATTTATATGATTTTTAGGCAGTTTGAAAGAAGTGAAGTAAACGCGATTTTACACTCACTAGTGGCTAGAAAATCGAATTGCTTGACTTTTTAAAAACTCAGTATTCTCGGTATATATAGGCTTATTATGACGTGAAACAACCATTTATATGATTTTTTCGAAGTTTAAAAGAAGTAAAGTAAACGCGATTTTAAACTCACTGGGGGCTACAAAATCGATTTTCTTGACTTGTTAAAAACTCAGTATTCTTGGTATATATAGGCTTATTATGACGTGAAACAACCATTTATATGATTTTTTCGAAGTTTGAAAGAAGTGAAGTAAACGCGATTTTACACTCAATAGAGGCTAGAAAATCGAATTTCTTGACTTTTTGAAAACTGAGTATTTTTGGTATACAAAGGCTTATTATAAGTTAATACATCGATTTATATGATTTTTAAGCATTTTGAAAGAAGTGAAGTAAACGCGATTTTACACTCACTAGGAGCTAGTAAATCGAATTTCTTGACTTTTTAAAAACTCAGTATTCTTGGTATATATAGGCTTATTATGACGTGAAACAACCATTTATATGATTTTTTCGAAGTTTGAAAGAAGTGAAGTAAACGCGATTTTACACTCAATAGAGGTTAGAAAATCGAATTTCTTGACTTTTTGAAAATTCAGTATTTTTGGTATATAGAGGCTTATTATGAGGTAATACATCAATTTATATGATTTTTAAGCAGTTTGAAAGAAGTGAAGTAAACGCGATTTTACACTCACTAGTGGCTAGAAAATCGATTTTCTTGACTTTTTGCAAACTCATATTTTTGGTATATAACGGCTAATTATAAGTTAATACATCGATTTATATGATTTTTAAGCAGTTTGAAAGAAGTGAAGTAAACGCGATTTTACACTCACTAGGGGCTAGAAAATCGAATTTCTTCACTTTCTAAAAACTCAGTATTCTTGGTATATATGGGCTTATTATGACGTGAAACAACCATTTATATGATTTTTAAGCAGTTTGAAAGAGGTGAAGTAAACGCGATTTTACATTCACTTGGGGATAGAAAATCGATTTTCTTGACTTGTTAAAAACTGAATATTCTTGGTATATAGAGGCTTATTATAAGTTAATACATCGATTTATAAGATTTTTAAGCAGTCTGAAAGAAGTGAAGTAAACGCGATTTTACAATCACTAGGGGCTAGAAAATCGAATTTCTTCGCTTTTTAAAAACTCAGTATTCTTGGTATATATAGGCTTATTATGGCGTGAAACAACCATTTATATGATTTTTTCGAAGTTTGAAGGAAGTGAAGTAAACGCGATTTTACACTCACTAGGGGCAAGAAAATCGATTTTCTTGACTTGTTAAAAAGTCAATATTCTTGGTATATAGAGGCTTATTATGAGGTAATACATCCATTAGATGACTTTTAAGCAGTTTGAAAGAAGTGAAGTAAACGCGATTTTACACTCATTAGGGGCAAGAAAATCGAATTTCTTGACTTTTTAAAAACTCAGTATTCTTGGGATATATAGGCTTATTATGGCGTGTAACAACCATTTATATGATTTTTTTCGAAGTTTGAAAGAAGTGAGGTAAACGCGATTTTACACTCACTAGGGGCTAGAAAATCGATTTTCTTGACTTGTTAAAAACTCAATATTCTTGATATATAGAGGCTTATTATGAGGTGATACATCCATTTATATGATTTTTAGGCAGTTTGAATGAAGTGAAGTAAACGCGATTTTAAACTCACTAGTGGCTAGAAAATCGAATTTCTTGACTTATTAAAAACTCAGTTATCTTGGTATATATAGGCTTATTATGACGTGAAACAACCATTTATATGATTTTTTCGAAGTCTGAAAGAACTAAAGTAAACGCGATTTTACACTCACAAGGGGATAGAAAATCGAATTTCTTCACTTTCTAAAAACTCAGTATTCTTGGTATATATATGGGCTTATTATGACGTGAAACAACCATTTATATGATTTTTTCGAAGTTTAAAAGAAGTAAAGTAAACGCGATTTTACACTCACTGGGGGCTAAAAAATCGATTTTCTTGACTTGTTAAAAACTCAATATTTTTGGTACATAGGGGCTTATTATGAGGTGATACATCCATTAGATGATTTTTAAGCAGTTTGAAAGAAGTGAAGTAAACGCGATTTTACATCACTAGGGGCTAGAAAATCGATTTTCTTTACTTGTTAAAAACTCAATATTCTTGGTATTTAGAGGCTTATTATGAGGTGATACATCCATTTATATGATTTTTAGGCAGTTTGAAAGAAGTGAAGTAAACGCGATTTTACACTCACTAGTGGCTAGAAAATCGAATTTCTTGACTTATTAAAAACTCAGTTGTCTTGGTATATATAGGCTTATTATGACGTGAAACAACCATTTATATGATTTTTTCGAAGTTTGAAAGAACTAAAGTAAACGGGACTCACTAGGGGCTAGAAAATCGAATTTCTTGACTTTTTAAAAACTCAGTATTCTTGGGAAATATAGGCTTATTATGGCCTGAAACAACCATTTATATGATTTTTTCGAAGTTTTAAAAAAGTGAAGTAAAGGCGATTTTACACTCCCTAGTGGCTAGAAAATCGAATTTCTTGACTTTTTGAAAACTGAGTATTTTTGGTATACAAAGGCTTATTATAAGTTAATACATCGATTTATATGATTTTTAAGCAGTTTGAAAGAAGTGAAGTAAACGCGATTTTACACTCACTAGAGGCTAGAAAATCGAATTTCTTCACTTTCTAAAATCTCAGTATTCTTGGTATATATGGGCTTATTATGACGTGAAACAACCATTAATATGATTTTTTCGAAGTTTGAAACAACTAAAGTAAACGCGATTTTACACTGAATAGAGGCTAGAAAATCGAATTTCTTGACATTTTGAAAACTCAGTATTTTTGGTATATAGAGGCTTATTATGAGGTGATACATCCATTAGATGACTTTTAAGCAGTTTGAAAGAAGTGAAGTAAACGCGATTTTACACTCACTAGGGGCTAGAAAATCGAATTTCTTGACTTTTTAAAAACTGAATATTCTTGGTATATAGAGGCTTATTATAAGTTAATACATCGATTTATATGATTTTTAAGCAGTTAGAAAGAAGTGAAGTAAACGCGATTTTACACTCACTAGGGGCAAGAAAATCGATTTTCTTGACTTGTTAAAAACTCAATATTCTTGGTATATAGAGGCATATTATGAGGTGATACATCCATTAGATGACTTTTAAGCAGTTTGAATGAAGTGAAGTAAACGCGATTTTACACACACTAGGGGCTAGAAAATCGAATTTCTTGACTTTTTAAAAACTCAGTATTCTTGGGATATATAGGCTTATTATGGCGTGTAACAACCATTTATATGATTTTTTTCGAAGTTTGAAAGAAGTGAGGTAAACGCGATTTTACACTCACTAGGGGCTAGAAAATCGATTTTCTTGACTTGTTGAAAACTCAATATTCTTGATATATAGAGGCTTATTATGAGGTGATACATCCATTTATATGATTTTTAGGCAGTTTGAATGAAGTGAAGTAAACGCGATTTTAAACTCACTAGTGGCTAGAAAATCGAATTTCTTGACTTATTAAAAACTCAGTTATCTTGGTATATATAGGCTTATTATGACGTGAAACAACCATTTATATTTTTTTTTCGAAGTCTGAAAGAACTATAGTAAACGCGATCTTACACTCACAAGGGGCTAGAAAATCGAATTTCTTCACTTTCTAAAAACTCAGTATTCTTGGTATATATATGGGCTTATTATGACGTGAAACAACCATTTATATGATTTTTAAGCAGTTTGAAAGAAGTGAAGTAAACGCGATTTTACACTCACTAGTGGCTAGAAAATCGAATTGCTTGACTTTTTAAAAACTCAGTATTCTCGGTATATATAGGCTTATTATGACGTGAAACAACCATTTATATGATTTTTTCGAAGTTTAAAAGAAGTAAAGTAAACGCGATTTTACACTCACTGGGGGCTAGAAAATCGATTTTCTTGACTTGTTAAAAACTCAATATTTTTGGTACATAGGGGCTTATTATGAGGTGATACATCCATTAGATGATTTTTAAGCAGTTTGAAAGAAGTGAAGTAAACGCGATTTTACATCACTAGGGGCTAGAAAATCGATTTTCTTTACTTGTTAAAAACTCAATATTCTTGGTATATAGAGGCTTATTATGAGGTGATACATCCATTAGATGACTTTTAAGCAGTTTGAAAGAAGTGAAGTAAACGCGATTTTACACTCACTAGGGGCTAGAAAATCGAATTTCTTGACTTTTTAAAAACTCAATATTCTTGATATATAGAGGCTTATTATGAGGTGATACATCATTTTATATGATTTTAAGGCAGTTTGAATGAAGTGAAGTAAACGCGATTTTAAACTCACTAGTGGCTAGAAAATCGAATTTCTTGACTTATTAAAAACTCAGTTATCTTGGTATATATAGGCTTATTATGACGTGAAACAACCATTTATATTTTTTTTTCGAAGTCTGAAAGAACTAAAGTAAACGCGATATTACACTCACAAGGGGCTAGAAAATCGAATTTCTTCACTTTCTAAAAACTCAGTATTCTTGGTATATATATGGGCTTATTATGACGTGAAACAACCATTTATATGATTTTTAAGCAGTTTGAAAGAAGTGAAGTAAACGCGATTTTACACTCACTAGTGGCTAGAAAATCGAATTGCTTGACTTTTTAAAAACTCAGTATTCTCGGTATATATAGGCTTATTATGACGTGAAACAACCATTTATATGATTTTTTCGAAGTTTAAAAGAAGTAAAGTAAACGCGATTTTACACTCACTGGGGGCTAGAAAATCGATTTTCTTGACTTGTTAAAAACTCAATATTTTTGGTACATAGGGGCTTATTATGAGGTGATACATCCATTAGATGATTTTTAAGCAGTTTGAAAGAAGTGAAGTAAACGCGATTTTACATCACTAGGGGCTAGAAGATCGATTTTCTTTACTTGTTAAAAACTCAATATTCTTGGTATATAGAGGCTTATTATGAGGTGATACATCCATTAGATGACTTTTAAGCAGTTTGAAAGAAGTGAAGTAAACGCGATTTTACACTCACTAGGGGCTAGAAAATCGATTTTCTTGACTTGTTGAAAACTCAATATTCTTGGTATATAGAGGCTTATTATGAGGTGATACATCCATTTATATGATTTTTAGGCAGTTTGAAAGAAGTGAAGTAAACGCGATTTTACACTCACTAGTGGCTAGAAAATCGAATTGCTTGACTTTTTAAAAACTCAGTATTCTCGGTATATATAGGCTTATTATGACGTGAAACAACCATTTATATGATTTTTTCGAAGTTTGAAAGAAGTGAAGTAAACGCGATTTTACACTCAATAGAGGCTAGAAAATCGAATTTCTTGACTTTTTGAAAACTCAGTATTTTTGGTATATAGAGGCTTATTATGAGGTAATACATCAATTTATATGATTTTTAAGCAGTTTGAAAGAAGTGAAGTAAACGCGATTTTACACTCACTAGTGGCTAGAAAATCGTTTTTCTTGACTTTTTGCAAACTCATTATTTTTGGTATATAAAGGCTAATTATAAGTTAATACATCGATTTATATGATTTTTAAGCAGTTTGAAAGAAGTGAAGTAAACGCGACTTTATACTCACTAGGGTCTAGAAAATCGAATTTCTTGACTTTTTAAAAACTCAGTATTCTTGGGATATATAGGCTTATTATGGCCTGAAACAACCATTTATATGATTTTTTCGAAGTTTTAAAAAAGTGAAGTAAAGGCGATTTTACACTCCCTAGTGGCTAGAAAATCGAATTTATGACTTTTTGAAAACTGAGTATTTTTGGTATACAAAGGCTTATTATAAGTTAATACATCAATTTATATGATTTTTAAGCAGTTTGAAAGAAGTGAAGTAAACGCGATTTTACACTCACTAGGGGCTAGAAAATCGAATTTCTTCATTTTCTAAAAACTCAGTATTCTTGGTATATATGGGCTTATTATGACGTGAAACAACCATTTATATGATTTTTAAGCAGTTTGAAAGAGGTGAAGTAAACGCGATTTTACACTCACTAGGGGATAGAAAATCGATTTTCTTGACTTGTTAAAAACTGAATATTCTTGGTATATAGAGGCTTATTATAAGTTAATACATCGATTTATAAGATTTTTAAGCAGTCTGAACGAAGTGAAGTAAACGCGATTTTACAATCACTAGGGGCTAGAAAATCGAATTTCTTCGCTTTTTAAAAACTCAGTATTCTTGGTATATATAGGCTTATTATGGCGTGAAACAACCATTTATATGATTTTTTCGAAGTTTGAAGGAAGTGAAGTAAACGCGATTTTACACTCACTAGGGGCAAGAAAATCGATTTTCTTGACTTGTTAAAAAGTCAATATTCTTGGTATATAGAGGCTTATTATGAGGTAATACATCCATTAGATGACTTTTAAGCAGTCTGAAAGAAGTGAAGTAAACGCGATTTTACAATCACTAGGGGCTAGAAAATCGAATTTCTTCGCTTTTTAAAAACTCAGTATTCTTGGTATATATAGGCTTATTATGGCGTGAAACAACCATTTATATGATTTTTTCGAAGTCTGAAAGAACTAAAGTAAACGCGATTTTACACTCACAAGGGGATAGAAAATCGAATTTCTTCACTTTCTAAAAACTCAGTATTCTTGGTATATATATGGACTTATTATGACGTGAAACAACCATTTATATGATTTTTTCGAAGTTTAAAAGAAGTAAAGTAAACGCGATTTTACACTCACTGGGGGCTAGAAAATCGATTTTCTTGACTTGTTAAAAACTCAATATTTTTGGTACATAGGGGCTTATTATGAGGTGATACATCCATTAGATGATTTTTAAGCAGTTTGAAAGAAGTGAAGTAAACGCGATTTTACATCACTAGGGGCTAGAAAATCGATTTTCTTTACTTGTTAAAAACTCAATATTCTTGGTATTTAGAGGCTTATTATGAGGTGATACATCCATTTATATGATTTTTAGGCAGTTTGAAAGAAGTGAAGTAAACGCGATTTTACACTCACTAGTGGCTAGAAAATCGAATTTCTTGACTTATTAAAAACTCAGTTATCTTGGTATATATAGGCTTATTATGACGTGAAACAACCATTTATATGATTTTTTCGAAGTTTGAAAGAACTAAAGTAAACGGGACTCACTAGGGGCTAGAAAATCGAATTTCTTGACTTTTTAAAAACTCAGTATTCTTGGGAAATATAGGCTTATTATGGCCTGAAACAACCATTTATATGATTTTTTCGAAGTTTTAAAAAAGTGAAGTAAAGGCGATTTTACACTCCCTAGTGGCTAGAAAATCGAATTTCTTGACTTTTTGAAAACTGAGTATTTTTGGTATACAAAGGCTTATTATAAGTTAATACATCGATTTATATGATTTTTAAGCAGTTTGAAAGAAGTGAAGTAAACGCGATTTTACACTCACTAGGAGCTAGAAAATCGAATTTCTTGACTTTTTAAAAACTCAGTATTCTTGGTATATATAGGCTTATTATGACGTGAAACAACCATTTATATGATTTTTTCGAAGTTTTGAAAAAGTGAAGTAAAGGCGATTTTACACTCCCTAGTGGCTAGAAAATCGAATTTCTTGACTTTTTGAAAACTGAGTATTTTTGGTATACAAAGGCTTATTATAAGTTAATACATCGATTTATATGATTTTTAAGCAGTTTGAAAGAAGTGAAGTAAACGCGATTTTACACTCACTAGAGGCTAGAAAATCGAATTTCTTCACTTTCTAAAATCTCAGTATTCTTGGTATATATGGGCTTATTATGACGTGAAACAACCATTAATATGATTTTTTCGAAGTTTGAAAGAACTAAAGTAAACGCGATTTTACACTGAATAGAGGCTAGAAAATCGAATTTCTTGACATTTTGAAAACTCAGTATTTTTGGTATATAGAGGCTTATTATGAGGTGATACATCCATTAGATGACTTTTAAGCAGTTTGAAAGAAGTGAAGTAAACGCGATTTTACACTCACTAGGGGCTAGAAAATCGAATTTCTTGACTTTTTAAAAACTGAATATTCTTGGTATATAGAGGCTTATTATAAGTTAATACATCGATTTATATGATTTTTAAGCAGTTAGAAAGAAGTGAAGTAAACGCGATTTTACACTCACTAGGGGCAAGAAAATCGATTTTCTTGACTTGTTAAAAACTCAATATTCTTGGTATATAGAGGCATATTATGAGGTGATACATCCATTAGATGACTTTTAAGCAGTTTGAAAGAAGTGAAGTAAACGCGATTTTACACACACTAGGGGCTAGAAAATCGAATTTCTTGACTTTTTAAAAACTCAGTATTCTTGGGATATATAGGCTTATTATGGCGTGTAACAACCATTTATATGATTTTTTTCGAAGTTTGAAAGAAGTGAGGTAAACGCGATTTTACACTCACTAGGGGCTAGAAAATCGATTTTCTTGACTTGTTGAAAACTCAATATTCTTGATATATAGAGGCTTATTATGAGGTGATACATCCATTTATATGATTTTTAGGCAGTTTGAATGAAGTGAAGTAAACGCGATCTTAAACTCACTAGTGGCTAGAAAATCGAATTTCTTGACTTATTAAAAACTCAGTTATCTTGGTATATATAGGCTTATTATGACGTGAAACAACCATTTATATTTTTTTTTCGAAGTCTGAAAGAACTATAGTAAACGCGATTTTACACTCACAAGGGGCTAGAAAATCGAATTTCTTCACTTTCTAAAAACTCAGTATTCTTGGTATATATATGGGCTTATTATGACGTGAAACAACCATTTATATGATTTTTAAGCAGTTTGAAAGAAGTGAAGTAAACGCGATTTTACACTCACTAGTGGCTAGAAAATCGAATTGCTTGACTTTTTAAAAACTCAGTATTCTCGGTATATATAGGCTTATTATGACGTGAAACAACCATTTATATGATTTTTTCGAAGTTTAAAAGAAGTAAAGTAAACGCGATTTTACACTCACTGGGGGCTAGAAAATCGATTTTCTTGACTTGTTAAAAACTCAATATTTTTGGTACATAGGGGCTTATTATGAGGTGATACATCCATTAGATGATTTTTAAGCAGTTTGAAAGAAGTGAAGTAAACGCGATTTTACATCACTAGGGGCTAGAAAATCGATTTTCTTTACTTGTTAAAAACTCAATATTCTTGGTATATAGAGGCTTATTATGAGGTGATACATCCATTAGATGACTTTTAAGCAGTTTGAAAGAAGTGAAGTAAACGCGATTTTACACTCACTAGGGGCTAGAAAATCGATTTTCTTGACTTGTTGAAAACTCAATATTCTTGGTATATAGAGGCTTATTATGAGGTGATACATCCATATATATGATTTTTAGGCAGTTTGAAAGAAGTGAAGTAAACGCGATTTTACACTCACCAGTGGCTAGAAAATCGAATTGCTTGACTTTTTAAAAGCTCAGTATTCTCGGTATATATAGGCTTATTATGACGTGAAACAACCATTTATATGATTTTTTCGAAGTTTAAAAGAAGTAAAGTAAACGCGATTTTAAACTCACTGGGGGCTACAAAATCGATTTTCTTGACTTGTTAAAAACTCAGTATTCTTGGTATATATAGGCTTATTATGACGTGAAACAACCATTTATATGATTTTTTCGAAGTTTGAAAGAAGTGAAGTAAACGCGATTTTACACTCAATAGAGGCTAGAAAATCGAATTTCTTGACTTTTTGAAAACTCAGTATTTTTGGTATATAGAGGCTTATTATGAGGTAATACATCAATTTATATGATTTTTAAGCAGTTTGAAAGAAGTGAAGTAAACGCGATTTTACACTCACTAGGGGATAGAAAATCGATTTTCTTGACTTGTTAAAAACTGAATATTCTTGGTATATAGAGGCTTATTATAAGTTAATACATCGATTTATAAGATTTTTAAGCAGTCTGAAAGAAGTGAAGTAAACGCGATTTTACAATCACTAGGGGCTAGAAAATCGAATTTCTTCGCTTTTTAAAAACTCAGTATTCTTGGTATATATAGGCTTATTATGGCGTGAAACAACCATTTATATGATTTTTTCGAAGTTTGAAGGAAGTGAAGTAAACGCGATTTTACACTCACTAGGGGCAAGAAAATCGATTTTCTTGACTTGTTAAAAAGTCAATATTCTTGGTATATAGAGGCTTATTATGAGGTTATACATCCATTAGATGACTTTTAAGCAGTTTGAAAGAAGTGAAGTAAACGCGATTTTACACTCATTAGGGGCAAGAAAATCGAATTTCTTGACTTTTTAAAAACTCAGTATTCTTGGGATATATAGGCTTATTATGGCGTGTAACAACCATTTATATGATTTTTTTCGAAGTTTGAAAGAAGTGAGGTAAACGCGATTTTACACTCACTAGGGGCTAGAAAATCGATTTTCTTGACTTGTTGAAAACTCAATATTCTTGATATATAGAGGCTTATTATGAGGTGATACATCCATTTATATGATTTTTAGGCAGTTTGAATGAAGTGAAGTAAACGCGATTTTGAACTCACTAGTGGCTAAAAAATCGAATTTCTTGACTTATTAAAAACTCAGTTATCTTGGTATATATAGGCTTATTATGACGTGAAACAACCATTTATATGATTTTTTCGAAGTCTGAAAGAACTAAAGTAAACGCGATTTTACACTCACAAGGGGATAGAAAATCGAATTTCTTCACTTTCTAAAAACTCAGTATTCTTGGTATATATATGGGCTTATTATGACGTGAAACAACCATTTATATGATTTTTTCGAAGTTTAAAAGAAGTAAAGTAAACGCGATTTTACACTCACTGGGGGCTAGAAAATCGATTTTCTTGACTTGTTAAAAACTCAATATTTTTGGTACATAGGGGCTTATTATGAGGTGATACATCCATTAGATGATTTTTAAGCAGTTTGAAAGAAGTGAAGTAAACGCGATTTTACATCACTAGGGGCTAGAAAATCGATTTTCTTTACTTGTTAAAAACTCAATATTCTTGGTATTTAGAGGCTTATTATGAGGTGATACATCCATTTATATGATTTTTAGGCAGTTTGAAAGAAGTGAAGTAAACGCGATTTTACACTCACTAGTGGCTAGAAAATCGAATTTCTTGACTTATTAAAAACTCAGTTATCTTGGTATATATAGGCTTATTATGACGTGAAACAACCATTTATATGATTTTTTCGAAGTTTGAAAGAACTAAAGTAAACGGGACTCACTAGGGGCTAGAAAATCGAATTTCTTGACTTTTTAAAAACTCAGTATTCTTGGGAAATATAGGCTTATTATGGCCTGAAACAACCATTTATATGATTTTTTCGAAGTTTTAAAAAAGTGAAGTAAAGGCGATTTTACACTCCCTAGTGGCTAGAAAATCGAATTTCTTGACTTTTTGAAAACTGAGTATTTTTGGTATACAAAGGCTTATTATAAGTTAATACATCGATTTATATGATTTTTAAGCAGTTTGAAAGAAGTGAAGTAAACGCGATTTTACACTCACTAGGAGCTAGAAAATCGAATTTCTTGACTTTTTAAAAACTCAGTATTCTTGGTATATATAGGCTTATTATGACGTGAAACAACCATTTATATGATTTTTTCGAAGTTTTAAAAAAGTGAAGTAAAGGCGATTTTACACTCCCTAGTGGCTAGAAAATCGAATTTCTTGACTTTTTGAAAACTGAGTATTTTTGGTATACAAAGGCTTATTATAAGTTAATACATCGATTTATATGATTTTTAAGCAGTTTGAAAGAAGTGAAGTAAACGCGATTTTACACTCACTAGAGGCTAGAAAATCGAATTTCTTCACTTTCTAAAATCTCAGTATTCTTGGTATATATGGGCTTATTATGACGTGAAACAACCATTAATATGATTTTTTCGAAGTTTGAAAGAACTAAAGTAAACGCGATTTTACACTGAATAGAGGCTAGAAAATCGAATTTCTTGACATTTTGAAAACTCAGTATTTTTGGTATATAGAGGCTTATTATGAGGTGATACATCCATTAGATGACTTTTAAGCAGTTTGAAAGAAGTGAAGTAAACGCGATTTTACACTCACTAGGGGCTAGAAAATCGAATTTCTTGACTTTTTAAAAACTGAATATTCTTGGTATATAGAGGCTTATTATAAGTTAATACATCGATTTATATGATTTTTAAGCAGTTAGAAAGAAGTGAAGTAAACGCGATTTTACACTCACTAGGGGCAAGAAAATCGATTTTCTTGACTTGTTAAAAACTCAATATTCTTGGTATATAGAGGCATATTATGAGGTGATACATCCATTAGATGACTTTTAAGCAGTTTGAAAGAAGTGAAGTAAACGCGATTTTACACACACTAGGGGCTAGAAAATCGAATTTCTTGACTTTTTAAAAACTCAGTATTCTTGGGATATATAGGCTTATTATGGCGTGTAACAACCATTTATATGATTTTTTTCGAAGTTTGAAAGAAGTGAGGTAAACGCGATTTTACACTCACTAGGGGCTAGAAAATCGATTTTCTTGACTTGTTGAAAACTCAATATTCTTGATATATAGAGGCTTATTATGAGGTGATACATCCATTTATATGATTTTTAGGCAGTTTGAATGAAGTGAAGTAAACGCGATTTTAAACTCACTAGTGGCTAGAAAATCGAATTTCTTGACTTATTAAAAACTCAGTTATCTTGGTATATATAGGCTTATTATGACGTGAAACAACCATTTATATTTTTTTTTCGAAGTCTGAAAGAACTATAGTAAACGCGATTTTACACTCACAAGGGGCTAGAAAATCGAATTTCTTCACTTTCTAAAAACTCAGTATTCTTGGTATATATATGGGCTTATTATGACGTGAAACAACCATTTATATGATTTTTAAGCAGTTTGAAAGAAGTGAAGTAAACGCGATTTTACACTCACTAGTGGCTAGAAAATCGAATTGCTTGACTTTTTAAAAACTCAGTATTCTCGGTATATATAGGCTTATTATGACGTGAAACAACCATTTATATGATTTTTTCGAAGTTTAAAAGAAGTAAAGTAAACGCGATTTTACACTCACTGGGGGCTAGAAAATCGATTTTCTTGACTTGTTAAAAACTCAATATTTTTGGTACATAGGGGCTTATTATGAGGTGATACATCCATTAGATGATTTTTAAGCAGTTTGAAAGAAGTGAAGTAAACGCGATTTTACATCACTAGGGGCTAGAAAATCGATTTTCTTTACTTGTTAAAAACTCAATATTCTTGGTATATAGAGGCTTATTATGAGGTGATACATCCATTAGATGACTTTTAAGCAGTTTGAAAGAAGTGAAGTAAACGCGATTTTACACTCACTAGGGGCTAGAAAATCGATTTTCTTGACTTGTTGAAAACTCAATATTCTTGGTATATAGAGGCTTATTATGAGGTGATACATCCATTTATATGATTTTTAGGCAGTTTGAAAGAAGTGAAGTAAACGCGATTTTACACTCACCAGTGGCTAGAAAATCGAATTGCTTGACTTTTTAAAAACTCAGTATTCTCGGTATATATAGGCTTATTATGACGTGAAACAACCATTTATATGATTTTTTCGAAGTTTAAAAGAAGTAAAGTAAACGCGATTTTAAACTCACTGGGGGCTACAAAATCGATTTTCTTGACTTGTTAAAAACTCAGTATTCTTGGTATATATAGGCTTATTATGACGTGAAACAACCATTTATATGATTTTTTCGAAGTTTGAAAGAAGTGAAGTAAACGCGATTTTACACTCAATAGAGGCTAGAAAATCGATTTTCTTTACTTGTTAAAAACTCAATATTCTTGGTATATAGAGGCTTATTATGAGGTGATACATCCATTAGATGACTTTTAAGCAGTTTGAAAGAAGTGAAGTAAACGCGATTTTACACTCACTAGGGGCTAGAAAATCGATTTTCTTGACTTGTTGAAAACTCAATATTCTTGGTATATAGAGGCTTATTATGAGGTGATACATCCATTTATATGATTTTTAGGCAGTTTGAAAGAAGTGAAGTAAACGCGATTTTACACTCACCAGTGGCTAGAAAATCGAATTGCTTGACTTTTTAAAAACTCAGTATTCTCGGTATATATAGGCTTATTATGACGTGAAACAACCATTTATATGATTTTTTCGAAGTTTAAAAGAAGTAAAGTAAACGCGATTTTAAACTCACTGGGGGCTACAAAATCGATTTTCTTGACTTGTTAAAAACTCAGTATTCTTGGTATATATAGGCTTATTATGACGTGAAACAACCATTTATATGATTTTTTCGAAGTTTGAAAGAAGTGAAGTAAACGCGATTTTACACTCAATAGAGGCTAGAAAATCGAATTTCTTGACTTTTTGAAAACTCAGTATTTTTGGTATATAGAGGCTTATTATGAGGTAATACATCAATTTATATGATTTTTAAGCAGTTTGAAAGAAGTGAAGTAAACGCGATTTTACACCCACTAGTGGCTAGAAAATCGATTTTCTTGACTTTTTGCAAACTCATTATTTTTGGTATATAAAGGCTAATTATAAGTTAATACATCGATTTATATGATTTTTAAGCAGTTTGAAAGAAGTGAAGTAAACGCGACTTTACAGTCACTAGGGTCTAGAAAATCGAATTTCTTGACTTTTTAAAAACTCAGTATTCTTGGGATATATAGGCTTATTATGGCCTGAAACAACCATTTATATGATTTTTTCGAAGTTTTAAAAAAGTGAAGTAAACGCGATTTTACACTCCCTAGTGGCTAGAAAATCGAATTTCTTGACTTTTTGAAAACTGAGTATTTTTGGTATACAAAGGCGTATTATAAGTTAATACATCAATTTATATGATTTTTAAGCAGTTTGAAAGAAGTGAAGTAAACGCGATTTTACACTCACTAGGGGCTAGAAAATCGAATTTCTTCACTTTCTAAAAACTCAGTATTCTTGGTATATATGGGCTTATTATGACGTGAAACAACCATTTATATGATTTTTAAGCAGTTTGAAAGAGGTGAAGTAAACGCGATTTTACACTCACTAGGGGATAGAAAATCGATTTTCTTGACTTGTTAAAAACTGAATATTCTTGGTATATAGAGGCTTATTATAAGTTAATACATCGATTTATAAGATTTTTAAGCAGTCTGAAAGAAGTGAAGTAAACGCGATTTTACAATCACTAGGGGCTAGAAAATCGAATTTCTTCGCTTTTTAAAAACTCAGTATTCTTGGTATATATAGGTTTATTATGGCGTGAAACAACCATTTATGTGATTTTTTCGAAGTTTGAAAGAAGTGAAGTAAACGCGATATTACAATCACTAGGAGCTAAAAAATCGATTTCCTTGACTTGTTGAAAAATCAATATTCTTGGTATATATAGGCTTATTATGAGGTGATACATCCTTTTATATGATTTTTAAGCAGTTTGAAAGAAGTGAAGTAAACGCGATTTTACACTCACTAGGGGCTAGAAAATCGAATTTCTTGACTTTTTAAAAACTCAGTATTCTTGGGATATATATAGGCTTATTATGGCGTGAAACAACCATTTATATGATTTTTTCGAAGTTTGAAAGAAGTGAAGTAAACGCGATTTTACACTCACTAGGGGCTAGAAAATCAATTGTTTTGACTTGTTAAAAACTCAATATTCTTGGTGCATAGAGGCTTATTATGAGGTGATACATCCATTTATATGATTTTTAGGCAGTTTGAAAGAAGTGAAGTAAACGCGATTTTACACTCACTAGTGGCTAGAAAATCGAATTTCTTGACTTATTAAAAACTCAGTTATCTTGGTATATATAGGCTTATTATGACGTGAAACAACCATTTATATGATTTTTTCTAAGTTTGAAAGAAGTAAAGTAAACGCGACTTTACACTCACTAGGGGCTAGATAATCGATTTTCTTGACTTGTTAAAAACTCAATATTCCTGGTATATAGAGGCTTATTATGAGGTGATACATCCATTTATATAATTTTTAAGCAGTTAGAAAGAAGTGAAGTAAACGCGATTTTACACTCACTAGGGGCAAGAAAATCGAATTTCTTGACTTTTTAAAAACTCAGTATTCTTGGGATATATAGGCTTATTATGGCGTGTAACAACCATTTATATGATTTTTTTCGAAGTTTGAAAGAAGTGAGGTAAACGCGATTTTACACTCACTAGGGGCTAGAAAATCGATTTTCTTGACTTGTTGAAAACTCAATATTCTTGATATATAGAGGCTTATTATGAGGTGATACATCCATTTATATGATTTTTAGGCAGTTTGAATGAAGTGAAGTAAACGCGATTTTAAACTCACTAGTGGCTAGAAAATCGAATTTCTTGACTTATTAAAAACTCAGTTATCTTGGTATATATAGGCTTATTATGACGTGAAAAAACCATTTATATGATTTTTTCGAAGTCTGAAAGAACTAAAGTAAACGCGATTTTACACTCACAAGGGGCTAGAAAATCGAATTTCTTCACTTTCTAAAAACTCAGTATTCTTGGTATATATATGGGCTTATTATGACGTGAAACAACCATTTATATGATTTTTAAGCAGTTTGAAAGAAGTGAAGTAAACGCGATTTTACACTCACTAGTGGCTAGAAAATCGAATTTCTTGACTTATTAAAAACTCAGTTATCTTGGTATATATGGGCTTATTATGACGTGAAACAACCATTTATATGATTTTTTCGAAGTTTGAAAGAACTAAAGTAAACGGGACTCACTAGGGGCTAGAAAATCGAATTTCTTGACTTTTTAAAAACTCAGTATTCTTGGGAAATATAGGCTTATTATGGCCTGAAACAACCATTTATATGATTTTTTCGAAGTTTAAAAGAAGTAAAGTAAACGCGATTTTAAACTCACTGGGGGCTACAAAATCGATTTTCTTGACTTGTTAAAAACTCAGTATTCTTGGTATATATAGGCTTATTATGACGTGAAACAACCATTTATATGATTTTTTCGAAGTTTGAAAGAAGTGAAGTAAACGCGATTTTACACTCAATAGAGGCTAGAAAATCGAATTTCTTGACTTTTTGAAAACTCAGTATTTTTGGTATATAGAGGCTTATTATGAGGTAATACATCAATTTATATGATTTTTAAGCAGTTTGAAAGAAGTGAAGTAAACGCGATTTTACACCCACTAGTGGCTAGAAAATCGATTTTCTTGACTTTTTGCAAACTCATTATTTTTTGGTATATAAAGGCTAATTATAAGTTAATACATCGATTTATATGATTTTTAAGCAGTTTGAAAGAAGTGAGGTAAACGCGATTTTACACTCACTAGGGGCTAGAAAATCGATTTTCTTGACTTGTTGAAAACTCAATATTCTTGATATATAGAGGCTTATTATGAGGTGATACATCCATTTATATGATTTTTAGGCAGTTTGAATGAAGTGAAGTAAACGCGATTTTAAACTCACTAGTGGCTAGAAAATCGAATTTCTTGACTTATTAAAAACTCAGTTATCTTGGTATATATAGGCTTATTATGACGTGAAACAACCATTTATATGATTTTTTCGAAGTCTGAAAGAACTAAAGTAAACGCGATTTTACACTCACAAGGGGATAGAAAATCGAATTTCTTCACTTTCTAAAAACTCAGTATTCTTGGTATATATATGGGCTTATTATGACGTGAAACAACCATTTATATGATTTTTTCGAAGTTTAAAAGAAGTAAAGTAAACGCGATTTTACACTCACTGGGGGCTAGAAAATCGATTTTCTTGACTTGTTAAAAACTCAATATTTTTGGTACATAGGGGCTTATTATGAGGTGATACATCCATTAGATGATTTTTAAGCAGTTTGAAAGAAGTGAAGTAAACGCGATTTTACATCACTAGGGGCTAGAAAATCGATTTTCTTTACTTGTTAAAAACTCAATATTCTTGGTATTTAGAGGCTTATTATGAGGTGATACATCCATTTATATGATTTTTAGGCAGTTTGAAAGAAGTGAAGTAAACGCGATTTTACACTCACTAGTGGCTAGAAAATCGAATTTCTTGACTTATTAAAAACTCAGTTATCTTGGTTTATATAGGCTTATTATGACGTGAAACAACCATTTATATGATTTTTTCGAAGTTTGAAAGAACTAAAGTAAACGGGACTCACTAGGGGCTAGAAAATCGAATTTCTTGACTTTTTAAAAACTCAGTATTCTTGGGAAATATAGGCTTATTATGGCCTGAAACAACCATTTATATGATTTTTTCGAAGTTTTAAAAAAGTGAAGTAAAGGCGATTTTACACTCCCTAGTGGCTAGAAAATCGAATTTCTTGACTTTTTGAAAACTGAGTATTTTTGGTATACAAAGGCTTATTATAAGTTAATACATCGATTTATATGATTTTTAAGCAGTTTGAAAGAAGTGAAGTAAACGCGATTTTACACTCACTAGGAGCTAGAAAATCGAATTTCTTGACTTTTTAAAAACTCAGTATTCTTGGTATATATAGGCTTATTATGACGTGAAACAACCATTTATATGATTTTTTCGAAGTTTTAAAAAAGTGAAGTAAAGGCGATTTTATACTCCCTAGTGGCTAGAAAATCGAATTTCTTGACTTTTTGAAAACTGAGTATTTTTGGTATACAAAGGCTTATTATAAGTTAATACATCGATTTATATGATTTTTAAGCAGTTTGAAAGAAGTGAAGTAAACGCGATTTTACACTCACTAGAGGCTAGAAAATCGAATTTCTTCACTTTCTAAAATCTCAGTATTCTTGGTATATATGGGCTTATTATGACGTGAAACAACCATTAATATGATTTTTTCGAAGTTTGAAAGAACTAAAGTAAACGCGATTTTACACTGAATAGAGGCTAGAAAATCGAATTTCTTGACATTTTGAAAACTCAGTATTTTTGGTATATAGAGGCTTATTATGAGGTGATACATCCATTAGATGACTTTTAAGCAGTTTGAAAGAAGTGAAGTAAACGCGATTTTACACTCACTAGGGGCTAGAAAATCGAATTTCTTGACTTTTTAAAAACTGAATATTCTTGGTATATAGAGGCTTATTATAAGTTAATACATCGATTTATATGATTTTTAAGCAGTTAGAAAGAAGTGAAGTAAACGCGATTTTACACTCACTAGGGGCAAGAAAATCGATTTTCTTGACTTGTTAAAAACTCAATATTCTTGGTATATAGAGGCATATTATGAGGTGATACATCCATTAGATGACTTTTAAGCAGTTTGAAAGAAGTGAAGTAAACGCGATTTTACACTCACTAGGGGCTAGAAAATCGAATTTCTTGACTTTTTAAAAACTCAGTATTCTTGGGATATATATAGGCTTATTATGGCGTGAAACAACCATTTATATGATTTTTTCGAAGTTTGAAAGAAGTGAAGTAAACGCGATTTTACACTCACTAGGGGCTAGAAAATCAATTGTTTTGACTTGTTGAAAACTCAATATTCTTGATATATAGAGGCTTATTATGAGGTGATACATCCATTTATATGATTTTTAGGCAGTTTGAAAGAAGTGAAGTAAACGCGATTTTACACTCACTAGTGGCTAGAAAATCGAATTTCTTGACTTATTAAAAACTCAGTTATCTTGGTATATATAGGCTTATTATGACGTGAAACAACCATTTATATGATTTTTTCTAAGTTTGAAAGAAGTAAAGTAAACGCGACTTTACACTCACTAGGGGCTAGATAATCGATTTTCTTGACTTGTTAAAAACTCAATATTCCTGGTATATAGAGGCTTATTATGAGGTGATACATCCATTTATATAATTTTTAAGCAGTTAGAAAGAAGTGAAGTAAACGCGATTTTACACTCACTAGGGGCAAGAAAATCGAATTTCTTGACTTTTTAAAAACTCAGTATTCTTGGGATATATAGGCTTATTATGGCGTGTAACAACCATTTATATGATTTTTTTCGAAGTTTGAAAGAAGTGAGGTAAACGCGATTTTACACTCACTAGGGGCTAGAAAATCGATTTTCTTGACTTGTTGAAAACTCAATATTCTTGATATATAGAGGCTTATTATGAGGTGATACATCCATTTATATGATTTTTAGGCAGTTTGAATGAAGTGAAGTAAACGCGATATTACACTCACTAGTGGCTAGAAAATCGAATTGCTTGACTTTTTAAAAACTCAGTATTCTCGGTATATATAGGCTTATTATGACGTGAAACAACCATTTATATGATTTTTTCGAAGTTTAAAAGAAGTAAAGTAAACGCGATTTTACACTCACTGGGGGCTAGAAAATCGATTTTCTTGACTTGTTAAAAACTCAATATTTTTGGTACATAGGGGCTTATTATGAGGTGATACATCCATTAGATGATTTTTAAGCAGTTTGAAAGAAGTGAAGTAAACGCGATTTTACATCACTAGGGGCTAGAAAATCGATTTTCTTTACTTGTTAAAAACTCAATATTCTTGGTATATAGAGGCTTATTATGAGGTGATACATCCATTAGATGACTTTTAAGCAGTTTGAAAGAAGTGAAGTAAACGCGATTTTACACTCACTAGGGGCTAGAAAATCGAATTTCTTGACTTTTTAAAAACTCAGTATTCTTGGGATATATAGGCTTATTATGGCGAGAAACAACCATTTATATGATTTTTTCGAAGTTTGAAAGAAGTGAAGTAGAGGCGATTTTACACTCCCTAGTGGCTAGAAAATCGAATTTCTTGACTTTTTGAAAACTGAGTATTTTTGGTATACAAAGGCTTATTATAAGTTAATACATCGATTTATATGATTTTTAAGCAGTTTGAAAGAAGTGGAAGTAAACGCGATTTTACACTCACTAGGAGCTAGAAAATCGAATTTCTTGACTTTTTAAAAACTCAGTATTCTTGGTATATATAGGCTTATTATGACGTGAAACAACCATTTATATGATTTTTTCGAAGTTTTAAAAAAGTGAAGTAAAGGCGATTTTACACTCCCTAGTGGCTAGAAAATCGAATTTCCTGACTTTTTGAAAACTGAGTAGTTTTGGTATACAAAGTCTTATTATAAGTTAATACATCGATTTATATGATTTTTAAGCAGTTTGAAAGAAGTGAAGTAAACGCGATTTTACACTCACTAGGAGCTAGAAAATCGAATTTCTTGACTTTTTAAAAACTCAGTATTCTTGGTATATATGGGCTTATTATGACGAGAAACAACCATTTATATGATTTTTTCGAAGTTTGAAAGAACTAAAGTAAACGCGATTTTACACTCAATAGAGGCTAGAAAATCGAATTTCTTGACATTTTGAAAACTCAGTATTTTTGGTATATAGAGGCTTATTATGAGGTGATACATCCATTAGATGACTTTTAAGCAGTTTGAAAGAAGTGAAGTAAACGCGATTTTACACTCACTAGGGGCTAGAAAATCGAATTTCTTGACTTTTTAAAAACTGAATATTCTTGGTATATAGAGGCTTATTATAAGTTAATACATCGATTTATATGATTTTTAAGCAGTTAGAAAGAAGTGAAGTAAACGCGATTTTACACTCACTAGGGGCAAGAAAATCGATTTTCTTGACTTGTTAAAAACTCAATATTCTTGGTATATAGAGGCTTATTATGAGGTGATACATCCATTAGATGACTTTTAAGCAGTTTGAAGGAAGTGAAGTAAACGCGATTTTACACTCACTAGGGGCTAGAAAATCGAATTTCTTGACTTTTTAAAAACTCAGTATTCTTGGGATATATAGCCTCATTATGGCGTGTAACAACCATTTATATGATTTTTTTCGAAGTTTGAAAGAAGTGAGGTAAACGCGATTTTACACTCACTAGGGGCTAGAAAATCGATTTTCTTGACTTGTTGAAAACTCAATATTCTTGATATATAAAGGCTTATTATGAGGTGATACATCCATTTATATGATTTTTAGGCAGTTTGAATGAAGTGAAGTAAACGCGATTTTAAACTCACTAGTGGCTAGAAAATCGAATTTCTTGACTTATTAAAAACTCAGTTATCTTGGTATATATAGGCTTATTATGACGTGAAACAACCATTTATATGATTTTTTCGAAGTCTGAAAGAACTAAAGTAAACGCGATTTTACACTCACAAGGGGCTAGAAAATCGAATTTCTTCACTTTCTAAAAACTCAGTATTCTTGGTATATATATGGGCTTATTATGACGTGAAACAACCATTTATATGATTTTTAAGCAGTTTGAAAGAAGTGAAGTAAACGCGATTTTACACTCACTAGTGGCTAGAAAATCGAATTGCTTGACTTTTTAAAAACTCAGTATTCTCGGTATATATAGGCTTATTATGACGTGAAACAACCATTTATATGATTTTTTCGAAGTTTAAAAGAAGTAAAGTAAACGCGATTTTAAACTCACTGGGGGCTACAAAATCGATTTTCTTGACTTGTTAAAAACTTAATATTTTTGGTACATAGGGGCTTATTATGAGGTGATACATCCATTAGATGACTTTTAAGCAGTTTGAAAGAAGTGAAGTAAACGCGATTTTACATCACTAGGGGCTAGAAAATCGATTTTCTTTACTTGTTAAAAACTCAATATTCTTGGTATATAGAGGCTTATTATGAGGTGATACATCCATTTATATGATTTTTAGGCAGTTTGAAAGAAGTGAAGTAAACGCGATTTTACACTCACTAGTGGCTAGAAAATCGAATTTCTTGACTTATTAAAAACTCAGTTATCTTGGTATATATGGGCTTATTATGACGTGAAACAACCATTTATATGATTTTTTCGAAGTTTGAAAGAACTAAAGTAAACGCGACTTTACACTCACTAGGGGCTAGAAAATCGAATTTCTTGACTTTTTAAAAACTCAGTATTCTTGGGATATATAGGCTTATTATGGCCTGAAACAACCATTTATATGATTTTTTCGAAGTTTGAAGAAAGTGAAGTAAAGGCGATTTTACACTCCTTAGTGGCTAAAAAATCGAATTTCTTCACTTTTTGAAAACTGAGTATTTTTGGTATACAAAGGCTTATTATAAGTTAATACATCGATTTATATGATTTTAAGCAGTTTGAAAGAAGTGAAGTAAACGCGATTTTACACTCACTAGGGGCTAGAAAATCGAATTTCTTCACTTTCTAAAAACTCAGTATTCTTGGTATATATGGGCTTATTATGACGTGAAACAACCATTTATATGATTTTTAAGCAGTTTGAAAGAAGTGAAGTAAACGCGATTTTACACTCACTAGTGGCTAGAAAATCGAATTGCTTGACTTTTTAAAAACCCAGTATTCTTGGTATATATAGGCTTATTATGACGTGAAACAACCATTTATATGATTTTTTCGAAGTTTAAAAGAAGTAAAGTAAACGCGATTTTACACTCACTGGGGGCTAGAAAATCGATTTTCTTGACTTGTTAAAAACTCAATATTTTTGGTACATAGGGGCTTATAATGAGGTGATACATCCATTTATATAATTTTTTAGCAGTTTGAAAGAAGTGAAGTAAACGCGATTTTACACTCACTAGGGGCTAGAAAATCGAATTTCATGACTTTTTAAAAGCTCAGTATTCTTGGTATATATAGGCTTATTATGACGTGAAACAACCATTTATGTGATTTTTTCGAAGTTTTAAAAAAGTGAAGTAAAGGCGATTTTACACTCCCTAGTGGCTAGAAAATCGAATTTCCTGACTTTTTGAAAACTGAGTATTTTTGGTATACAAAGTCTTATTATAAGTTAATACATCGATTTATATGATTTTTAAGCAGTTTGAAAGAAGTGAAGTAAACGCGATCTTACACTCACTAGTGGCTAGAAAATCGATTTTCTTGACTTTTTGAAATCTCAGTAATTTTTGGTATATATAGGCTTATTATGAGGTGATACATCCATTTCTATGATTTTAAGCAGTTTGAAAGAAGTGAAGTAAACGCGATTTTACACTCACTAGGGGCTAGAAAATCGAATTTCTTGACTTTTTGAAAACTCAGTATTTTTGGTATATAGAGGCTTATTATAAGTTAATACATCGATTTATATGATTTTTTCGAAGTTTGAAAGAAGTGAAGTAAACGCGATTTTAAAATCACTATTGGCTAGAAAATCAATTTTCTTGACTTGTTGAAAAATGTTGTTCTTGGTATATATATCCTTATTATGAGGTGATACATCCATTTATATGATTTTTAAGCAGTTTGAAAGTAGTGAAGTAAACGCGATTTTACACTAACTAGGGGCTAGAAAATCAATTGTTTTGACTTGTTAAAAACTCAATATTCTTGGTATATAGAGGCTTATTATGAGGTGATACATCCATTTATATAATTTTTAAGCAGTTTGAAAGAAGTGAAGTAAACGCGATTTTACACTCACTAGGGGCTAGAAAATCAAATTTCTTGACTTTTTAAAAACTCAGTATTCTTGGGATATATAGGCTTAATATGGCGTGAAACAACCATTTACATGATTTTTTCGAAGTTTGAAAGAAGTGAAGTAAACGCGATTTTACACTCATTAGGGGCTAGAAAATCCATTTTCTTGACTTGTTGAAAACTCAATATTCCTGGTATATAGAGGCTTATTATGAGGTGATACATCCATTTATATGATTTTTAGGCAGTTTGAAAGAAGTGAGGTAAACGCGATTTTACACTCACTAGTGGCTAGAAAATCGAATTTCTTGACTTATTAAAAACTCAGTTATCTTGGTATATATAGGCTTATTATGACGTGAAACAACCATTTATATGATTTTTTCGAAGTTTGAAAGAAGTGAAGTAAACGCGACTTTACACTCACAAGGGGCTAGAAAATCGAATTTCTTGACTTTTTAAAAACTCAGTATTCTTGGGATATATAGGCTTATTATGCCCTGAAACAACCATTTATATGATTTTTTCGAAGTTTGAAAAAAGTGAAGTAAAGGCGATTTTACACTCCCTAGTTGCTAGAAAATCGAATTTCTTGACTTTTTGAAAACTCATTATTCTTGGTATATAGAGGCTTACTAGGAGGTGATACATCCATTTATATGATTTTTAAGCAGTTTGAAAGAAGTGAAGTAAACGCGATTTTACACTCACTAGGGGCTAGAAAATCGAATTTCTTCACTTTCTAAAATCTCAGTATTCTTGGTATATATGGGCTTATTATGACGTGAAACAACCATTTATATGATTTTTAAGCAGTTTGAAAGAAGTGAAGTAAACGCGATTTTACACTCACTAGTGGGTAGAAATTCGAATTGCTTGACTTTTCAAAAACTCAGTATTCTTGGTATATATAGGCTTATTATGACGTGAAACAACCATTTATATGATTTTTTCGAAGTTTAAAAGAAGAAAAGTAAACGCGATTTTACACTCACTGGGGGCTAGAAAATCGAATTTCTTGACTTTTTAAAAACTCAGTATTCTTGGTATATATAGGCTTATTATGACGTGAAACAACCATTTATATGTTTTTTTCGAAGTTTGAAAGAAGTGAAGTAAACGCGATTTTACACTCAATAGAGGCTAGAAAATCGAATTTCTTGACTTTTTGAAAACTCAGTATTTTTGGTATATAGAGGCTTATTATGAGGTAATACATCACTTTATATGATTTTTAAGCAGTTTGAAAGAAGTGAAGTAAACGCGATTTTACACTCAATAGAGGCTAGAAAATCGAATTTCTTGACTTTTTGAAAACTCAGTATTTTTGGTATATATAGGCTTATTGTGAGGTGATACATCCATTTATATGCTTTTTAAGCAGTTTGAAAGAAGTGAAGTAAACGCGATTTTACACTCACTAGTGGCTAGAAAATCGAACTTCTTGACTTTTTAAAAACTCAGTTTTCTTGGTATATATAGGCTTATTATGACGTGAAACAAGCATTTATATGATTTTTTCTAGTTTGAAAGAAGTGAAGTAAACGCGATTTTACACTCACTAGGGGCTAGAAAATCAATTGTTTTGACTTGTTAAAAACTCAATATTTTTGGTATATACAGGCTTATTATGAGGTGATACATCCATTTATATGATTTTTAGGCAGTTTGAAAGAAGTGAAGTAAACGCGATTTTACACTCACTAGTGGCTAGAAAATCGAATTTCTTGACTTATTAAAAACTCAGTTATCTTGGTATATATAGGCTTATTATGACGTGAAACAACCATTTATATGATATTTTCGAAGTTTGAAAAAAGTAAAGTAAACGCGACTTTACACTCACTAGGGGCTAGATAATCGATTTTCTTGACTTGTTAAAAACTCAATATTCTTGGTATATAGAGGCTTATTATGAGGTGATACATCCATTTATATAATTTTTTAGCAGTTTGAAAGAAGTGAAGTAAACGCGATTTTACACTCACTAGGGGCAAGAAAATCGAATTTCATGACTTTCTAAAAACTCAGTATTCTTGGTATATATAGGCTTATTATGACGTGAAACAACCATTTATGTGTTTTTTTCTAAGTTTGAAAGAAGTGAAGTAAACGCGATTTTACACTCAATAGAGCCTAGAAAATCGAATTTCTTGACTTTTTGAAAACTCAGTATTTTTGGTATATAGAGGCTTATTATGAAGTAATACATCAATTTATATGGTTTTTAAGCAGTTTGAAAGAAGTGAAGTAAACGCGATTTTACACTTACTAGGGGCTAGAAAATCAAATTTCTTGACTTTTTGAAAACTCAGTATTTTTGGTATATAGAGGCTTATTATAAGTTAATACATCGATTTATATGATTTTTTCGAAGTTTGAAAGAAGTGAAGTAAACGCGATTTTACAATCACTAGGGGCTAGAAAATCAATTTTCTTGACTTATTGAAAAATCAATATTCTTGGTATATATAGCCTTAATACGAGGTGATACATCCATTAGATGACTTTTAAGCAGTTTGAAAGAAGTGAAGTAAACGCGATTTTACACTCACTAGTGGCTAGAAAATTGAATTGCTTGACTTTTTAAAAACTCAATATTTTTGGTACATAGGGGCTTATTATGAGGTGATACATCCATTAGATGACTTTTAAGCAGTTTGAAAGAAGTGAAGTAAAACGCGATTTTACATCACTAGGGGCTAGAAAATCGATTTTCTTTACTTGTTAAAAACTCAATATTCTTGGTATATAGAGGCTTATTATGAGGTGATACATCCATTAGATGACTTTTAAGCAGTTTGAAAGAAGTGAAGTAAACGCGATTTTACACTCACTAGGGGCTAGAAAATCGAATTTCCTGACTTTTTAAAAACTCAGTATTCTTGGAATATATAGGCTTATTATGGCGAGAAGCAACCATTTATATGATTTTTTCGAAGTTTGAAAGAAGTGAAGTAAACGCGATTTTACACTCACTAGGGGCTAGAAAATCGATTATCTTGACTTGTTGAAAACTCAATATTCTTGGTTAATAGAGGCTTATTATGAAGGGATACATCCATTTATATGATTTTTAGGCAGTTTGAAAGAAGTGAAGTAAACGCGATTTTACACTCACTAGTGGCTAGAAAATTGAATTTCTTGACTTTTTAAAAAACTCAGTATTCTTGGGATATATAGGCTTATTATGGCCTGAAACAACCATTTATATGATTTTTTCGAAGTTTGAAAAAAGTGAATTAAAGGCGATTTTACACTCCCTAGTGGCTAGAAAATCGAATTTCTTCACTTTTTGAAAACTGAGTACTTTTGGTATACAATGGCTTATTGTAACTTAATACATCGATTTATATGATTTTTAAGCAGTTTAAAAGAAGTAAAGTAAACGCGATTTTACACTCACTGGGGGCTAGAAAATCGATTTTCTTGACTTGTTAAAAACTCAATATTTTTGGTACATAGGGGCTTATTACGAGGTGATACATCCAGTTATATGTTTTGAGCAGTTTGAAAGAAGTGAAGTATACGCGATTTTACACTCACTAGGAGCTAGAAAATCGAATTTCTTGACTTTTTAAAAACTCAGTATTCTTGGTATATATAGGCCTATTATGACGTGAAACAACCATTTATATGTTTTTTTCGAAGTTTGAAAGAAGTGAAGTAAACGCGATTTTACACTCAATAGAGGCTAGAAAATCGAATTTCTTGACTTTTTGAAAACTCAGTATTTTTGGTATATAGAGGCTTATTATGAGGTAATACATCACTTTATATGATTTTTAAGCATTTTGAAAGAAGTGAAGTAAACGCGATTTTACACTCACTAGTGGCTAGAAAATCGATTTTCTTGACTTTTTGAAAACTCAGTATTTTTGGCATATATAGGCCTATTATGAGGTGATACATCCATTTAAATGATTTTTAAGCAGTTTGAAAGAAGTAAAGTAAACGCGATTTTACACTCACTAGTGGCTAGAAAATCGAATTTCTTGACTTTTTAAAAACTCAGTTTTCTTGGTATATATAGGCTTATTATGACGTGAAACAAGCATTTATATGATTTTTTCTAGTTTGAAAGAAGTGAAGTAAACGCGATTTTACACTCACTAGGGGCTAGAAAATCAATTGTTTTGACTTGTTAAAAACTCAATATTCTTGGTATATACAGGCTTATTATGAGGTGATACATCCATTTATATGATTTTTAGGCAGTTTGAAAGAAGTGAAGTAAACGCGATTTTACACTCACTAGTGGCTAGAAAATCGAATTTCTTGACTTATTAAAAACTCAGTTATCTTGGTATATATAGGCTTATTATGACGTGAAACAACCATTTATATGATATTTTCGAAGTTTGAAAAAAGTAAAGTAAACGCGACTTTACACTCACTAGGGGCTAGATAATCGATTTTCTTGACTTGTTAAAAACTCAATATTCTTGGTATATAGAGGCTTATTATGAGGTGATACATCCATTTATATAATTTTTTAGCAGTTTGAAAGAAGTGAAGTAAACGCGATTTTACACTCACTAGGGGCAAGAAAATCGAATTTCATGACTTTTTAAAAACTCAGTATTCTTGGTATATATAGGCTTATTATGACGTGAAACAACCATTTATGTGTTTTTTTCTAAGTTTGAAAGAAGTGAAGTAAACGCGATTTTACACTCAATAGAGCCTAGAAAATCGAATTTCTTGACTTTTTGAAAACTCAGTATTTTTGGTATATAGAGGCTTATTATGAGGTAATACATCAATTTATATGGTTTTTAAGCAGTTTGAAAGAAGTGAAGTAAACGCGATTTTACAGTCACTAGGGGCTAGAAAATCAAATTTCTTGACTTTTTGAAAACTCAGTATTTTTGGTATATAGAGGCTTAATATGAGGTGATACATCCATTAGATGACTTATAAGCAGTTTGAAAGAAGTGAAGTAAACGCGATTTTACACTCACTAGTGGCTAGAAAATCGAATTGCTTGACTTTTTAAAAACTCAGTATTCTCGGTATATATAGGCTTATTATGACGTGAAACAACCATTTATATGATTCTTTCGAAGTTTAAAAGAAGTAAAGTAAACGCGATTTTACACTCACTGGGGGCTAGAAAATCGATTTTCTTGACTTGTTAAAAAGTCAATATTTTTGGTACATAGGGGCTTATTATGAGGTGATACATCCATTAGATGACTTTTAAGCAGTTTGAAAGAAGTGAAGTAAACGCGATTTTACATCACTAGGGGCTAGAAAATCGATTTTCTTTACT
This sequence comes from Deroplatys truncata, assembly GCA_030765065.1. Classification (NCBI taxonomy): domain Eukaryota; kingdom Metazoa; phylum Arthropoda; class Insecta; order Mantodea; family Mantidae; genus Deroplatys; species Deroplatys truncata. The sequence continues at coordinate 22,740 of JAUKNL010000662.1, read as the reverse complement.
TGTTAAAAACTCAATATTCTTGGTATATAGAGGCTTATTATGAGGTGATACATCCATTAGATGACTTTTAAGCAGTTTGAAAGAAGTGAAGTAAACGCGATTTTACACTCACTAGGGGCTAGAAAATCGAATTTCCTGACTTTTTAAAAACTCAGTATTCTTGGGATATATAGGCTTATTATGGCGAGAAGCAACCATTTATATGATTTTTTCGAAGTTTGAAAGAAGTGAAGTAAACGCGATTTTACACTCCCTAGTGGCTAGAAAATCGAATTTCTTCACTTTTTGAAAACTGAGTACTTTTGGTATACAAAGGCTTATTGTAAGTTAATACATCGATTTATATGATTTTTAAGCAGTTTAAAAGAAGTAAAGTAAACGCGATTTTACACTCACTGGGGGCTAGAAAATCGATTTTCTTGACTTGTTAAAAACTCAATATTTTTGGTACATAGGGGCTTATTATGAGGTGATACATCCAGTTATATGATTTTTAAACAGTTTGAAAGAAGTGAAGTATACGCGATTTTACACTCACTAGGAGCTAGAAAATCGAATTTCTTGACTTTTTAAAAACTCAGTATTCTTGGTATATATAGGCTTATTATGACGTGAAACAACCATTTATATGTTTTTTTCGAAGTTTGAAAGAAGTGAAGTAAACGCGATTTTACACTCAATAGAGGCTAGAAAATCGAATTTCTTGACTTTTTGAAAACTCAGTATTTTTGGTATATAGAGGCTTATTATGAGGTAATACATCACTTTATATGATTTTTAAGCAGTTTGAAAGAAGTGAAGTAAACGCGATTTTACACTCACTAGTGGCTAGAAAATCGATTTTCTTGACTTTTTGAAAACTCAGTATTTTTGGTATATATAGGCCTATTATGAGGTGATACATCCATTTATATGATTTTTAAGCAGTTTGAAAGAAGTAAAGTAAACGCGATTTTACACTCACTAGTGGCTAGAAAATCGAATTTCTTGACTTTTTAAAAACTCAGTTATCTTTGTATATATAGGCTTATTATGACGTGGAACAACCATTTATATGATTTTTGCGAAGTTTGAAAAAAGTAAAGTAAACGCGAGTTTACACTCACTAGGGGCTAGATAATCGATTTTCTTGACTTGTTAAAAACTCAATATTCTTGGTATATAGAGGCTTATTATGAGGTGATACATCCATTTATATAATTTTTTAGCAGTTTGAAAGAAGTGAAGTAAACGCGATTTTACACTCACTAGGGGCAAGAAAATCGAATTTCATGACTTTTTAAAAACTCAGTATTCTTGGTATATATAGGCTTATTATGACGTGAAACAACCATTTATGTGTTTTTTTCGAAGTTTGAAAGAAGTGAAGTAAACGCGATTTTACACTCACTAGTGGCTAGAAAATCGATTTTCTTGACTTTTTGAAATCTCAGTATTTTTGGTATATATAGGCTTATTATGAGGTGATACATCCATTTCTATGATGTTAAGCAGTTTGAAAGAAGTGAAGTAAACGCGATTTTACACTCACTAGGGGCTAGAAAATCGAATTTCTTGACTTTTTGAAAACTCAGTATTTTTGGTATATAGAGGCTTATTATAAGTTAATACATCGATTTATATGATTTTTTCGAAGTTTGAAAGAAGTGAAGTAAAGGCGATTTTACAATCACTAGGGGCTAGAAAATCAATTTTCTTGACTTGTTGAAAAATCAATATTCTTAGTATATATAGCCTTATTATGAGGTGATACATCCATTTATATGATTTTTAAGCAGTTTGAAAGTAGTGAAGTAAACGCGATTTTACACTAACTAGGGGCTAGAAAATCGAATTTCTTCACTTTTTAAAAACTCAGTCTTCTTGGTATATATAGGCTTATTATGACGTGAAACAACCATTTATATGATTTTTTGGAAGATTGAAAGAAGTGAAGAAAACGCGATTTTACACTCACCAGGGGATAGAAAATCGATTTTCTTGACTTATTAAAAACTCAGTTATCTTGGTATATATGGGGTTATTATGACGTGAAACAACCATTTATATGATTTTTAAGCAGTTTGAAAGAAGTGAAGTAAACGCGATTTTACACTCACTAGGGGCTAGAAAATCGAATTTCTTGACTTTTTAAAAACTCAGTATTCTTGGGATATATAGGCTTATTATGGCGTGAAACAAACATTTATATGATTTTTTCGAAGTTTGAAAGAAGTGAAGTAAACGCGATTTTACACTCACTAGGGGCTAGAAAATCGATTTTCTTGACTTGTTGTAAACTCAATATTCTGGGTATATATAGGCTTATTATGAGGTGATACATCCATTTATATGATTTCTAAGCAGTTTGAAAGAAGTGAAGTAAACGCGATTTTACACTCACTAGGGGCTAGAAAATCGAATTTCTTCACTTTCTAAAAACTCAGTATTCTTGGTATATATGGGCTTATTTTGACGTGAAACAACCATTTATATGATTTTTTCGAGGTTTGAAAGAAGTGAAGTAAACGCGATTTTACACTCACTAGGGGCTAGAAAATCAATTGTTTTGACTTGTTAAAAACTCAATATTCTTGGTATATAGAGGCTTATTATGACGTGAAACAACCATTTATATGTTTTTTTCGAAGTTTGAAAGAAGTGAAGTAAACGCGATTTTACACTCAATAGAGGCTAGAAAATCGAATTTCTTGACTTTTTGAAAACTCAGTATTTTTGGTATATAGAGGCTTATTATGAGGTAATACATCACTTTATATGATTTTTAAGCATTTTGAAAGAAGTGAAGTAAACGCGATTTTACACTCACTTGTGGCTAGAAAATCGAATTTCTTGACTTTTTAAAAACTCAGTTTTCTTGGTATATATAGGCTTATTATGACGTGAAACAAGCATTTATATGATTTTTGCGAAGTTTGAAAAAAGTAAAGTAAACGCGACTTTACACTCACTAGGGGCTAGATAATCGATTTTCTTGACTTGTTAAAAACTCAATATTCTTGGTATATAAAGGCTTATTATGAGGTGATACATCCATTTATATAATTTTTTAGCAGTTTGAAAGAAGTGAAGTAAACGCGATTTTACACTCACTAGGGGCAAGAAAATCGAATTTCATGACTTTTTAAAAACTCAGTATTCTTGGTATATATAGGCTTATTATGACGTGAAACAACCATTTATGTGTTTTTTTCTAAGTTTGAAAGAAGTGAAGTAAACGCGATTTTACACTCAATAGAGCCTAGAAAATCGAATTTCTTGACTTTTTGAAAACTCAGTATTTTTGGTATATAGAGGCTTATTATGAGGTAATACATCAATTCATATGGTTTTTAAGCAGTTTGAAAGAAGTGATGTAAACGCGATTTTACACTCACTAGGGGCTAGAAAATCAAATTTCTTGACTTTTTGAAAACTCAGTATTTTTGGTATATAGAGGCTTATTATAAGTTAATACATCGATTTATATGATTTTTTCGAAGTTTGAAAGAAGTGACGTAAACGCGATTTTACAATCACTAGGGGCTAGAAAATCAAGTTTCTTGACTTGTTGAAAAATCAATATTCTTGGTATATATAGCCTTAATATGAGGTGATACATCCATTAGATGACTTTTAAGCAGTTTGAAAGAAGTGAAGTAAACGCGATTTTACACTCACTAGTGGCTAGAAAATCGAATTGCTTGACTTTTTAAAAACTCAGTATTCTCGGTATATATAGGCTTATTATGACGTGAAACAACCATTTATATGATTCTTTCGAAGTTTAAAAGAAGTAAAGTAAACGCGATTTTACACTCACTGGGGGCTAGAAAATCGAATTTCTTCACTTTTTAAAAACTCAGTCTTCTTGGTATATATAGGCTTATTATGACGTGAAACAACCATTTATATGATTTTTTGGAAGATTGAAAGAAGTGAAGAAAACGCGATTTTACACTCACCAGGGGATAGAAAATCGATTTTCTTGACTTGTTAAAAACTGAATATTCTTGGTATATAGAGGCTTATTATAAGTTAATACATCCATTTATTGATTTTTAAGCAGTTTGAAAGAAGTGAAGTAAACCCGATTTTACACTCACTAGGGGCTAGAAAATCGAATTTCTTGACTTTTTAAAAACTCAGTATTCTTGGGATATATAGGCTTATTATGGCGTGAAACAAACATTTATATGATTTTTTCGAAGTTTGAAAGAAGTGAAGTAAACGCGATTTTACACTCAGTAGGGGCTAGAAAATCGATTTTCTTGACTTGTTGAAAACTCAATATTCTGGGTATATATAGGCTTATTATGAGGTGATACATCCATTTATATGATTTTTAAGCAGTTTGAAAGAAGTGAAGTAAACGCGATTTTACACTCACTAGGGGCTAGAAAATCGAATTTCTTCACTTTCTAAAAACTCAGTATTCTTGGTATATATGGGCTTATTTTGACGTGAAACAACCATTTATATGATTTTTTCGAGGTTTGAAAGAAGTGAAGTAAACGCGATTTTACACTCACTAGGGGCTAGAAAATCAATTGTTTTGACTTGTTAAAAACTCAATATTCTTGGTATATAGAGGCTTATTATGAGGTGATACATCCATTTATATGATTTTTAGGCAGTTTGAAAGAAGTGAAGTAAACGCGATTTTACACTCACTAGTGGCTAGAAAATCGAATTTCTCGACTTATTAAAAACTCAGTTATCTTGGTATATATAGGCTTATTATGACGTGAAACAACCATTTATATGATTTTTTCGAAGTTTGAAAGAAGTAAAGTAAACGCGACTTTACACTCACTAGGGGCTAGATAATCGATTTTCTTGATTTGTTAAAAACTCAATATTCTTGGTATATAGAGGCTTATTATGAGGTGATACATCCATTTATATAATTTTTAAGCAGTTTGAAAGAAGTGAAGTAAACGCGATTTTACACTCACTAGGGGCAAGAAAATCGATTTTCTTGACTTGTTAAAAACTCATATTCTTGGTATATAGAGGCTTATTATGAGGTGATACATCGATTAGATGACTTTTAAGCAGTTTGAAAGAAGTGAAGTAAAGGCGATTTTACACTCACTAGGGGCTAGAAAATCAAATTTCTTGACTTTTTAAAAACTCAGTATTCTTGGGATATATAGGCTTAATATGGCGTGAAACAACCATTTACATGATTTTTTCGAAGTTTGAAAGAAGTGAAGTAAACGCGATTTTACACTCATTAGGGGCTAGAAAATCCATTTTCTTGACTTGTTGAAAACTCAATATTCCTGGTATATAGAGGCTTATTATGAGGTGATACATCCATTTATATGATTTTTAGGCAGTTTGAAAGAAGTGAGGTAAACGCGATTTTACACTCACTAGTGGCTAGAAAATCGAATTTCTTGACTTATTAAAAACTCAGTTATCTTGGTATATATAGGCTTATTATGACGTGAAACAACCATTTATATGATTTTTTCGAAGTTTGAAAGAAGTGAAGTAAACGCGACTTTACACTCACAAGGGGCTAGAAAATCGAATTTCTTGACTTTTTAAAAACTCAGTATTCTTGGGATATATAGGCTTATTATGCCCTGAAACAACCATTTATATGATTTTTTCGAAGTTTGAAAAAAGTGAAGTAAAGGCGATTTTACACTCCCTAGTTGCTAGAAAATCGAATTTCTTGACTTTTTGAAAACTCATTATTCTTGGTATATAGAGGCTTACTAGGAGGTGATACATCCATTTATATGATTTTTAAGCAGTTTGAAAGAAGTGAAGTAAACGCGATTTTACACTCACTAGGGGCTAGAAAATCGAATTTCTTCACTTTCTAAAATCTCAGTATTCTTGGTATATATGGGCTTATTATGACGTGAAACAACCATTTATATGATTTTTAAGCAGTTTGAAAGAAGTGAAGTAAACGCGATTTTACACTCACTAGTGGCTAGAAAATCGAATTGCTTGACTTTTCAAAAACTCAGTATTCTTGGTATATATAGGCTTATTATGACGTGAAACAACCATTTATATGATTTTTTCGAAGTTTAAAAGAAGAAAAGTAAACGCGATTTTACACTCACTGGGGGCTAGAAAATCGAATTTCTTGACTTTTTAAAAACTCAGTATTCTTGGTATATATAGGCTTATTATGACCTGAAACAACCATTTATATGTTTTTTTCGAAGTTTGAAAGAAGTGAAGTAAACGCGATTTTACACTCAATAGAGGCTAGAAAATCGAATTTCTTGACTTTTTGAAAACTCAGTATTTTTGGTATATAGAGGCTTATTATGAGGTAATACATCACTTTATATGATTTTTAAGCAGTTTGAAAGAAGTGAAGTAAACGCGATTTTACACTCAATAGAGGCTAGAAAATCGAATTTCTTGACTTTTTGAAAACTCAGTATTTTTGGTATATATAGGCTTATTGTGAGGTGATACATCCATTTATATGCTTTTTAAGCAGTTTGAAAGAAGTGAAGTAAACGCGATTTTACACTCACTAGTGGCTAGAAAATCGAATTTCTTGACTTTTTAAAAACTCAGTTTTCTTGGTATATATAGGCTTATTATGACGTGAAACAAGCATTTATATGATTTTTTCTAGTTTGAAAGAAGTGAAGTAAACGCGATTTTACACTCACTAGGGGCTAGAAAATCAATTGTTTTGACTTGTTAAAAACTCAATATTTTTGGTATATACAGGCTTATTATGAGGTGATACATCCATTTATATGATTTTTAGGCAGTTTGAAAGAAGTGAAGTAAACGCGATTTTACACTCACTAGTGGCTAGAAAATCGAATTTCTTGACTTATTAAAAACTCAGTTATCTTGGTATATATAGGCTTATTATGACGTGAAACAACCATTTATATGATATTTTCGAAGTTTGAAAAAAGTAAAGTAAACGCGACTTTACACTCACTAGGGGCTAGATAATCGATTTTCTTGACTTGTTAAAAACTCAATATTCTTGGTATATAGAGGCTTATTATGAGGTGATACATCCATTTATATAATTTTTTAGCAGTTTGAAAGAAGTGAAGTAAACGCGATTTTACACTCACTAGGGGCAAGAAAATCGAATTTCATGACTTTCTAAAAACTCAGTATTCTTGGTATATATAGGCTTATTATGACGTGAAACAACCATTTATGTGTTTTTTTCTAAGTTTGAAAGAAGTGAAGTAAACGCGATTTTACACTCAATAGAGCCTAGAAAATCGAATTTCTTACCTTTTTGAAAACTCAGTATTTTTGGTATATAGAGGCTTATTATGAAGTAATACATCAATTTATATGGTTTTTAAGCAGTTTGAAAGAAGTGAAGTAAACGCGATTTTACACTTACTAGGGGCTAGAAAATCAAATTTCTTGACTTTTTGAAAACTCAGTATTTTTGGTATATAGAGGCTTATTATAAGTTAATACATCGATTTATATGATTTTTTCGAAGTTTGAAAGAAGTGAAGTAAACGCGATTTTACAATCACTAGGGGCTAGAAAATCAATTTTCTTGACTTATTGAAAAATCAATATTCTTGGTATATATAGCCTTAATATGAGGTGATACATCCATTAGATGACTTTTAAGCAGTTTGAAAGAAGTGAAGTAAACGCGATTTTACACTCACTAGTGGCTAGAAAATTGAATTGCTTGACTTTTTAAAAACTCAATATTTTTGGTACATAGGGGCTTATTATGAGGTGATACATCCATTAGATGACTTTTAAGCAGTTTGAAAGAAGTGAAGTAAACGCGATTTTACATCACTAGGGGCTAGAAAATCGATTTTCTTTACTTGTTAAAAACTCAATATTCTTGGTATATAGAGGCTTATTATGAGGTGATACATCCATTAGATGACTTTTAAGCAGTTTGAAAGAAGTGAAGTAAACGCGATTTTACACTCACTAGGGGCTAGAAAATCGAATTTCCTGACTTTTTAAAAACTCAGTATTCTTGGGATATATAGGCTTATTATGGCGAGAAGCAACCATTTATATGATTTTTTCGAAGTTTGAAAGAAGTGAAGTAAACGCGATTTTACACTCACTAGGGGCTAGAAAATCGATTATCTTGACTTGTTGAAAACTCAATATTCTTGGTTAATAGAGGCTTATTATGAAGGGATACATCCATTTATATGATTTTTAGGCAGTTTGAAAGAAGTGAAGTAAACGCGATTTTACACTCACTAGTGGCTAGAAAATCGAATTTCTTGACTTTTTAAAAACTCAGTATTCTTGGGATATATAGGCTTATTATGGCCTGAAACAACCATTTATATGATTTTTTCGAAGTTTGAAAAAAGTGAATTAAAGGCGATTTTACACTCCCTAGTGGCTAGAAAATCGAATTTCTTCACTTTTTGAAAACTGAGTACTTTTGGTATACAAAGGCTTATTGTAAGTTAATACATCGATTTATATGATTTTTAAGCAGTTTAAAAGAAGTAAAGTAAACGCGATTTTACACTCACTGGGGGCTAGAAAATCGATTTTCTTGACTTGTTAAAAACTCAATATTTTTGGTACATAGGGGCTTATTACGAGGTGATACATCCAGTTATATGATTTTTGAGCAGTTTGAAAGAAGTGAAGTATACGCGATTTTACACTCACTAGGAGCTAGAAAATCGAATTTCTTGACTTTTTAAAAACTCAGTATTCTTGGTATATATAGGCCTATTATGACGTGAAACAACCATTTATATGTTTTTTTCGAAGTTTGAAAGAAGTGAAGTAAACGCGATTTTACACTCAATAGAGGCTAGAAAATCGAATTTCTTGACTTTTTGAAAACTCAGTATTTTTGGTATATAGAGGCTTATTATGAGGTAATACATCACTTTATATGATTTTTAAGCATTTTGAAAGAAGTGAAGTAAACGCGATTTTACACTCACTAGTGGCTAGAAAATCGATTTTCTTGACTTTTTGAAAACTCAGTATTTTTGGCATATATAGGCCTATTATGAGGTGATACATCCATTTAAAAGATTTTTAAGCAGTTTGAAAGAAGTAAAGTAAACGCGATTTTACACTCACTAGTGGCTAGAAAATCGAATTTCTTGACTTTTTAAAAACTCAGTTTTCTTGGTATATATAGGCTTATTATGACGTGAAACAAGCATTTATATGATTTTTTCTAGTTTGAAAGAAGTGAAGTAAACGCGATTTTACACTCACTAGGGGCTAGAAAATCAATTGTTTTGACTTGTTAAAAACTCAATATTCTTGGTATATACAGGCTTATTATGAGGTGATACATCCATTTATATGATTTTTAGGCAGTTTGAAAGAAGTGAAGTAAACGCGATTTTACACTCACTAGTGGCTAGAAAATCGAATTTCTTGACTTATTAAAAACTCAGTTATCTTGGTATATATAGGCTTATTATGACGTGAAACAACCATTTATATGATATTTTCGAAGTTTGAAAAAAGTAAAGTAAACGCGACTTTACACTCACTAGGGGCTAGATAATCGATTTTCTTGACTTGTTAAAAACTCAATATTCTTGGTATATAGAGGCTTATTATGAGGTGATACATCCATTTATATAATTTTTTAGCAGTTTGAAAGAAGTGAAGTAAACGCGATTTTACACTCACTAGGGGCAAGAAAATCGAATTTCATAACTTTTTAAAAACTCAGTATTCTTGGTATATATAGGCTTATTATGACGTGAAACAACCATTTATGTGTTTTTTTCTAAGTTTGAAAGAAGTGAAGTAAACGCGATTTTACACTTAATAGAGCCTAGAAAATCGAATTTCTTGACTTTTTGAAAACTCAGTATTTTTGGTATATAGAGGCTTATTATGAAGTAATACATCAATTTATATGGTTTTTAAGCAGTTTGAAAGAAGTGAAGTAAACGCGATTTTACACTCACTAGGGGCTAGAAAATCAAATTTCTTGACTTTTTGAAAACTCAGTATTTTTGGTATATAGAGGCTTATTATAAGTTAATACATCGATTTATATGATTTTTTCGAAGTTTGAAAGAAGTGAAGTAAACGCGATTTTACAATCACTAGGGGCTAGAAAATCAATTTTCTTGACTTATTGAAAAATCAATATTCTTGGTATATATAGCCTTAATATGAGGTGATACATCCATTAGATGACTTTTAAGCAGTTTGAAAGAAGTGAAGTAAACGCGATTTTACACTCACTAGTGGCTAGAAAATTGAATTGCTTGACTTTTTAAAAACTCAATATTTTTGGTACATAGGGGCTTTTTATGAGGTGATACATCCATTAGATGACTTTTAAGCAGTTTGAAAGAAGTGAAGTAAACGCGATTTTACATCACTAGGGGCTAGAAAATCGATTTTCTTTACTTGTTAAAAACTCAATATTCTTGGTATATAGAGGCTTATTATGAGGTGATACATCCATTAGATGACTTTTAAGCAGTTTGAAAGAAGTGAAGTAAACGCGATTTTACACTCACTAGGGGCTAGAAAATCGAATTTCCTGACTTTTTAAAAACTCAGTATTCTTGGGATATATAGGCTTATTATGGCGAGAAGCAACCATTTATATGATTTTTTCGAAGTTTGAAAGAAGTGAAGTAAACGCGATTTTACACTCACTAGGGGCTAGAAAATCGATTATCTTGACTTGTTGAAAACTCAATATTCTTGGTTAATAGAGGCTTATTATGAAGGGATACATCCATTTATATGATTTTTAGGCAGTTTGAAAGAAGTGAAGTAAACGCGATTTTACACTCACTAGTGGCTAGAAAATCGAATTTCTTGACTTTTTAAAAACTCAGTATTCTTGGGATATATAGGCTTATTATGGCCTGAAACAACCATTTATATGATTTTTTCGAAGTTTGAAAAAAGTGAATTAAAGGCGATTTTACACTCCCTAGTGGCTAGAAAATCGAATTTCTTCACTTTTTGAAAACTGAGTACTTTTGGTATACAAAGGCTTATTGTAAGTTAATACATCGATTTATATGATTTTTAAGCAGTTTAAAAGAAGTAAAGTAAACGCGATTTTACACTCACTGGGGGCTAGAAAATCGATTTTCTTGACTTGTTAAAAACTCAATATTTTTGGTACATAGGGGCTTATTACGAGGTGATACATCCAGTTATATGATTTTTGAGCAGTTTGAAAGAAGTGAAGTATACGCGATTTTACACTCACTAGTGGCTAGAAAATCGATTTTCTTGACTTTTTGAAATCTCAGTAATTTTTGGTATATATAGGCTTATTATGAGGTGATACATCCATTTCTATGATTTTAAGCAGTTTGAAAGAAGTGAAGTAAACGCGATTTTACACTCACTAGGGGCTAGAAAATCGAATTTCTTGACTTTTTGAAAACTCAGTATTTTTGGTATATAGAGGCTTATTATAAGTTAATACATCGATTTATATGATTTTTTCGAAGTTTGAAAGAAGTGAAGTAAACGCGATTTTAAAATCACTATTGGCTAGAAAATCAATTTTCTTGACTTGTTGAAAAATGTTGTTCTTGGTATATATATCCTTATTATGAGGTGATACATCCATTTATATGATTTTTAAGCAGTTTGAAAGTAGTGAAGTAAACGCGATTTTACACTAACTAGGGGCTAGAAAATCAATTGTTTTGACTTGTTAAAAACTCAATATTCTTGGTATATAGAGGCTTATTATGAGGTGATACATCCATTTATATGATTTTTAGGCAGTTTGAAAGAAGTGAAGTAAACGCGATTTTACACTCACTAGTGGCTAGAAAATCGAATTTCTCGACTTATTAAAAACTCAGTTATCTTGGTATATATAGGCTTATTATGACGTGAAACAACCATTTATATGATTTTTTCGAAGTTTGAAAGAAGTAAAGTAAACGCGACTTTACACTCACTAGGGGCTAGATAATCGATTTTCTTGATTTGTTAAAAACTCAATATTCTTGGTATATAGAGGCTTATTATGAGGTGATACATCCATTTATATAATTTTTAAGCAGTTTGAAAGAAGTGAAGTAAACGCGATTTTACACTCACTAGGGGCAAGAAAATCGATTTTCTTGACTTGTTAAAAACTCATATTCTTGGTATATAGAGGCTTATTATGAGGTGATACAACGATTAGATGACTTTTAAGCAGTTTGAAAGAAGTGAAGTAAAGGCGATTTTACACTCACTAGGGGCTAGAAAATCAAATTTCTTGACTTTTTAAAAACTCAGTATTCTTGGGATATATAGGCTTAATATGGCGTGAAACAACCATTTACATGATTTTTTCGAAGTTTGAAAGAAGTGAAGTAAAGGCGATTTTACACTCCCTAGTTGCTAGAAAATCGAATTTCTTGACTTTTTGAAAACTCATTATTCTTGGTATATAGAGGCTTACTAGGAGGTGATACATCCATTTATATGATTTTTAAGCAGTTTGAAAGAAGTGAAGTAAACGCGATTTTACACTCACTAGGGGCTAGAAAATCGAATTTCTTCACTTTCTAAAATCTCAGTATTCTTGGTATATATGGGCTTATTATGACGTGAAACAACCATTTATATGATTTTTAAGCAGTTTGAAAGAAGTGAAGTAAACGCGATTTTACACTCACTAGTGGCTAGAAAATCGAATTGCTTGACTTTTCAAAAACTCAGTATTCTTGGTATATATAGGCTTATTATGACGTGAAACAACCATTTATATGATTTTTTCGAAGTTTAAAAGAAGAAAAGTAAACGCGATTTTACACTTACTGGGGGCTAGAAAATCGAATTTCTTGACTTTTTAAAAACTCAGTATTCTAGGTATACATAGGCTTATTATGACGTGAAACAACCATTTATATGTTTTTTTCGAAGTTTGAAAGAAGTGAAGTAAACGCGATTTTACACTCAATAGAGGCTAGAAAATCGAATTTCTTGACTTTTTGAAAACTCAGTATTTTTGGTATATAGAGGCTTATTATGAGGTAATACATCACTTTATATGATTTTTAAGCAGTTTGAAAGAAGTGAAGTAAACGCGATTTTACACTCAATAGAGGCTAGAAAATCGAATTTCTTGACTTTTTGAAAACTCAGTATTTTTGGTATATATAGGCTTATTGTGAGGTGATACATCCATTTATATGCTTTTTAAGCAGTTTGAAAGAAGTGAAGTAAACGCGATTTTACACTCACTAGTGGCTAGAAAATCGAATTTCTTGACTTTTTAAAAACTCAGTTTTCTTGGTATATATAGGCTTATTATGACGTGAAACAAGCATTTATATGATTTTTTCTAGTTTGAAAGAAGTGAAGTAAACGCGATTTTACACTCACTAGGGGCTAGAAAATCAATTGTTTTGACTTGTTAAAAACTCAATATTTATGGTATATACAGGCTTATTATGAGGTGATACATCCATTTATATGATTTTTAGGCAGTTTGAAAGAAGTGAAGTAAACGCGATTTTACACTCACTAGTGGCTAGAAAATCGAATTTCTTGACTTATTAAAAACTCAGTTATCTTGGTATATATAGGCTTATTATGACGTGAAACAACCATTTATATGATATTTTCGAAGTTTGAAAAAAGTAAAGTAAACGCGACTTTACACTCACTAGGGGCTAGATAATCGATTTTCTTGACTTGTTAAAAACTCAATATTCTTGGTATATAGAGGCTTATTATGAGGTGATACATCCATTTATATAATTTTTTAGCAGTTTGAAAGAAGTGAAGTAAACGCGATTTTACACTCACTAGGGGCAAGAAAATCGAATTTCATGACTTTTTAAAAACTCAGTATTCTTGGTATATATAGGCTTATTATGACGTGAAACAACCATTTATGTGTTTTTTTCTAAGTTTGAAAGAAGTGAAGTAAACGCGTTTTTACACTTAATAGAGCCTAGAAAATCGAATTTCTTGACTTTTTGAAAACTCAGTATTTTTGGTATATAGAGGCTTATTATGAAGTAATACATCAATTTATATGGTTTTTAAGCAGTTTGAAAGAAGTGAAGTAAACGCGATTTTACACTCACTAGGGGCTAGAAAATCAAATTTCTTGACTTTTTGAAAACTCAGTATTTTTGGTATATAGAGGCTTATTATAAGTTAATACATCGATTTATATGATTTTTTCGAAGTTTGAAAGAAGTGAAGTAAACGCGATTTTACAATCACTAGGGGCTAGAAAATCAATTTTCTTGACTTATTGAAAAATCAATATTCTTGGTATATATAGCCTTAATATGAGGTGATACATCCATTAGATGACTTTTAAGCAGTTTGAAAGAAGTGAAGTAAACGCGATTTTACACTCACTAGTGGCTAGAAAATTGAATTGCTTGACTTTTTAAAAACTCAATATTTTTGGTACATAGGGGGCTTTTTATGAGGTGATACATCCATTAGATGACTTTTAAGCAGTTTGAAAGAAGTGAAGTAAACGCGATTTTACATCACTAGGGGCTAGAAAATCGATTTTCTTTACTTGTTAAAAACTCAATATTCTTGGTATATAGAGGCTTATTATGAGGTGATACATCCATTAGATGACTTTTAAGCAGTTTGAAAGAAGTGAAGTAAACGCGATTTTACACTCACTAGGGGCTAGAAAATCGAATTTCCTGACTTTTTAAAAAACTCAGTATTCTTGGGATATATAGGCTTATTATGGCGAGAAGCAACCATTTATATGATTTTTTCGAAGTTTGAAAGAAGTGAAGTAAACGCGATTTTACACTCACTAGGGGCTAGAAAATCGATTATCTTGACTTGTTGAAAACTCAATATTCTTGGTTAATAGAGGCTTATTATGAAGGGATACATCCATTTATATGATTTTTAGGCAGTTTGAAAGAAGTGAAGTAAACGCGATTTTACACTCACTAGTGGCTAGAAAATCGAATTTCTTGACTTTTTAAAAACTCAGTATTCTTGGGATATATAGGCTTATTATGGCCTGAAACAACCATTTATATGATTTTTTCGAAGTTTGAAAAAAGTGAATTAAAGGCGATTTAACACTCCCTAGTGGCTAGAAAATCGAATTTCTTCACTTTTTGAAAACTGAGTACTTTTGGTATACAAAGGCTTATTGTAAGTTAATACATCGATTTATATGATTTTTAAGCAGTTTAAAAGAAGTAAAGTAAACGCGATTTTACACTCACTGGGGGCTAGAAAATCGATTTTCTTGACTTGTTAAAAACTCAATATTTTTGGTACATAGAGGCTTATTACGAGGTGATACATCCAGTTATATGATTTTTGAGCAGTTTGAAAGAAGTGAAGTATACGCGATTTTACACTCACTAGAGCTAGAAAATCGAATTTCTTGACTTTTTAAAAACTCAGTATTCTTGGTATATATAGGCCTATTATGACGTGAAACAACCATTTAATATGTTTTTTTCGAAGTTTGAAAGAAGTGAAGTAAACGCGATTTTACACTCAATAGAGGCTAGAAAATCGAATTTCTTGACTTTTTGAAAACTCAGTATTTTTGGTATATAGAGGCTTATTATGAGGTAATACATCACTTTATATGATTTTTAAGCATTTTGAAAGAAGTGAAGTAAACGCGATTTTACACTCACTAGTGGCTAGAAAATCGATTTTCTTGACTTTTTGAAAACTCAGTATTTTTGGGCATATATAGCCTATTATGAGGTGATACATCCATTTAAAAGATTTTTAAGCAGTTTGAAAGAAGTAAAGTAAACGCGATTTTACACTCACTAGTGGCTAGAAAATCGAATTTCTTGACTTTTTAAAAACTCAGTTTTCTTGGTATATATAGGCTTATTATGACGTGAAACAAGCATTTATATGATTTTTTCTAGTTTGAAAGAAGTGAAGTAAACGCGATTTTACACTCACTAGGGGCTAGAAAATCAATTGTTTTGACTTGTTAAAAAACTCAATATTCTTGGTATATACAGGCTTATTATGAGGTGATACATCCATTTATATGATTTTTAGGCAGTTTGAAAGAAGTGAAGTAAACGCGATTTTACACTCACTAGTGGCTAGAAAAATCGAATTTCTTGACTTATTAAAAACTCAGTTATCTTGGTATATATAGGCTTATTATGACGTGAAACAACCATTTATATGATATTTTCGAAGTTTGAAAAAAGTAAAGTAAACGCGACTTTACACTCACTAGGGGCTAGATAATCGATTTCTTGACTTGTTAAAAACTCAATATTCTTGGTATATAGAGGCTTATTATGAGGTGATACATCCATTTATATAAATTTTTTAGCAGTTTTGAAAGAAGTGAAGTAAACGCGATTTTACACTCACTAGGGGGCAAGAAAAATCGAATTTCATGACTTTTTAAAAACTCAGTATTCTTGGTATATATAGGCTTATTATGACGTGAAACAACCATTTATGTGTTTTTTTCTAAGTTTGAAAGAAGTGAAGTAAACGCGATTTTACACTCAATAGAGCCTAGAAAATCGAATTACTTGACTTTTTGAAAACTCAGATATTTTTGGTATATAGAGGGCTTATTATGAGGTAATACATCAATTTATAATGGTTTTTAAGCAGTTTGAAAGAAGTGAAGTAAACGCGATTTTGACACTCACTAGGGGCTAGAAAATCAAATTTCTTGACTTTTTGAAAACTCAGTATTTTTGGTATATAGAGGCTAAATATGAGGTGATACATCCATTAGATGACTTATAAGCAGTTTGAAAGAAGTGAAGTAAACGCGATTTTACACTCACTAGTGGCTAGAAAATCGAATTGCTTGACTTTTTAAAAAACTCAGTATTCTCGGTATATATAGGCTTATTATGACGTGAAACAACCATTTATATGATTCTTTCGAAGTTTAAAAGAAGTAAAGGTAAACGCGATTTTACACTCACTGGGGGGCTAGAAAATCGATTTTCTTGACTTGTTAAAAACTCAATATTTTTGGTACATAGGGGCTTATTATGAGGTGATACATCCATTAGATGACTTTTTAAGCAGTTTGAAAGAAGTGAAGTAAACGCGATTTTACATCACTAGGGGCTAGAAAATCGATTTTCTTTACTTGTTAAACACTCAATATTCTTGGTATATAGAGGCTTATTTATGAGGTGATACATCCATTAGATGACTTTTAAAGCAGTTTGAAAGAAGTGAAGTAAACGCGATTTTACACTCACTAGGGGCTAGAAAATCGAATTTCCTGACTTTTTAAAAACTCAGTATTCTTGGGATATATAGGCTTATTATGGCGAGAAGCAACCATTTATATGATTTTTTCGAAGTTTGAAAGAAGTGAAGTAAACGCGATTTTACACTCCCTAGTGGCTAGAAAATCGAATTTCTTCACTTTTTGAAAACTGAGTACTTTTGGTATACAAAGGCTTATTGTAAGTTAATACATCGATTTATATGATTTTTAAGCAGTTTAAAAGAAGTAAAGTAAACGCGATTTTACACTCACTGGGGGGCTAGAAAATCGATTTTCTTGACTTGTTAAAAACTCAATATTTTTGGTACATAGGGGGCTTATTATGAGGTGATACATCCAGTTATATGATTTTTAAACAGTTTGAAAGAAGTGAAGTATACGCGATTTTACACTCACTAGGAGCTAGAAAATCGAATTTCTTGACTTTTTAAAAACTCAGTATTCTTGGTATATATAGGCTTATTATGACGTGAAACAACCATTTATATGTTTTTTTCGAAGTTTGAAAGAAGTGAAGTAAACGCGATTTTACACTCAATAGAGGCTAGAAAATCGAATTTCTTGACTTTTTGAAAACTCAGTATTTTTTGGTATATAGAGGCTTATTATGAGGTAATACATCACTTTATATGATTTTTAAGCAGTTTGAAAGAAGTGAAGTAAACGCGATTTTACACTCACTAGTGGCTAGAAAATCGATTTTCTTGACTTTTTGAAAACTCAGTATTTTTGGTATATATAGGCCTATTATGAGGTGATACATCCATTTATATGATTTTTAAGCAGTTTGAAAGAAGTAAAGTAAACGCGATTTTACACTCACTAGTGGCTAGAAAATCGAATTTCTTGACTTTTTTAAAAACTCAGTTATCTTTGTATATATAGGCTTATTATGACGTGGAACAACCATTTATATGATTTTTTCGAAGTTTGAAAGAAGTGAAGTAAACGCGATTTTACACTCACTAGTGGCTAGAAAATCGATTTTCTTGACTTTTTGAAATCTCAGTATTTTTGGTATATATAGGCTTATTATGAGGTGATACATCCATTTCTATGATGTTAAGCAGTTTGAAAGAAGTGAAGTAAACGCAATTTTACACTCACTAGGGGCTAGAAAATCGAATTTCTTGACTTTTTGAAAACTCAGTATTTTTGGTATATAGAGGCTTATTATAAGTTAATACATCGATTTATATGATTTTTTCGAAGTTTGAAAGAAGTGAAGTAAACGCGATTTTACAATCACTAGGGGCTAGAAAATCAATTTTCTTGACTTGTTGAAAAATCAATATTCTTAGTATATATAGCCTTATTATGAGGTGATACATCCATTTATATGATTTTTAAGTAGTTTGAAAGTAGTGAAGTAAACGCGATTTTACACTAACTAGGGGCTAGAAAATCGAATTTCTTCACTTTTTAAAAACTCAGTCTTCTTGGTATATATAGGCTTATTATGACGTGAAACAACCATTTATATGATTTTTTGGAAGATTGATAGAAGTGAAGAAAACGCGATTTTACACTCACCAGGGGATAGAAAATCGATTTTCTTGACTTATTAAAAACTCAGTTATCTTGGTATATATGGGCTTATTATGACGTGAAACAACCATTTATATGATTTTTAAGCAGTTTGAAAGAAGTGAAGTAAACGCGATTTTACACTCACTAGGGGCTAGAAAATCGAATTTCTTGACTTTTTAAAAACTCAGTATTCTTGGGATATATAGGCTTATTATGGCGTGAAACAAACATTTATATGATTTTTTCGAAGTTTGAAAGAAGTGAAGTAAACGCGATTTTACACTCACTAGGGGCTAGAAAATCGATTTTCTTGACTTGTTGTAAACTCAATATTCTGGGTATATATAGGCTTATTATGAGGTGATACATCCATTTATATGATTTCTAAGCAGTTTGAAAGAAGTGAAGTAAACGCGATTTTACACTCACTAGGGGCTAGAAAATCGAATTTCTTCACTTTCTAAAAACTCAGTATTCTTGGTATATATGGGCTTATTTTGACGTGAAACAACCATTTATATGATTTTTTCGAGGTTTGAAAGAAGTGAAGTAAACGCGATTTTACACTCACTAGGGGCTAGAAAATCAATTGTTTTGACTTGTTAAAAACTCAATATTCTTGGTATATAGAGGCTTATTATGACGTGAAACAACCATTTATATGTTTTTTTCGAAGTTTGAAAGAAGTGAAGTAAACGCGATTTTACACTCAATAGAGGCTAGAAAATCGAATTTCTTGACTTTTTGAAAACTCAGTATTTTTTGGTATATAGAGGCTTATTATGAGGTAATACATCACTTTATATGATTTTTAAGCATTTTGAAAGAAGTGAAGTAAACGCGATTTTACACTCACTTGTGGCTAGAAAATCGAATTTCTTGACTTTTTAAAAAACTCAGTTTTCTTGGTATATATAGGCTTATTATGACGTGAAACAAGCATTTATATGATTTTTTCTAGTTTGAAAGAAGTGAAGTAAACGCGATTTTACACTCACTAGGGGCTAGAAAATCAATTGTTTTGACTTGTTAAAAACTCAATATTCTTGGTATATACAGGCTTATTATGAGGTGATACATCCATTTATATGATTTTTAGGCAGTTTGAAAGAAGTGAAGTAAACGCGATTTTACACTCACTAGTGGCTAGAAAATCGAATTTCTTGACTTTTTAAAAACTCAGTTATCTTTGTATATATAGGCTTATTATGACGTGAAACAACCATTTATATGATTTTTGCGAAGTTTGAAAAAAGTAAAGTAAACGCGACTTTACACTCACTAGGGGCTAGATAATCGATTTTCTTGACTTGTTAAAAACTCAATATTCTTGGTATATAAAGGCTTATTATGAGGTGATACATCCATTTATATAATTTTTTAGCAGTTTGAAAGAAGTGAAGTAAACGCGATTTTACACTCACTAGGGGCAAGAAAATCGAATTTCATGACTTTTTAAAAAACTCAGTATTCTTGGTATATATAGGCTTATTATGACGTGAAACAACCATTTATGTGTTTTTTTCTAAGTTTGAAAGAAGTGAAGTAAACGCGATTTTACACTCAATAGAGCCTAGAAAATCGAATTTCTTGACTTTTTGAAAACTCAGTATTTTTGGTATATACAGGCTTATTATGAGGTAATACATCAATTTATATGGTTTTTTAAGCAGTTTGAAAGAAGTGAAGTAAACGCGATTTTACACTCACTAGGGGCTAGAAAATCAAATTTCTTGACTTTTTGAAAACTCAGTATTTTTGGTATATAGAGCTTATTATAAGTTAATACATCGATTTATATGATTTTTGTCGAAGTTTGAAAGTAGTGAAGTAAACGCGATTTTACACTAACTAGGGGCTAGAAAATCGAATTTCTTCACTTTTTAAAAACTCAGTCTTCTTGGTATATATAGGCTTATTATGACGTGAAACAACCATTTATATGATTTTTTGGAAGATTGATAGAAGTGAAGAAAACGCGATTTTACACTCACCAGGGGATAGAAAATCGATTTTCTTGACTTATTAAAAACTCAGTTATCTTGGTATATATGGGCTTATTATGACGTGAAACAACCATTTATATGATTTTTTAAGCAGTTTGAAAGAAGTGAAGTAAACGCGATTTTACACCTCACTAGGGGCTAGAAAATCGAATTTCTTGACTTTTTAAAAACTCAGTATTCTTGGGATATATAGGCTTATTATGGCGTGAAACAAACATTTATATGATTTTTTCGAAGTTTGAAAGAAGTGAAGTAAACGCGATTTTACACTCACTAGGGGCTAGAAAAATCGATTTTCTTGACTTGTTGTAAACTCAATATTCTGGGTATATATAGGCTTATTATGAGGTGGATACATCCATTTATATGATTTCTAAGCAGTTTGAAAGAAGTGAAGTAAACGCGATTTTACACTCACTAGGGGCTAGAAAATCGAATTTCTTCACTTTCTAAAAACTCAGTATTCTTGGTATATATGGGCTTATTTTGACGTGAAACAACCATTTATATGATTTTTTCGAGGTTTGAAAGAAGTGAAGTAAACGCGATTTTACACTCACTAGGGGCTAGAAAATCAATTGTTTTGACTTGTTAAAAACTCAATATTCTTGGTATATAGAGGCTTATTATGACGTGAAACAACCATTTATATGTTTTTTTCGAAGTTTGAAAGAAGTGAAGTAAACGCGATTTTACACTCAATAGAGGCTAGAAAATCGAAGTTCTTGACTTTTTGAAAACTCAGTATTTTTGGTATATAGAGGCTTATTATGAGGTAATACATCACTTTATATGATTTTTAAGCATTTTGAAAGAAGTGAAGTAAACGCGATTTTACACTCACTTGTGGCTAGAAAATCGAATTTCTTGACTTTTTAAAAACTCAGTTTTCTTGGTATATATAGGCTTATTATGACGTGAAACAAGCATTTATATGATTTTTTCTAGTTTGAAAGAAGTGAAGTAAACGCGATTTTACACTCACTAGGGGCTAGAAAATCAATTGTTTTGACTTGTTAAAAACTCAATATTCTTGGTATATACAGGCTTATTATGAGGTGATACATCCATTTATATGATTTTTAGGCAGTTTGAAAGAAGTGAAGTAAACGCGATTTTACACTCACTAGTGGCTAGAAAATCGAATTTCTTGACTTTTTAAAAACTCAGTTATCTTTGTATATATAGGCTTATTATGACGTGAAACAACCATTTATATGATTTTTGCGAAGTTTGAAAAAAGTAAAGTAAACGCGACTTTACACTCACTAGGGGCTAGATAATCGATTTTCTTGACTTGTTAAAAAACTCAATATTCTTGGTATATAAAGGCTTATTATGAGGTGATACATCCATTTATATAATTTTTTAGCAGTTTGAAAGAAGTGAAGTAAACGCGATTTTACACTCACTATGGGGCAAGAAAATCGAATTTCATGACTTTTTAAAAACTCAGTATTCTTGGTATATATAGGCTTATTATGACGTGAAACAACCATTTATGTGTTTTTTTCTAAGTTTGAAAGAAGTGAAGTAAACGCGATTTTACACTCAATAGAGCCTAGAAAATCGAATTTCTTGACTTTTTGAAAACTCAGTATTTTTGGTATATACAGGCCTTATTATGAGGTAATACAACCCAATTTATATGGTTTTTAAGCAGTTTGAAAGAAGTGAAGTAAACGCGATTTTACACTCACTAGGGGCTAGAAAATCAAATTTCTTGACTTTTTGAAAACTCAGTATTTTTGGTATATAGAGGCTTATTATAAGTTAATACATCGATTTATATGATTTTTTCGAAGTTTGAAAGAAGTGACGTAAACGCGATTTTACAATCACTAGGGGCTAGAAAATCAATTTTCTTGACTTGTTGAAAAATCAATATTCTTGGTATATATAGCCTTAATATGAGGTGATACATCCATTAGATGACTTTTAAGCAGTTTGAAAGAAGTGAAGTAAACGCGATTTTACACTCACTAGTGGCTAGAAAATCGATTGCTTGACTTTTTAAATACTCAGTATTCT